>OZ012737.1:71708333-72233333 GCA_963859935.3 Lathyrus sativus
CCAAAGCAAGCTCCAACAAGTGCGAAGGTATTTGCATTAGCCGGTGCGGACACTACTAATGCGGATCAGTTGATTAAAGGTACATGCTTTATTAATAATATGCCTTTAGTTGCTATTATTGATACCGGAGCGACTCATTCGTTCATTTATTTTGAGTGCGCTAAGCGTTTGGATTTGTGTTTGTCTTCTTGTGGTGGTGATATGGTTATTGAGACACCCGCTTCGGGGTCGGTAACTACATCTTTGGTATGTTTAAGTTGTCCTTTGACCATATATGGTAAAGATTTCATTATGGACTTGGTGTGTTTTCCGTTAGAAGGATTAGATGTGATCTTGGGTATGAATTGGTTGCAGTATAATAGAGTCCGTATTGATTGTTATCACAAGTTAGTAAGGTTTCCTTCCTTGGAAGAGGATGAGGAAGAAATTTTTCTATCTACTAAAGAGTTGAAGAAACTTTTGGCGGATGAGGCTCAAGTGTTCTGTTTGTTTGCATCATTGTCGGAAGAGAGTAAGGTTGAACTGGATATGGTTCCAGTGGTGTGCGACTTTCCAGAAATATTTCCGGAGGACATTGCGGACGTACCGCCGGAAAGAGAAGTCGAGTTTTCGATTGATCTAGTTTCGAGTACTAGACCGATATCGATAGTGCCGTATCGCATGTCGGCATCAGAGTTGATGGAATTGAAGAAACAATTGAATGACTTATTGGAAAAGAGGTTTGTCAGGCCGAGTGTTTCTCCTTGGGGTGCACCGGTATTGTTAGTAAAGAAGAAAGATGGGAGTATGCGGTTGTGTATTGATTATCGGCAGTTGAACAAGGTAACTATTAAGAATAAGTATCCGCTTCCTAGAATTGATGATTTGATGGAACAATTGGTTAGTGCCCTTGTTTTTAGTAAGATTGATTTGAGGTCGGGTTATCACCAGATTCGGGTTAAAGAGGAGGATATTCAAAAGACGGCCTTTAGGACACGGTATGGTCATTATGAATTTTCAGTGATGCCATTCGGAGTTTCTAATGCGCTAGGTGTGTTTATGGAATACATGAATCGTATTTTTCATGATCAGTTGGATTGTTTTGTGGTTGTGTTCATCGACGACATTTTGATTTACTCTAACTCCCAAGGAGAGCATGTAGAGCATTTAAGAGTTGTGCTGCAGATTTTGAAAGAAAAGCAATTATATGCTAAGTTGTCGAAGTGTGAGTTTTGGTTATCGGAAGTGAGTTTTCTTGGGCATGTTATTTCTGGTAATGGTGTTAGTGTTGATTCGTCCAAGATTGATGCGGTAATGCAGTGGGAAGCTCCTAAGTCAGTTTCGGAGATTCGAAGCTTTTTGGGATTAGTCGGTTATTATCAGAGGTTTATTGAAGGATTTTCAAAGTTAACACTTCCGTTAACTCAATTGACTTGTAAGGGTAAGGCCTTTGTTTGGGATATTGAGTGTGAGAAGAGTTTTGTTGAGCTTAAGAGAAGGTTGACAACGGCGCCGGTTTTGATTTTGCCGAATCCGACAGAGTCGTTTGTGGTTTATTGTGATGCTTCCTTATCCGGTTTAGGTGGTATTTTAATGCAAGATGGGAAAGTGTGGCTTATGCTTCGAGACAATTGAGAGTGCATGAGAAGAACTACCCTAAGCATGATTTGGAGTTAGCGGCCGTGGTGTTTGTTTTGAAAATTTGGAGGCATTATCTGTATGGTGCGAGATTTGAAGTTTTTAGTGATCACAAGAGTTTGAAATATTTGTTTGATCAGAAGGAATTGAACATGAGGCAGAAGAGATGGTTAGAGTTTTTGAAGGATTGTGATTTTGGTTTGAATTACCATCCGGGTAAGGCAAACGTAGTAGCTGATGCTTTAAGTCGAAAGTTGGTTCATATGTCAACACTGATGGTAAGAGAATGGGAATTGTTGGAGAGTTTAGAGATTTGAGTTTGGTTTGTGAGATAACTCCGAGTAGTGTGAAACTTGGTATGTTGTATGTTACGAATGATTTTCTTGCTATCGTGCGCGAAAAGCAAAAGTTGGATTTGAAGTTTGTTGATTTGATGATGAATGAGAATGAGGACTTCAAGGTTGATAATTTTGGAGTTTTGAGATTTCGTGGTCGTATTTGTATTCCCGATGATGTAGAGTTGAAAAAGATGATATTGGAGGAAGGACACCGGAGTAACTTAAGTATTCACCCGGGAGCGAATAAGATGTATCAAGATTTGAAGAAAATCTTTTGGTGGTCCGGATTGAAGAGGGATGTAGCTCAGTTTGTGTATTCGTGCTTGACTTGTCAGAAGTCTAAAGTGGAACATCAGAAGCCTAGTGGTTTGATGCAACCGTTGCATATTCCAGAGTGGAAATGGGATAGTATATCGATGGACTTTGTTATGGGTTTGCCAAATATGCAAAGAGGTCACAATGCTATTTGGGTGATTGTTGATAGGCTTACTAAATCTGCTCACTTTATTCCGATAGATATTAGTTACCCTTTGGAGAAGTTAACCGAGATTTATGTTGGTGTGATTGTGAAGTTACATGGGATTCCTAAGAGTATTGTGTCGGATAGGGATCCTAGATTTACTTCGAGATTTTGGGAAAGTTTGCAAAAGGCTTTGAGTTCTAAGTTGAGATTGAGTTCGGCTTATCATCCGCAGACGGATGGTCAAACCGAAAGGATGATTAAATCATTGGAAAATTTGTTGCGTGCTTGTGTGCTTGAGCAAGGTAGTGCTTGGGATGGTTATTTGGCATTGATTGAGTTCACCTATAAAAATAGTTTTCACTTAAGTATTGGTATGGCACCATTTGAGGCTTTATATGGTCGGAGATGTCGAACACCTTTGTGTTGGCATGAAACCGGAGAAAAGTTGGTAGTTGGATCGGAGATGGTACAACAAATGACGGAGAAGGTGAATTTTATTCGGGAAAAGATGAGAGTTTCTCAGAGTAGGTAGAAGAGTTATCATGATAAGAGAAGAAAGGATCTCGAATTTCAAGAAGGCGACCATGTGTTCTTGAGGGTTACACCGGTTACGGGTGTGGGTTGTGCTTTGAAGTCGAAGAAGTTGACTTCTCGTTTCATTGGTCCGTATCAGATTACTGCACGAGTTGGTGCTATGGCCTATCGTGTGGAGTTGCCTCCGAACCTTTCGAATTTGCACGATGTGTTCCATGTTTCGCAACTTCGGAAGTATGTTCCGGATCCGTCACATGTGATTCCGATGGATGATATGGAAGTAAGGGATAATCTTACAGTTGAGGTTTCACCGGTTAGGATTTTGGACCGTGAAGTTAAGAGGCTCAGAGGTAAGGATATCGCGCTTGTGAAGGTGGCATGGGGAGGTGCTGCGGAAGGCAATATGACTTGGGAATTGGAGAGTAAGATGCGTGAGTCGCATCTAGAACTGTTTGAATCAGGTATTATTTTCGAGGACGAAAATTTCTAAAGTGGGGGAGAGTTGTAACGCCCCGATTCTGAATTCCCATTTTTATTGAGTCCTTATTTGATTTATTTAAGTGATTATTTTAGTTATGTGGAATTTGTGTGATAATATGTTATGTTTACATATTGAGCTATTTTTGCCGACTTTGAGAGTTTCGGGTAAAAATAGGTTGGAGGGTATTTTGGGCATTAGTGATAATATTAAGTGGATATTTTGTGAGAATTAATTGATAAGTGTGTGGAAAGAATTTGGGAGGAAAGAAATAGAATATGTGATATAGAGAGAATAGAGAAAGATAGAAAAATTAAGAAGAAAAACAAGAGAAAGAAAAGAGGAGGAGAGAAAAGAAAAGAAAGTGGAACAAAACCTAGAATCATTAAGAATCAACCTTAGCTTACGATTAATCAGGTAAGGGTAAGAAGTTTTATCATCTTCATAATGTATATGATCATGTATGTGCTAGATTGGGTTTGTTGGATCGTTTTCTATGTTTCCATTTCTAGGTCGGAAGTTGATTTAATCGGTAGAAGTTGAGTTTTATCGGGTAGAATTTGGAATAGACGGTGTAGTATAGTCGGGTGATGAGTGGGCCGTGCTACTGGAACTGATTTAGATTAAATTGGTCGGTTTCTGAGGTTTGGGCTTTTGGATAGCCATGGGAGTTCTGAGTTCGCAGGTTCGCCAGGCGAAGCCCAGCGAGCAGCAGCGAACCAAGTCAGTAGCAAACATCCTGTCTTCACTGGTAAGTTCGCCAGGCGAATGAGTATGGCGAAGGTTTGCCAAGCGTGTGTGCTAGCGAGTAATTCCAGAATAACTCCCAGTGGTCTTCGCTGGCAAGTTCGCCAGGTGAACGGGGTAGCGAAGGTTCGTCAGAGGCTTCACCAGGCGAAGGTTAGCGAACACAACAACATGTTTTCTTTCTTGTGTTTCCTATCCGTGGGTTGGTTGTGTGGTTTGATTGTGATCATTCCTTATCTGAGATGACTAATTATATGTTGTTATGTGTGCTGTGGGTAGCCGTATGGCGTGAATCCTAGTTTGTGATTTGTGAAGTGTGAAATGTGGCCGTTTGGCAAATTTGTGCATTTACCTGAATTGAATAGAAATGCATGGCGAGATTGATTGTGAATGTGAACCATGTATGAAATTGGTTTGAATGGATGATGAATATATATATGCTTTGTGATACATATATTTTGAATGCATAATGAATATATGCAATGAATGTGATGAATGCATGAGTATGTTTGTAAACATGTATGCATTTCAAGAGTGTCATGAGTCATGTTGCATGTGGAGCATCATGGTATGCATTCTTGTGTCGATTGATTCCTCGGTGAATCTGCAGAACCTCGTGTGCCCTTGTGGGGTGTGAGCGACTGTTATTTATTGATCCCTCAGTGGATTTGCAAAACCTCGTATGTTGCGATAGTTATATTTGATTCCGAGTAGAATCTGCAAAACCTCGTGTGCCCATGTGGGGTGTGAGCGATGGTTATTTTTGGTTCTTCAATTGAACCTGCTGAAATGAGTCGGTACCGCATTTGCATCTGCATAGAGTCGTGTGTCGGTCTCTGTGAGTTGCATGTAGACATCTGTGCATGATGTATGGTGAATAAACATGGATGTAGATGTTTATATAGATTGTTGATAATTGGCATGAATGGAAGGCTTGAAGATACATGTATGTGTGAATATATATGTATATGTGTGCATGTTTATAAATTGATATAAACATTGTTGATGTACATTGTATATGCTTGGTGCTCTATTTGTAAATAGTTAATTGTGAATACATTGCGATGTACGGTGTAGTGAGATGAGTTGCGGTGAGAATGCGGAAGACGTTTTTGGACGTTATGTGTGTGTGTGTATATATATATATATATATATATATATATATATATATATATATATATATATATATATATATATATATATATATATATATATATATATATATATATATATATATATATATATATATATATATATATATATATATATATATATATATATATATATATATATATATATATATATATATATATATATATATATATATATATATATATATATATATATATATATATATATATATATATATATATATATGTGTGTGTGTGTGTGTGTGTGTGTGTGTGTGTGTGTGTGTGTTTATGTGCATTATGTATTATGATATTGTTTCTCACCCTTCTGCTGTTTTATAATGCTTTATGAGGCATTGCAAAATAGATTGCTGGAGTCTTTGTGAAGCGAGTCGTTCATTTCTTTTGGTCAGATGGCTCTGATATGTAACACTGGGTAGTTAGGAATTGTTTTGATTCTTTTGTGATACATCCGTGTATGTATCTGCTGCTGAATTTTTGTAAACTCAACTGATGAATTGATTTAATCTGAACGATGTATATGATGCTTATGTTAATGAAGTGATTTCAATGTTTAGATGTTTCCGCTTTATTCTAAATGTTGATATGTGGGTTTTAAGCGCTATGCTTTGTTTTTAGTTGAGATTTACCCCTTTTGTTACATATCTTCATGAGCTGGTATTATTCATGTTCCGTTTCGATGATAATGTGATGCGCCTCTTTTATACCATATTATGAATTTACTCTGATGATATATTGATTACGTGCCTAAACGATTAATCGCATTATTTGGGGGTATAGAAAGGGGGTGTTACAACTAAGCCTATACGTGTATGGTACGCGTATTACCAGAGGGTCGTGCTGGCCTTAGGGATAGGGCAGGTCTGCTACGCGTACAACCCCTGGGAAGTCCCCCATACACGTAATGATACCCGCATTATGCGTACGACCAGCAGATCTGTCAAAAAAAATCAGATTTCTTCATTCTCACGAGTTTCTAGTCAAGATTCCTCATTCTATCTTCCCATTCATCCTAAAACTCAGTTTTCTATCAATTTCATTCTTCCTATCTTCTATTTTTTCAAGATTCCACTCGTTAGATCTAATTTCGATTACGGTTAAACCCTTAATTCTCAGACCTATTAATTGTTAGAATTACGTTACAACATTAGTGGATTTCCATGCGATTTTCGTATCAGTTCTAGATCCATTCATCAAACATCAGACAAGAAATATTCAGCAATGACAGCAATCACAAGAAAAATCATAATGTTACGAAAATCAGACCAATAAGCAAGAATAAACATAAATTCCTACGAGAGAAAGGACCTCTCACTATCCTTTCATGTTAAGTCACCCATATTGGAATCCGTTTCTCCCCCCTTACTTTGGGTTTGAGCTCTTTCTTGGCAACCATGGAGGAATCTTGGTTCTTCTGCCTTAACTATCCTTTCTCTGTCTTTTTCCTGTTTTACATGTTAACTGTCTAACTCCTCCACTAACCCTCTCTTAACCCCTTAATCAGAGTTTAATTCCCTTAATCCAATTAATATTAATAATAATAATAATAGTAACCATAATACAAACTACCCTCCTATTAATATTATTATTTATAGTAGTTAAAATAATAATACTAATAAGCATAATTCTTACTATTATCATTAAATCATTCACATTATTTATTATGGGTCCACCTTACCTCAACTAAAGGTCAGCTCTCACCCTCGCCCCTAACATCATACCCTTATTAAGAATATCACAACCAATACACGCACAACAAAGTATAAAATGACTAAATAATTTAAATGGGGTGTTACAACTCTCCCCCACTTAAAATATTTTCTTCCTCGAAAATGTGCCTAATGAGAACAATTCTGGATACAACTCTCACATCTTGCGCTCCAATTCCCAGGTCACACTTCCTCCAGCAGCTCCTCCCCAAGCTATTCTCACCAACAGGATATCTTTCCCTCTTAGTTCTTTCATCTTGCAGTCTTCGATTCTCAATGGTATCGCCTCCACCGTAAGGTTATCTCGAACTTGCAATTCATCTCTCTAAAGCACATGAGATGGATCAGCAACATACTTCCGAAGTTGCGATACATGAAACACGTCATGCAGATGCGAAAGTTCGGGTGGCAACTGTAACACCCCATTTAAGTTATTCAGTCGCTTTGGTATTTTCTGTGATGTGTAGTTGTGTGGTGTCCTTAATTAAGGGTATGAGGTTAGGAGTAAGGGAGAGAGGTGACCTTAGTTGGGGTACTATGGACCTAGATAAAGGAGTAAGTTAATTATGATATCAAGAGCATTATAGTGATTAATATTATTCCAACTATTATTAATAATAATGTTAATGAGATTATTGATATTATTATTATTATTATTATTATTATTATTATTATTATTATTATTATTATTATTATTATTATTATTCGTATTAATAATGTTATTTGGTGGAATATTATTATTATTCATATTATTACTATTAGTATGAATATTATTATTAGTGAGAGAATAATATTAGTATTATTATTATTATTATTATTATAGAATTTAAATAATAAAATAAGAAATAAGGGATTAAAGGAAATAGAGAAGTTTTTTAGGGAAAGAGAATTAGAACACGATAAACTGCCAGAGAAAGGTTTTGGGAGAAAAAGTGAGAAGAAGAACAAGGAGGAAGAGAAGGAGGCTAGGGCTGTCAATCCTTCAAGATTCTTCAACGATTGAGCAATTAATCGAGGTAAGGGGGGAGAATGGATTTCAATATGGGTGAATTAACATGAGAGGGTAGTGAGAGGTCCTTTCTCTCATAGGAATTTTGTGTTCTTGAGGATTCTTGATCTAATTTTCGTATGTTCTTGAATGATTATGGTATGAGGAGTACTGTTTTTCATAGTTTTCTATGTATACCTTTCAGTGTGTTGTGGTAGATTGGTGTATTAGGGATTTGGGCAAATATGTAGAAATGAATGTGTTATATCATTATTAGTACGATACTCTAAGGTTTCCCTAAGGTTTAAGGATTTGGGTTAATTGTGGGAAATAGGGAGGTAACCGTAAGAATCTGAGGTTATGGCCAAATGGCCAAATGATATGTATCGTTGAATATTAATATAGGAAAAACTTATGGAAAATTGGACCTTTGTGGCCAAAACCTTAGATCGTTATATGTCTACCCATATGGTATAGAATATTTGATATTTGAAATTACGATGCCTTCGGAGCAATTGTAAGGAAATTGACGGTAGACCCTAGAGGTTAGTGGTTAGTATTCTTGACCCTTTGAGTGTAGAGTTGAGAAATAATGATCTTTGTCTTCGTGGCCAAAACCTTGGACTGTGATATGTTTGACCCTATAGGAATAGGAATATTCAAATGTGGGTAACTCTGAAGTACTCAGAGCAATTGCAGGAAATAGTGTTTTATGTGTTGCAAATGTTGCCAGATGAGCCTAATAAACCATAGAAGTTGTGTAGTTATTACCGTATAACCTTAGGAATATTTTAGTGATGTTTTGGGTGCTTTTAGTAATTAATTCGCAAGAATAATTGAGCGAAAATCAGTTTCGGAGCGTAACAGCGTCTTTCTGTCCGTCACGACTGTTCAGGTTTTCGGTCGAAATTGTTTTGGACGTAACTTTGGATCCGTAAGTCCGTTTTGATCCCTGTTCGAAGCGTTGGAAAGCTAATGAACAGAGCTATAACATAGGATAGATAATGAAATTGTTTTCCTAATATTTTATATCTAATTATGTTTGAGAAGTCAATTGTGTATATGTTTTAGTAACGAATCATGTTCTAGTTCATGGTGTTTTGATGGATGTGGGCCAAGATGGTCGAATATGGACAATCTTGTGCGATTATGGTAATTCCTGAGAGGATTACGGTGAGCGGATGGCTCGTGTGGATCAAGATTGATCGTGAATTATGTATGATGTATTACATTGCATAATTGTGTTGACATGCATTTCATATCATGTGTCTTGTGGAGATGGCTAGGTGGGAATCCATGATGGGTGCCTAGTTTCATCCGGACCTCAATGTGGAAGTTGTTGTGGAGATAAGTTGTAGTTCAGAGGAACGTGTATACGAATTATCCGGATTTCGACGGGAATCGGGTTCCAGTATGAACCGTATGAGATTGTGTTGGTACCATATGCATTGTGTCGAGTCAGTGAGTCACATTGCATTATTGTAATTGAGTGTGGGCTATGAATGCCAAGTGATTGAGGTGGCACGTTGTTGCACCCTAAAATTTGCTCAACCTTATTCACTTGGTTTATGTTTCAATTGCATTAGCATTTGCATATAGAGTCATGTACATAGTCTAATCATCTGCATGGTATAGCATAACAAATCATCCAACAGGGACCAATCATTATTCTCATCTCTATGGGCCTATCAAGAGGTTATTATTCTAATTCAATCTCATTCAAGTCATCAGAAAGAATTTGAAAGCTAAGAAGTCAGTGGATCAAGCAGTGAATCTATCTCCTATCTGAGGGTATCTGAAGATCATCAAAGAAGTTGTGAGCTGTGAATTGAGCATGGAGAGTATGTAGACATCATAGAAGACTCAGAAAGTCATTTGGAGGAGGAGACAAGTCATTGATATGATCACAGGAGTTGCAGTTGAAGACAGTCAACTAGGGTTTCATCTGGGTCAACTCTGGGTCAACTCTAGGTCAAATGACTGATTGAAAGGCATTGAGGGCTATTTGAGAGATGTGGGGTTCATCATTTGACATGTAGATAAGGATATGGTTATATTTCAAGAAGAAATCAAGAGAAATCAAGGAGAAGAGGAGTTTCTAAATTAGGGTTTCTGTGTAAAATCCCCTAGTTTAGGTCAAATTTCCAAGCAAGATAAGTCAAAATGAAAGCTTCAAGTGGATCCTTAGTCAACATGAAACTTGTAGAGGATCTCAAGACCTTTAATTTGAGTGGTGGAAGACATCAAGGAGATTTATAGAACTCAAGTTATGGTCCTTGCAAGTTACAGGTCATCTGAGGTATCTGAAATTTTGTCTATGAAAGTTACTTGTCTTCCAAGCAACTTTTACCCCTCAAGGAGATTTCAAATGAATTTCTGGTCAACATAAGAGTTGTTCCTCATTGTCTTAGATTTCTATAAAGGTATGGCATGCCTTCATTTGATTTGTGGAACTCTACTTATGGCCTTGGCAACCAAAGGGTATTTTGGTCATTTGAGAATTATAGGTCATTTAAAGCCTATGCCCAAAACTCATACAAGGAAGCTTCAAATGAAAAACTTCACAACATCAAACTTGCTCCAAATGACATTTTGAGTCTAGAAAAGTGACCATGAAATAATGGAAAGACTCATAGCTCAAGGTTTCAAAATTGGTGGGTTTAATGAATAAAAAAGGACCTAAATTTGAGATTTTTCATAATTTGGCCAAATGGGATGAAATTATAGGTCATTTTGATTGGAAAAAATGTTTTAAGAACATTGGCAAAAGTAGAATTTTGAGTTTGGTTCAATAATTGAAAGATATGCATGGTTACTTACAAATGAAGTTACATAATCCAAATCCAAGGGAAAGTGTGCATGGGAAGGTTCTCCAAGCTTCTAGGGCTTTCTATTCTCATCTATATATTGAATGAAGTAACTCCATGCCATGGTTTGTGATTCATTTTGTGCATGATATCAAGTTTCACTTCAATATTCCAATTTGCAAAAGCATCTCAAACTCCACAAAATCTCTCTCAATTTTCACATTTCTGGATTTGATCATCATCAATATCATTCATATAAATCAGAATTCACACAAGAATTTGGTTGAATTGAGCAAGAATCGTGCCATCCATCTTCATCATCCAAGGTGCAAGAACTTTGGGATTGCTGAATTCAAGAGGATTGAACAAGAATCTTTGCATACAGAATCAAGATTTGAGTGTGTGGATTAAGTTCAGACCATTGCAAGCATTGGATCAAGAGAATTCCATAGCTGTTTTCTTCATTTTGCATTAGGTAAGTTTCCTCTTCGAATTGCATGATTTAGTTAGAATCATAGGGAATTGTTAGCATAGAACTGTTAGGATAGGTTAGAGGATTGATTTTGGTGAGTTTGAAGAAGTTTCATGAAGGTTGATCATAGTGCACCAAATCTGTTTGGATTGATAACTCATAGGTTATGGCAAGATAATCATAGATGAATAGCTCAGGTTGATTAGCATGGCTTGTAGATCATTTTAGGGTAAAGATTGGCAAGGTTTGGTATGGTTGATCACAGGTGAAAATGGTGGAATCCGACTATTGCACCTATCGGGTTTGGAGTTTGGTTGAGTTTTAGAAGGAGCTATTGCTATGGCTGTGTAGAGGGAAGAAAATGGAGTGTTTTTGGTTTTTATAGCGTGTGAATTCATGGAGAGACGAGGGAGAACGAAGCTGTTGAAAATGCATGCATGGTGAAGAATTTCTGAAACCCTAGGGTTTCTAAGGTTGAAGACGACCTTTTGGCCACACGATTTGGTATTTGACCTTGACTTGGTTCTGGATCCAATGGTTGTGGTTTGAAGTTCAAAACGGAGGGAAATTCCAAGGGTGCTACGCACCGTTTCACTTAACTATTCTGACTGGGCTCAAATTCTCTTGCTAATGCCACCCCCATCAACCAAGGCCCAACCAAGTTGAACTGATTTTATTGCTTTTCGCACCGTTTCCAGTTTTTTAAATTTTTGTTATACTTTATGAATGCATTGGGCCCAGACGTGCTTGCTATGCGCGCCCCCCAGTCTGGGCCCATCTCTTATTTTAACTGATTTTCATTAATTTCTGCACCCCTTTCCATTTAATTCACATTTTATTTCTTCTATTTTTCTTAATTCTTGGAAAAATCATAGGTAATTGAAAAATGCATGATTTTAATTGGTTCTTTTTGCATATTTTTCATAATTTTGTTAAGAAAATTATCACATAAAAAATTTTAGCATTTCATTTTATTTTATATTTTTGGCATATTTTTCTTTTAAATAGGATTAAATAACATTTAGTTTAATGCATGAATTTGTCAATTTTGGTTTGATTAGATGCTTTAACATTTTTGATCCATTCTTTTTAGGTTGATTAGTATAGAATGTTAGCTTGTATATACAATTTAGTTCATATTTTTAGGACTTAATTTTAGGTGATTTGTTTAGGTGTGAATAACATGATCAAAACTAGGGTTTAGGAGATAACATAGGAGAATTAAATCACTTCCCTTAGGAGTTGTAGATTGAATCTTTGGGGTATGGGAATATAGGGATTATGGGTAGATATTAGATCCCTTAGAGATTACTAGGTTTCCCCTATTCAACTACTGCTACTAGTATACTGTTTGTATTTGTTTGACTGTGTGGTGTGCCCTCTCTAGGGTTATGTTCATTTGTCTGTATGGGGTATTGGGTTTGCTTGGGGATTGGGAGAGCTGAGGACCTGTGATGATGAAGCCATTGAAGATCAAGAGTATGAAGACCAACTTCCAGAGTTGATGAGGATCATCCTTTGCTGGCAGCTGTTGAAGAGTGTAGGATTTAGGAGCTAGGCAGAGCTCTAGAGTAGAACACTTGATTCACAAACATGGAAGGCCTTGTCTGCCTCCATTCTTTCTTTATGATTCAAAGTCTCTTTCAAATATCCACCTCCTTCCTTTGGAAGGATCAGTGAATGTATTTGAAAGATAGAACTTTTGAGAGAAAACTGTCTGTATAATGTTAACAGTTAATGAGCCACCCTTGGTAGGTAATTTACTGTTTAACATTCATCTCATCTTGTTGACTGATGTCCATCCTGGAGATTGAGACTTGAAGAAAAGCCATTGATGATGGAAGACTGATAATCAAAGCCCTTGCTTGAAGGTTGTGGAGATGGAGATTGATGTTTGCTTGAAGCTTGCAGCTGTTTGGAGATGACTTGAAGTCAGATGTTGATGCAGAGCTGCTATGGCTGTTTTTTCTTTTTGCTGTTTATTTCTGATGTATTGTGTGGTTTTCCCTGACTGTATTGTTTGCTGTTTAACCTGTTGGGTTGAAAGTGAATTCTGTTCACTTTTGCCTATTGTTTTCTAGGTTCGAGGTTGAGTGGGACTCCCTTGCCTCGCTTGTATTGCTGCATCCATGCATTTTACTGCTTTATTATATATCTGCTATTGTTTTTGTTTCCGTCCATCCCTTAGGATCTCTGTTTCTCTCTGCGCAAGAGAGGAGCATGATAGACACTAGGTCTTAACCCATGCATGATAACATTAGGTTAGTTTGATTCCCTTTGCAACCGTAAGTTAGAGTTCTGTCTCCTCTTTCTCAAAACAAACAAAAAATACAATAAGATTTCAAACACAATAAAAGACACTTCTTCCGTAAAAGAATGTGAACTCATCAAGACGTCATTTTTGTCCGCTTGGACTGTTAATCAGAAAACCCTTTTTCATAAGGAATAAAATCAATCAAAACAGATTGGTGTCGTACGTGGCCCGAACTACGTTTGCTCTGATCTTTCATGCTGTATGAAAGTACGTAGGCATAGGATGCGATATCCTAGCGAGCAACCTTCCCATCCTTTCCCGTAGGTAGGCGAACTACGTTGACTCTGATTTCTCGTTCCAGACGGGAATACGTAGTCATAAAGTGCGATACTTTGCCGAGTCATTTTATTTTCTTTTAACCCCAGACCTGTAGAGTAGATAGAATAACAATCCGTACCCGAAAACAAGCGTGGATCCCGTCGAGTACGACGGACGTGAGGGGTGCTAATACCTTCCCCTTGTGTAACCGACTCCCGAATCCAGGATTTGGTTGCGATGACCATTCCTTTCCCGTCTTTGCGGTAGGTTTACTCTGAGCGTTTCCTTTCCCTCCTGTGGGATAAATAACGCACGGTGGCGACTCTTCTGTTCAGCCGGCGCCGATTTTCGCAGTAGCGACAGCTGGCGACTCTGCTGGGGATCCAACGTCCCCTGGCTGCTAAGGACTGCGATAGTTCCTTATGCATTTGGGATCCAACGTCCCTTAAGCGAGTCAATCCTAACGCTTGTTTTCCCGTCGAGGATTTTGTATGGATGTATATTTCTAACCTTTACTTTCAGCATTATATTATTGATTATTATTGCTGTATTGGGGTGTGACGGGTGTTCCATGATTGAGAGATAAGCCGGACCTGGGCTTGAGTGCACCTAGAATTAGAGTAGAAAGTGGGCACGTGCCGGCTTTGCTTGCATTAGTGTCTCATGAAATCTACACTCGGACGAGGTTCTTCTGGTTGGCTTCTTTTTCTACCCTTTGGGTCGAAGGGGTTGTTGGTCAGCTGAATTGTCGACTCCGGGAACCGATCATTTGGAAGTTGGCTAAGTGAGGCCTCTTCAGGATTTGATGATGCCACTCCTTCTGGGAATCGTATCATCAACCCTGAAAGTTTGTGACGCCGACGACCGCATAGGATGCCGTACCGCTATCAATTACTAGGATATCCACCTGTGAGAGGGTTTGGGGTTATGCAGGTAACTAGACCTTCAGATACCGGTTATTTCTTGATCAGAGATCCTGGGTATTTATGGAGAGTTCTGAGGTCTGTCAGAGACCAGTCAGAGTTATGTTATGAGGGTCTATCCGAGACCAATGTTGGAGCTTTGTTTTGGGTCTATCAGAGACCAGTATTGGAGCTTTGTTCTAGGTCTGTCAGAGACCAGGGTTTGAGGACTTCTGGAGGGTGTATCTGAGACTTCTTGATATGGTTCAGGCTATTCATCTATGGCATTTGGTCCCTGTTGCATGTTACTTGCATTGCATTGTTTGCATAATCATTATCATTGCATCCCATTAACGTGTGTCTGTGTTGCAGGTACATTTGCATATTCCCTGGTTCTAGTGCCCGGACTTCTGAGTATTGATCATGGCTGGTTTGAGGAAGACGGTTGCGTATAAGCTGCCTACACCTGATATTGCTCCTTTGCTTGGTCTGATATCTCTTGCCGATGAGGAGGTTAGGAGAAGTTTCAGGATGAGTCATGGAAGATTGCTGAGATTAGTCTGCAAGCCAACTGCTGATGAGATGAATGGGCTGTACACCTTGATGCAATTCTATGACCCGGCTTTGAGGTGTTTCACGTTTGCTGACTTTATTCTGGGGCCTACCATTGAAGAGTATGTGGAGTTTACCGAGCTACCGGTGCAGAACAAGGTTCCCTTTATTCACTCTGCTGCTGAGCCCAAGTTGGAGGACTTAGTTAAGGCCCTGCACATGAACGCTGCTGAATTATTAGTGACTTCTTGGCTGGGGGTTCCAGGTTTCTCCCTTGATTTTCTGGTCGGCAAGGCTCTAGAGTACGCCAGGAACGGATGTTGGGTGGTCTTTAATGCTATCTTGGCTCTATGCATTTATGGAATCGTGCTGTTTCCTAACTTGCCCAATTTTGTGGACTTGGACGCTTTCCATCTATTCGCTGCTGGCAACCCGGTGCCCACTTTGATTGGAGACTCCTATCACTCATTGCACTATAAAAATGAAAACAGAAGGGGAAAGGTTGTTTACTGCTGTGCGCCGCTGTTGAACATGTGGTTTAAGAGCCATCTTCCCCTGAAGGGATCTTTTGTGGATTGTGTAACTACTGCTAGCTGGCCAGAGCGCCTGATGAGGCTATCTTCTGAAGATATTGAGTGGTTCGATCGAGACTTGCTAGGGTCTGAGCTCATCTTCAGTTGTTCTGGGTATCCTAATGTTCCGTTGATAGGAAGAAAAGGGTGTATCAATTACAACCCTTCTCTGTTCATTCGCCAGTTCGGATATGCGTTGAAGAACCCACCAAAGGAAGAAGAAGTACAGGAATCTCTGTACTTCACAGGAGATCTGAAGGGAGAGTTACTAGCCAAGCTGCAGCACGCATGGACGCGTATTAACAGAAGGGGGAAGCCACTGTTAGGGAAGAATGATTGTCAGGCTTATGCACCCTACAGAGTTTGGATTCAAGAGAGAGCAAGACAGTTGCAGATGCCATTTCCAACTGCACCAGTCCCTGTTCATATCCCAGTGGAAGAGCCAACTACTGTTACTAGGGAGGCCTATGAGCAAGTTGTGAAAGAAAAAGAAGCCTTGATGAAGATCAATGAAGGGTTAGAGCAAGAGCTAGCTCGGATACGCAGTAAGAAAAACAAGGCTGTGCATGCTTTCCAACAGCAGATCGAACTAGTAAACAGACTAGGGGCTGAGTTGACTGAGGAGAAAAAGAAGCGCGAACGTCTGGGGCAAGAGTTCAGAAGCTCCCATGACATGCTGGAATCCAAAAAGAAAGCGCTCGACGCCGCTCACCGAGAAATCTCTTCTTGTAATAAGACTTGGAATGCTACGTTGACCAACAATAAGAAGAGGGAAGATAAGTTGAAGCAACAAATTTCCGACCTCAAAGAGCAGTTGAAGGCTAGCATTAAGAAGTATGAAGAAGAGGTGATGATCCGGTACAGTCTTCAGAATGCATTGAACAAGGCCATCGAAGGCAGAAACGAAGCTGTGTCTCAGAAGCGGAAGTTAGAGGATCGCTTCGGAGAAGAGGCATGGGAGGAAACCGCTGGTGACGTGCGACGTGTTCTCAAGAGAAGAAACCAACTTGTTGAAGGGATGCTTACCCGACCAGGTCATCCAGAGACCAAGAAGTTAATAGAAGAGTACCGGGCTTACGGGAGTACTTAATCATTTCATGTATTAGCTTGTATGCTTTATTTGCATAGTGCTGACCATCACCAGGATTGTTGGTTGAGGTCATGCCTTCTTATTGTACTCAGTGATATTGTATTCTTGGCTTATTGGATTTCTCTGCAATATATGAGGCTTTCTTTGATTCGGCTCCGATCTCCGTATGGTTAGCACTGTCACTGCACTGGCACCTTCGCACTAGAATCGGGGAATGAATTTCCCTAATGCACAGACACACATTGCATTGCATTCATATTCATATTGCATTACAGGTAATCATTGGATGGTATCTTATTTCCTGCTCTGTACCAGGTCTTTTTCAGGATTGCAGATCAGCGCCCGCACCGATACTCCACTCGCACCAACTGTCGAAGAATCATGGATCAAATGCAGAACGAGATGCAAGATATGCGCGAGAAGCTAGCGCTCTTCATGCAGACCATGGAGACTATTGCAAAAGGTCAGGAGAATTTGCAAGCTATGGTGCAGCCTCTGTTGGCCAGAAATGCTGGGCATGGAAATGAGGATCATCAGTCTGTGCGAGTCGACACTGTTCATGGGGATGGTACTCCCACACCAGTGGCTCCACCTGTAGTCAACATACATGCTGTCAATGTCAACAACGGTACTGCTGCTGGGAACGGTAACGTTGGAATTGGGAACGAGACTACTGTCCATAACGTTGGGCTTGGAGATGTCAACCTGGGTGATAATATGGGAGGCAACGACTTCGGTAATGCTGGATTCGGATTCAATGACCAGGGATTCGATAATGCTGGGAAATATGGTTTCAATGCTCAAGGCTTCGGGCAGGACGGATTTGGCGTGACTAATCAGGGTTACGGAGGATTCGGAAATGGAAACGGCGTTGGGTTGATGACTTTTGGACCTGCTGGAATTGCTCCGGGATACGGCAACAGAGGGCGAGGCCCGATAATGAATCAGATCAGAGCTGGCCGTAACAACGGATACGATGGGTATGGAGCTGGGAATGGTAACTGGCAGGAAGACCAGCAAGAGGACGCTTTCTCCGGTGGAGGTTTCGAAGGGCCGATGGATGACTCCCAGAGGATCAGAATGCTAGAAGAGCAGATGAGGGGGGGTCGTAAATCAAAGTGTTGTGGGCTTAGATATGTCAACAATGGGTCTGGTACCTAGCCTGAGGGTGCCAATCAAATTCAAAGCTCCCACGTTTGATAAGTATAAAGGGGACACTTGTCCAAAAGTGCACGTGCGGTCATATTACAGAAGGATGTCTGCGTATTCAACTGATGAGAGGATGCTAATGCATTTCTTTCAGGATAGCCTGTCTGGTCCGTCCCTAGAGTGGTATATGGGATTGGAACCAACGCATATTAAGACATGGAAGCAGCTGGCAGAGGCATTTGTAGCTCACTATAAGTATAACAGCGACTTGGCACCCAACCGGGTCCAATTGCAAGGGTTATCCCAGAAGAAGGGTGAGAGCTTTAAAGAGTATGCGCAAAGATGGCGCGACATGGCTGCTAGAGTTCGTCCTCCTTTAGAAGACAAGGAAATGAATGACATGTTCATAGGAACATTCACCGGCATGTTTTATGACAAGTTGTTTCACACATCTTTGGCCAGTTTCTCAGACTTAATTCTGATGGGAGAAAAGATTGAAAGTAACATTAAACAGGGAAGATTCCAGGCTGAGGAATCTACTGCATCTGGCAGTAACAGAAAGGCTTTTGGTAGGCGCCGTCAGGGCGATGCAAGCGCAGTGTTTGGAGGCCGAGGCCAAGGCCGAGGCAGAGGTCGCAACCAGTATAATCAGCCGCAGCAGGTGGCAAGCGTTACTATTCCGTTTCAACAACAACCGATGCAGCAACAACAACAGCAACAGCAACAGCAGCCACAGCAGGGGGCACAACATGCTCAGCGAAGATTCCAGGGGGGTAAACCAAGGAGAGTGTTTGAAAAGCCTCCTTCAACGTATGCAGATTTGCTACAGACGTTGTTGGGTTTGAACTTGGTAGAGAAGAGAACTCTGGCGCCAATAACAGGCACTCCTCCGTATGGTTATGATGCAAGCAGGCACTGTGAATTCCACTCTGGCGCTCCGGGCCACGATGTAGAGGGTTGCCATGCGTTTAAGCACGTTGTGCAGGATCTATTGGATAGTAAGGCTATCAATTTTGGAACAGCGGGTCCGAATATAGTGCAGAAACCCATGCCCAATCATGGGGCAAACGCCATTCTAACTGAGGAGGGGTTGAATCTGATTATGAATGTGGATAATCTAAAGACGCCGCTGAGCGAGATAAAAAGTAGATTATTGCAAGGTGGTGTCTATCCAGGATGTGACGAGTATTGCTTAGAGTGCTGGACCCTAGCTGGGGGTTGTGATGACTTAAAGAAAGGTATTCAGGCTTTAATAGATGGCGGCACATTGCAGTTTGACCGAGCAGCAATTGAAGAACCTGCAGGGGCATTAGCAGACAAGCAAAGTGATGTGGCTACTGTAACGATTCCTCGAAAGACAATCACTATCACAGCACCGGTCCAGCGACCACCGATCACTATCACTAAGGCCGGACCAATCCCGTACGAGAGTCCAAGGCAGTCCCATGGTCATATGGGTTGGAAGTGTATTGCGATGGGATAAAAATTGATGTTAATAAGCAGCCAGCCGAGACTGTGGACAACGTCGTTGGTACCGGAGGTATGACAAGGAGTGGAAGAATCTTCATATCCCCGGAGGTAGAGGCTGAAAGACTGGCGAAAGGAAAGGGAAAGATGGTTGATAATGTCCCTGTGCAGGCAAGCGAAAAAGCAACAGCATCGAAAGATGTAGAAGAGTTTATGCGCTTGATTCGAAAAAGTGATTATAAGATTGTGGAGCATCTGCAACAGACGCCGTCAAAGATATCTATACTGTCGTTGCTATTGTGTTCTGAAGCTCACAGAAATGCACTGTTGAAAGTCCTGGATACTTCCTTCGTACCCCAAGATGTTTCCGTAAATCAGCTAGAGGGAGTGTTGGCGCATGTGAATGCAGGCCATAGCTTGGGCTTTACAGACTTCGATTTGACCCCGAAGGGAAGAGATCATAATATGGCGCTGCACATCTCTGTGGAATGTAGAGGATCAGTCATGTCGCATGTACTGGTAGATACCGGATCGTATTTGAATGTGCTGCCCAAGAAAGCGATGATGAAGCTGGATGTCAGAGGAATCCTGTGCACGCCCAGTGACTTGGTAGTCAGAGCATTCGATGGTACGCGAAGAACAGTTTTTGGGTCTATAACATTGCCTCTACAGGTGGGGCCAGAGGTGTTCGCAACCGAATTTTATATCATGGACATCCAGCCTGCGTATAGCTGCCTGCTCGGACGACCCTGGATTCATGGGGCTGGGGCAGTCACGTCTACCTTGCATCAAAAGTTGAAATATATGGTCGGAGACAGCGTGGTCACTGTGTGCGGAGAAGAAGACATCCTGGTCAGCCATTTGTCGTCATTTAAATATGTGGAGGTTGATGGAGAGATTCACGAAACACCCTGTCAGGCATTTGAAGGGTTGCGCATCAAGGACAAAGGTCCCAGGCCAAGCAAAGTGTCGGAGGTAGCCGTCTCGTCGTATAAAGAAGCTCAAGCTCTGGTAGAGACAGGTGAGACCAAGGGCTGGGGCAAAGTGTTGGATATTCCTGTGAAGATGGACCGGTTTGGGCTTGGGTATCAACCGTCGTCATCGGCACCTGCTGTGGGGGCACCCCGTTTCAGAGGACCAATAACCATCTCTGCCAGTGGAGTATGTCATGAGACCATCAATGCTGCTTCGGAGTCTGACGAAGGAGACAGCGATTGCGATATGGACGCCTGGATTCAGCCTAGCATGCCAGGACAGGGATTGTGCAACTGGTCTATTCAGGAGATTGTTCCTGTGACTCTTAAACAGTAATGCTTTGTTTTTTTAATTGTTGAACAACCTGGTGTCTTGCCCGAGGCATCATGATTTGCTTAGGGCTGTGCTGTTATGAACATTGCGTGTTTATTATTAAATAAAAGGCGTTTTTCATGTGCAAATATTGCGCTCTCTGTTTTTCTTGTTTTGTATTTTTCAATAAAATGGCAACGTGGTTATTCGCTTTATACGCATTTTGAAGCATTTAACCATTCCTTTTGCAGGATAACATTTTCAGATGACATCATTGAACCGCCTATGACTCATCCCGACTTTAAACACCCGGTCTTTCAGGCCGAAGAAGAGATTGTTGAAGATGGTGACGTTCCCGAAGAATTGTCTTGGTTGGTGAAGCAAGAAGAGCGTGTCATTCTGCCTCATGAGGAGGTCATCGAAATTATTAACCTGGGGTCGAAAGGGGTTGAAAAGAATATTCGAATAGGAGCCGCGCTGCAGAGCGACATCAAGCGAAGACTGGTTGAAATGCTCAGAGAGTATAGTGATGTGTTCGCTTGGTCGTATGAAGATATGCCAGGGCTCGATACAGATATGGTTGTGCACCGTCTTCCGTTGAAAGAAGAATGCCCGCCGGTCAAACAGAAACTTCGCAGAACTAGACCCGATATGGCAGTGAAGATTAAAGAAGAGGTTCAAAAACAGTGGGATGCTGGTTTCCTGGCTGTGACAAAATATCCCTCATGGGTCGCTAACATTGCACCGGTGCCAAAGAAAGACGGTAAAGTGAGAATGTGCGTCGATTACCGTGACTTAAACAAAGCGAGCCCGAAAGACGACTTTCCGCTTCCTCATATCAACGTGCTAGTTGACAATACTGCTCAATACTCCGTATTCTCCTTCATGGATGGCTTCTCGGGCTATAATCAGATTAAAATGGCGCCAGAGGACATGGAGAAGACTACTTTCATAACGCCTTGGGGAACATTTTGTTATAAAGTGATGCCCTTTGGGTTGAAGAATGCTGGGGCAACATATCAGCGTGCAATGACGACTCTTTTTCATGATATGATGCATAAGGAGATCGAAGTTTATGTTGACGATATGATTTCCAAATCCCAGACGGAGGAAGAGCATTTAGTGAATCTGCTGAAGTTATTCAAAAGGCTTAGGAAGTTCAGGCTGAGACTGAACCCTAACAAGTGCACCTTCGGGGTGAGATCGGGTAAACTGCTGGGGTTTATCGTAAGTGAAAAGGGAATAGAGGTCGATCCTGCAAAAATAAAAGCAATACAAGAGATGCCGACGCCTAAAACAGAGAAAGAGGTGCGCGGGTTTTTAGGGAGGTTGAACTACATCGCCCGATTCATATCTCACCTAACTACTACGTGTGAACCATTATTTAAGCTGTTGAAGAAAGATCAGGCGGTAACGTGGAACGAAAATTGTCAAAAGGCGTTCGACAAAATAAAACAGTATTTGCAGGAGCCTCCTATTTTGATACCTCCAGTGGCAGGGAGACCCTTGATTATGTATTTGACAGTTCTTGAGGGAAGTATGGGCTGTGTTCTCGGTCAGCACGACGAGACAGGAAGAAAAGAGCATGCAATCTACTACTTGAGTAAGAAATTTACTGAGTGTGAATCTCGATATTCAATGCTTGAGAAAACTTGTTGCGCGCTAGCCTGGGCCGCCAAGCGTCTGAGGCAATACATGCTGAATCATACAACCATGCTCATCTTGAAGATGGATCCTATCAAATATGTATTTGAAAAGCAGGCTTTATCAGGAAGAATTGCCCGTTGGCAGATGGTCTTGACTGAATATGACGTCCAGTATGTCTCGCAGAAGGCTATAAAGGGGAGTGTACTGTCTGAGTATCTGGCGAAGCAGCCTATTGAAGATTACCAATCAATGAGGTTTGATTTTCCTGACGAGGATATCATGTACCTAAAGATGAAAGATTGCGAAGAGCCGTTGCCAGACGAAGGACCAGAATTGGGTTCCAAGTGGAAGTTGATCTTTGACGGAGCTGTAAACGCTTACGGTAGCGGAATAGGGGCAATCATTACTACTCCACACGGGTCGCACATCCCGTTTACTGCCCGATTGACCTTTTCAGTTACCAATAATGAAGCCGAATACGAAGCTTGTATAATGGGGCTGGAAGAAGCCATTGATTTACGAATCAAAAATCTGGATGTATACGGAGACTCAGCTCTGGTGGTGAATCAGATAAAAGGAGAGTGGGAGACACGTCAGCCCAACTTGATACATTACATGAATTATGCAAGGAGATTGTTGCCTTTCTTTGACAAGGTTGAATTGCATCATGTACCGCGAGCGGAAAATCAAATGGCTGACGCCCTAGCCACTTTGTCTTCCATGTACAAAGTCAACTTCTAGAACGAGGCTCCCAGAATTGTTATCTCTAGACTTGACAGACCTGCCTTTGTGTTTGCCATTGACGAAGCATCTGACGACAAACCATGGTATTTTGATATCCTCAATTTTCTGAAGAACAAAGAGTATCCGGCTGGGGCATCCAGTCAAGATCAGAAGACTCTCAGGAGATTAGCGGGTAATTTCTATTTGAATCCGGACGGTGTCTTGTATAGAAGAAACCACGATTTGGTGTTGTTGCGTTGTGTGGATGAAAAAGAGGCAAAGTTTCTCATGGAGGAAATACATGAAGGTACCTTTGGTACGCATGCTGGTGGGCATGCTATGACGAGGAAGCTGCTGCGGGCAGGTTATTTTTGGCTGACTATGGAAACTGATTGTTTCAAGTTTGCAAGGAAATGCCACAAGTGCCAAATCTATGCTGATAAGATCCATGTGCCTCTGAGTCCTCTGAATGTGATGTCATCGCCATGGCCATTCTCGATGTGGGGAATCGATATGATTGGAAAGATAGAGCCGACAGCTTCTAACGGGCACCGGTTCATTCTCGTAGCGATCGATTATTTCACCAAGTGGGTAGAAGCGGCGTCTTATGCAAATGTGACTAAGCAGGTGGTGGCCAGATTCATCAAGAGAGATATCATTTGCAGATATGGGATCCCCGAGCGGATAATTACGGACAACGGTTCAAACCTGAATAACAAAATGATGAAGGAGCTCTGTCAGAATTTCAAGATCGAACATCACAACTCCTCCCCTTACCGACCCAAGATGAATGGCGCTGTTGAAGCGACCAATAAGAATATAAAGAAGATCGTTCAAAAGATGGTGGTGACCTATAAGGATTGGCATGAGATGCTACCTTTCGCTTTGCACGGCTATCGTACGATGGTACGCACATTAACCGGGGAAACCCCGTTCTCGTTGGTATACGGAATGGAAGCAGTGCTACCACTAGAAGTCGAGATTCCTTCGTTGAGAGTGCTACGAGACGTCCAGCTAGATGAGGCAGAATGGGTGAAAGACAGGTTGAACCAGCTGAGCTTAATGGATGAGAAGAGGCTAGCTTCTCTAGCATATGGCCGTTTGTACCAGGGCCGAATGAAGAAAGCATATGATAAAAAGATACATCCTCGGAGCTTTCAGACGGGCGACCTTGTGCTGAAAAGGATTCTCCCGCCGCAGGCAGATCACAGGGGCAAGTGGACCCCCAACTACGAAGGGCCATACGTTGTCAGAAAAGTCTTTTCAGGAGGAGCTTTATTGTTGTCCACCATGGACGGGGAAGACTTTACGTCGCCTGTGAATTCGGACGCAGTTAAAAAATACTTTGCTTAAAATTGACCCGCTGGACAGAAAAAAGAGAGTCCAGGCAAAAATGGGGCATCCTGGCGAACCAAAAACAAAATGAAAGGTTCGGGCAAAAGTTAGGGATAAAATTGAAAAAAATGTACACCCGCGAAGTTGAAAACCTACACTGGGCGGCTTCGGCAAAAAAGGGTATCCCGGTGAACTGAAAACCCGTAAAGGGCGGTTCACGCAAAAGTTAGGGATTTGAAAAGCAAATGACTGCGGTCCGAATTTGATACTGCATTGAGCTTTGGTGAGGGAGAATATACTTGAGGGGTCGATTATCAGATACAATCTCTTCGGAAGTGTGGATACTGGGAAAGCATTAGAGTCAGGCGAGTCATAGGAGGATCAGCTCGTGGTGTTCGTCTGCGTCCCGTTGCCGACATGTGTACAAATTTAATCTGTCAATATATTTATGCTTCTTGTGCATACTTGTATATTTGTTATGTGTAGCTTCCTCTTTTCAGGAGTTACCTCCCGTGTACACAAAACTCTGCCCATTCAGGGGCCCAATCAATAAAATGTGTTATTCAGTATTTGATGCTGGTTCTTTACTGTTTTGTGCATGATAAACGCCTAGGTTTGATGAAACTAGCATGTGCATAATGTCACTGGCCCTTGCCAACAATTGCTAAAACTTTGAATTAACTGCAAATAATGTCACTAACGCTAACCTGAATAGATTTGGTTGCATAGACTTGTCTTGTCTTGTTTGTGGTGTTGCAGGGTTCATAGCATTGCAGTATGGATCGGAAGCTCGTAACGAAATACTTTATCCCCACGCAGGTCGTGCTTCCAAGATAGCAATGTTCATTACTGAAGAAGGATCGAATTTCCCAGCTAGTCGTAGCGTATTCCAAAGGGCATTCTCCAGCGAAATCGTTTATCCTTAGCAGAGTTTGGAGGTTCCAAGATTGTAGGTTGTGTTCAGACAGTGTGGGGTCCCCCAGAAGGATTCCCCCATCTCAAGCAGAGTGGTTTAGCCGTAGAAGATTAATACTTGGTGGGCTGTATTCAGGCAGTTTACCTTTCCCCGCAGGGTCATTTACTCTCCCCCAGCGGAGTCAGTTGATTTTCCCCAAGAGAATAGCTTCGTCCCCAGCGGAGTTCTCTTTCCAGCAAGTATTTTTCGTTCCTCCCAGTGGAACTCGAAGATTAAGACTCTCCCCGGCAGAGTTGGTTGTGAGTCCTGGCATTTATTTTGTCGGAATACCGTGTGATATCCGTTCACTCTCCAGCAGAAGTCCAATCATACCAGGCGCATCTGCTATTCCCCAGCAGAGTTATGTTCCCCAGCAGGGTGTTACTTCAATGAGGTGTTTGGTTAAATTCCCAATTTCCCAGCTGAGTCGATTTCACTCTTCCAGCATTTATTTTTCTAGAGTAATTCCGTAGCACCTGGCTATCCCCAGCGGAGTCGGCATTGTCTTCAGCATTTATTTTGCTGCAGTTTCTGTATACCAGCAGTTTGAGTCTGCATTTACATCGGCATATAGTGTCACACTTGCATCCACCAAATAAAACCGCATAACATTTCCATGTCGAATGGAGCATTGCGTCATTGTCAAACATATGCATTTTGAAACATAAACCAGGTTGGCTAACCGTTATTTCAAGTATTGTTATCTTGCAAGTGGAGAGAGCTCTTGCTCCAATGAATTACTAAACATTCGAGGTCCCGACGTGAGACATTCAATGAAGTGTCAGCTTTGGCATTATTCCCCACAGAGTTATTATGATGAAGTTCCCTTTGTCTCCGAGCAGAGTTATTTGTGTAAATTTCTCTTGTTTTCCCCGCCAGAGTCAGCAGGCAAAGTCTCTCCTTGTCCTCAAGCAGAGTTATTTGTCATCAAAGGGTTTCATGAATCAGAATTTCAGAGGCTGCCGCCGGTTATCAGAACAGGCGTCCGGTAGTTTGGTTTCCAAATATCCCCCAGTAGAGTCCGCCTCAAAGTTGCTGTCACGTCAGTGCTAAGAAGTTTGTGGTTTGGGGTAAATGGAGGAATGAGTCCTGACGTGGACAATTTTATTGACAGGTTTTCTTCGTGCTAGAGAAGTGGGAGTCCCAACGAGGATAGAGTTATTTCCCCGAATTGATAAGAGTGTGCTAGTCCTAACGTGAACAGGTTCGACTTATCAGAATTGATGGAATGTGAAGTCCTGACGTGGACAAATTGATTTCCTCAAATTGACAATAGGTGCTAGTCCTAACGTGGACAGATTTGATTTCTTGGTATTGATTGAATGTGAAGTCCTGACGTGGACAAGATTGATTACTCCTTGTGTTGGTGTCCTGACGTGGACAATTTATTTCCAGCAAATGTCTTTCTTCGTAATGGCGAAAGGTGCGTCCTGACGTGGACAAGTTTATAGTTTTTCGTGATGACAAGATACGAGAGTCCTGACGTGGAAAAATTTATCCTTCTTCGTGTTGGTGGCAAAGTGTGTGTCCTGACGTGGACAAGTTTTATTTCCCCAGCAAGTCGAAGACGCGCAAGTCCTGACGTGGACAAGTTTTTCTTCAGCAGGTCGAGAGGTGAGTCCTAACGTGGACATAATTATTTTCCTTCGTGTTGACGCAGCACGAGTCCTGACATGGACAAATTTTATTTCCTCAGCAAGTCAAGAGGTGAGTCCTGACGTGGACAAATCAAGACGAAATGTGAGTCCTGACGTGGACAAGTTTATTCCTTACGTGGAAAGAGAAGTTTTAGTTCCTTACGTGGAAAGAGGTGTTCCTTACATGGAAAGAAAGATTGATTCCTTACGTGGAAAGATTGTATTCCTTACGTGGAAAGATTGGAGTCCTGACGTGGACAGATCAAGACAAGATGTGATTCCTTACGTGGAAAGAAGTTGGTTTCCTTACGTGGAAAAAAGAAGTTTATTCCTTACGTGGAAGAGTTTAGTCCTGACGTGGACAGATTCAGAAAAGAAGTCGGTTTCCTTACGTGGAAGGATTGTATTCCTTACGTGGAAAGATTGGAGTCCTTACGTGGACAGATTGAGATGGTAGTCCTGACGTGGAAAGAAGACGTATTCCTTATGTGGAAAGATGTGATTCCTTACGTGGAAAAAAGAAGTTTATTCCTTACGTGGAAGAGTTTAGTCCTGACATGGACAGATACAGAAGAGATTATTCCTAACGTGGAAGGGTGAGTCCTAACGTGGACGATGTATTCATAACCTAGAAAGTTTAGTCCTGACATGGACAGATCCAGACGAAGTCTTAGTCCTAGCAGGGACGGCGTTATTCCTAACGTGGAAGAGTTTATTCCTAACGTGGACGATTTATTTCTGATGAAAGGCAGACGAGCCATCCCCAGCGAAGCTGCCGAGATTTTTCTGGGTGACAGCAGGTGGAGTCCTGACGTGGACAAGTTTTAGTTGAGATTTCTTCGTGTTGACAAAACAGGAGTCCTAACGTGGACAAGTTTTTCGACGATAGAAGCTTTTTCAGGCTGATGAAAATGATCCCCAGCACGAGATCAGTGGGTTACTGTGACAGCTAGATTCAGTTGATGAATGTTGTTCCCCAAGCAGTGGCGCGGTTTATTTCTGCGGTTGGCAAATTTCCGGGTTCTTAGTATTCAACCGTCTCGTACCTCGAATGTTTGAAGGCCGTTCGCTCTTCACCCAATCAGGTCCAAGTCGCTTGAATAGGGGCAGCTGTTGCACCCTAAAATTTGCTCAACCTTATTCACTTGGTTTATGTTTCAATTGCATTAGCATTTGCATATAGAGTCATGTACATAGTCTAATCATCTGCATGGTATAGCATAGCAAATCATCCAACAGGGACCAATCATTATTCTCATATCTATGGGCCTATCAAGAGGTTATTATTCTAATTCAATCTCATTCAAGTCATCAGAAAGAATTTGAAAGCTAAGAAGTCAGTGGATCAAGCAATGAATCTATCTCCTATCTGAGGGTATCTGAAGATCATCAAAGAAGTTGTGAGCTGTGAATTGAGCATGGAGAGTATGTAGACATCATAGAAGACTCAGAAAGTCATTTGGAGGAGGAGACAAGTCATTGATATGATCACAGGAGTTGCAGTTGAAGACATTCAACTAGGGTTTCATCTGGGTCAACTCTGGGTCAACTCTAGGTCAAATGATTGATTGAAAGGCATTGAGGGCTATTTGAGAGATGTGGGGTTCATCATTTGACATGTAGATAAGGATATGGTGATATGTCTGTTGCACCCTAAAATTTGCCCAACCTTATTCACTTGGTTTATGTCATTAGCATTTGCATATAGAGTCATGTACATAGCCTAATCATCTGCATAGCATAAGCATAGCAAGTCATTCAACAGGGGACCAACCATTATTCTCATCTCTAGAAGCCTATCAAGAGGTTATTATCCCAATTCAATCTCATTCAAGTCATCAGGAAAGGATTTGAAAGCAAAGAGTTCAGCAGATCAAGCCTTGAGTCCATCTCCTAGCTGAGGGTATCTGAGGGTCAACAAGAGGGTTGTGAGCTGTGAGTTGAAGGCATGGAGAGTATCTAGACATTATGAGAGACTTAGAAAGTCATTTAAAGAAGGAGACAAGTCATTGATGAGAGCACAAGAGCTATAGCTGAAGGCAGTCAATTAGGGTTTCATCTGGGTCAACCCTAGGTCAACCCTAGGTCAATTGACTGATTTAAGGGGCACTCAAGTCTAGTGGAGATATGTGGGGTTCATCATTTGACATATAAAGAAGGATATGGAGATATTCCAAGAAGAATTCAAGAGAAATCAAGGAGAAGAGGAGCTTCTAAATTAGGGTTTCTGTGTAAAATCCCCTAGTTTAGGTCAAATTTCCAAGCAAGATAAGTCAAAATGCTAGCTTCAAATGGATCCTTGGCCAACATGAAACTTGTAGAGGATCTCAAGACCTTTAATTTTAGTGGTGGAAGACATCAAGGAGATTTATAGAACTCAAGTTATGGTCCTTGCAAGTTACAGGTCATCTGAGGTATCTGAAATTTCGTCTGTGAAAGTGACTTGACTTCCAAGCTAGTTTTACCCCTCAAGGAGATTTCAAGTGAATTTCTGGTCAACATAAGAATTGTTCCTCATTGTCTTAGATTTCTAGAATGGTATAGCATGCCCTCATATGATGTGTGGAGCTCAACTTATGGTCTTGGCAAGCAAAGGGTATTTTGGTCATTTGTGAATTACAGGTCATTTTAACCTATGCCCAAAACTCATACAAGGAAGCTTCAAATGAAAAAACTTACAACATCAAACTTGCTCCAAATGACATTTTGAGTCTAGAAAAGTGACCATGAGAGATTGGAAATGTCCATAGCACAAGATTTCAAAATTGGTGAATTTAATGAAGGAAAATGGCTTAAAAAAATGGTATTTTTCATATCTTGGCCAAATGATGCAAAATTATGGGTCATTTTGAATGGAAAAGGCATTCTAAAAATATTGGCTAAAGTGGAATTTTGAGTTTAGGTCATAATTTGGGAGTTATCCATGGTTGCTTGATTTGAAAGTAACATAATCCAAATTGAAAGGGAAAGTGTAAAGGGAAATTTCTCCAATGTTCTAGGAGGTTCTAATGCAACCTATATATTCATACAAGCTGAATCATGCAAGGGTTGGTGCTCCCATTTGGCAAAAATCTCCATTTTCATCCATTTTCTTATTCTTGCACAAGATCCTCAAACTCTCACAAATCTCCCAAATTTCTCACATCTTTGAATTGGATCATCATCATCATCATTCAAACCCTAGGATTCACACCAAGAAGTGGCTGAATTGAGCAAGGATCATACATATCCACTTCATCATTCCAACTTGCATGAAGGATGGAATAGCATAATTCACAAGTTTTCAGCATAAATCACTGCAAACAGAAGCATATTCATCCCTTGGAGAGTGTTTTCAGCAAGTATCAAGGGTTGGATTGAGGTCTAGCTACCATCACCATTATCAAGTGCAAGGTATGTACATTTCTTCGAATCTCATTGTTCTGGCTGTTAGAGATCATGTGGCTAAGATAATATTGTTTAGAAACCCTAGAGGATCATTTCTTGAGGTTTAGGGATAGATTCATGGAGATCAATAACAGGTTACCATTTCTGTTGGCTTCGATAACAAGCTGTATATTGAGTTATAATCAATGTGGTGAGGCATAGAATAATGAGGCAAGCGTGTAGAACATCTGTTGATCATTAGGTTTGAATTATGGCAACTTTGATCTCAGGCAAGCATGGTGTGTTCTGAGGTTCGAGCTCTCTGTTTGGAGTGTGTAGTGAGAGTTAGAGATAACTAAGACTAGGCATGGATTACTGGAGTTTCATAGAATATTTTAGGGCTTGGAATTTTGTGTTTTCATCAAGAAATCATGGAGAAAGGTCGAGTGGAATTTTCATGCATGGAAGAGGGGACTGAAACCCTAGGCGAAGGGAGGAAGAAGATGAACCACGCGCCCTTGGATCTGGAGGGAATATTGACTTGACCAGGGATCGAACGGCCCTCATTCAATCTGAGTTTTGGTGGGAAACTTCAAAAGAATTGAAACGCTGCGTTTCATTAATTGGGGGGTTGGGCTCAGAGCGCTATCCACACCCCCCATGTTATCAAGCCCAATCCCTTGAACGTGATTTCCCTGCTATTCTCACCCCCTCCATTTTATTTCCTTTCATTTTCTTTTATTTTCTTTAATTTTTTATGCATTTTCTAAAATTCATAATAAATAGCTAAATAATCATTTTTAATTCATTCTTTTTGCATTATTTTCTTTAGGATGTCTAGAAAATTATAAAAAATAAAAATTGCATTTTATTTTTTATTTGATATTTTTCCCATATTTTCTAAATAAATGACATTTTAATGGTTTCATTTCATACATGGTTTTAGTAATTTTTGTTCTATTAAATGCTTCAATATTTTTTGTTCATTCTTTTTAGGTTGTTTAGATTAGACATTGAACTTGTAGATTCAATTTAGTTCCCATTTTTAGAAGTTAAATTTAGGTGCTTAGTGTAGGTTTGAACAACATGAACAAATTAGGGTTTTTAGGTGATGACTTAGGAAGTTTGATTCTTTCCCTTAGGACTTAGGGTTTAACTAGATTAGTTATGGGACTATAGGGGCTATGGATAGTTATTAGATCCCTTAGAGAAAAAGTCAGGACTCCCCTACTGCTATTAATACTCTGTGTATGTCTGATTGACTGGTGTGGTGTGCCCTCTGGGGATTATTGCTTGCTTGCTTGGGTATTGGGGTTGTCTGGGGACTTAGGAGAGCTGAAGACTTGAGAAGATGAAGACCATTGGAGATCCAGAGATTGAAGATCAACTTCCAGAGTTGAAGAGAAGATTCTTGTTAGCAGATGCTGAGGAGACTAGGGTTTAGGAGCTAGGCAGAGCTCAAGATTAGACAGTTTGTTTCTCAAATATGGATTGCCTTGTCTGCATCCATTCTTCTCTGTGATACAGAGTCTCTCTAAGACACTCACCCCCTTCCTTTGGAAGGCTTGGTGATAGTGTTTAAGAGATAGAACTCTTGAGAGAAAATGTCTTTTGTGTTGGAAGCAGTTTGTTCACCACCTTTGGTAGTCAACTGATTGCTTAACACCCAGTTCACTCTTGTGACTGATCCCTCATCCTGGAGGTTTGAACTTGAAGAAAAGCCATTGCAGATAGAAGACTGATGATCAAAGCCCTTACCTGAAGATCATGAAGATGGAGATTGATGCTTGTTGAAGCCTGTAACTGATTGGAGATTACTTGAAGCCAGATGTTGATTCAGAGCTGCTGATGCTGTTTCTTTTGCTGTTGTATTTCATTTCTGATGTATTGATTGGTTTTCCTGGACTGTATTGTTTGCTGTTTACCCTGTTGGGTTGAAAGTGAATCCTGTTCACTTTCGCCTATTGTTTTCTAGGTTCGAGGTCGAGTAGGACTCCCTTGCCTCGCTTGTACTGTTGCATCCATGCATTTTACTGCTTTACTGTATATATCTGGTATTGTTTCTGTTTCTGCCTATCCCGTAGGATCTCTGTTTCTCTCTGTGCAAGAGAGGAGCATGATAGACACTAGGTCTTAACCCATGCATGATAACGTTAGGTTAGTTTGTTTCCCTTTCGCAACCGTAGGTTAGAGTTCCGTCTCTTTCTTTCTCAAAACAAACAGAAAAACACATAAAGATTTCAAACACAATAAAAGACACTTCTTCCGTAAAAGAATGTGAACTCACCAAAACGTCATTTTTGTCCGCTTGGACCGCTAATCAGAAAACCCTTTTTCAGAAGGAATAAAATCAACCAAGGCAAGCTTGTGTCGTACGTGGCCCGAACTACGTTTGCTCTGATCTTTCATGCTGTATGAAAGTACGTAGGCATAGGATGCGATATCCTAGCGAGCAATCTTCCCCTCCTTTCCCGTAGGTAGGCGAACTACGTTGACTCTGATTTCTCGTTCCAGACGGGAATACGTAGGCATAAAGTGCGATACTTTGCCGAGTCAGTTTTATTTTCATTTTATTTTCTTTTTAACCCCTGACCTTTAGAATAGATAGAATAACAATCCATACCCGAAAACAAGCGTGGATCCCGTCGAGTACGACGGACGTGAGGGGTGCTAATACCTTCCCCTTGCGTAACCGACTCCCGAATCTAGGTTTTGGTTGCGACGACCATACCTTTCCCGTGTTGTGCGAGGTTTACTCTGAGCGTTTCCTTTCCCTCCCGTGGGATAAATAACGCACGGTGGCGACTCTTCTGTTCAGCCGGCGCCGATTTTCGCAGTAGCGACAGCTGGCGACTCTGCTGGGGATCCAACGTCCCCTGGCTGCTAAGGACTGCGATGGTTCTTATGCATTTGGGATCCAACGTCCCTTGAGAGAGTCAATCCTAACGCTTGTTTTCCCGTCGATGATTTTGTATGGAGTTATTTTATATTTCTAACCTTGTATTTTCAGCTTTATATATTGATTATTGTTGCTGTATCTGGGGTGTGACGGGTGTTCTGATATTGAGAGATAAGCCGGACCTGGGCTTGAGTGCACCTAGAATTAGAGTAGAAATTAGTGGGCGCCCGCTTGCTTTGCTTGCTTCGGTGTCCCATGAAATCTACACTCAGACGAGGTTCCTCTGGTTGGCCTCCTGCCCCTTCCTTTGGTTGGCGTGGGTTGCTGGTTAGTTGGATTGTCGACTCTGGGGACCGATCATTTGGAAGTTGGCTAAGTGAGGCCTCTTCAGGAATTGATGATGCCACTCCTTCTGGGAATCGTATCATCAACCCTGAAAGTCTGTGACGCCGACGACCGCATAGGATGCCGTACCTTGTGCCAGTTATAGGGCCACCCACCTGTGAGGGGATTCAGGGTTATGCAGGTAACTAGACCTTCAGACCACCGGTTTGTTGATCAGGATCTTGGATATTTATGGAGGGTTCTAAGGTCTGTCAGAGACCAGTTGGTGTGTTCCGAGGTCTGTCAGAGACTATTTGGAGATGTGTTCTGAGGTCTGTCAGAGACCAGTGGGGGATATGATCTGAGGTCTGCCAGAGACCATTCAGGTTATGATTATGGGGTCTATCAGAGACCAATATTGGAGCTTTGTTTGAGGTATATCTGAGACCAGGGCTTGAGGACTTCTGGATGGTCTATCTGAGACCTTTCTTGATTGGGTTCAGGCTATTCAGCTACAGCTTTGGTCCCTGTTGCATGTTACTTGCATTGCATCACTGCATATCCATTACCATTTGCATTTCACTAACGTGTGTCTGTGCTGCAGGCGCATTTGCATTTCCCTAGTTCTAGTGCCCGGACTTCTGAGTGTTTGATCATGACTAGCTTAAGGAGAACAGTTGCTTACAAATTGCCTACTCCTGATATCGTTCCTTTACTGGGGTTGATCTCTCTTGCTGATGAGGGTGTTCGTAGGAGCTTCCGGATGAGCTATGGTAGACTACTGAGATTGGTGTGTAAACCTACAGAGGTAGAGTTAGATGGGCTATATGCTTTGATGCAATTCTACGACCCTGCTCTGAGATGCTTTACGTTCTCTGACTTTATTATGGGACCAACCCTGGAGGAATACGCTGAGTATGTTGAGCTGCCCGTGCAGAACCAGGTTCCATTCATTCATTATGACGCCAAGCCCAAGCCGGAGGATTTGGCAAAAGCCTTGCATATTGATGCTTCTGAACTTGTGACTACTGTCTCCCGTGGAGTTCCAGGCTTCTCACTCCAATTCTTAGTTGGTAAAGCCCAAGAGTATGCCAAGAGCGGGTGCTGGGTTGCTTTCAATGCTGTGTTGGCCTTGTGCATTTATGGCATAGTACTGTTCCCCAATATACCGGATTTTGTGGACTGCGACGCCTTCTACTTGTTTGCCGCTGGTAATCCTGTACCTACCTTACTCGGAGATCTCTACCACTCACTGCATTACAAGAATGAGAAGGGAAGAGGGAAGAATGTTCATCTGTGTGTACCCTTGTTGAGTAGGTGGTTTGAGAGTCACCTTCCTAAGAGAAGATCTGTTGCAGAGACTACAGTCCCAGCTGGTTGGCCAGAGCGCCTGATGAGGCTATCGTCGGAAGATATGGAGTGGTTTGATCGAGACCTGTTGGGATCTGAGCTCATCTTCAGTTGTTCTGGGTACCCTAATATGCCGTTGACAGGAAGAAAAGGGTGTATCAAGTACAACCCTTCTCTATTCATTCGCCAGTTCGGATATGCACTGAAGAATCCACCTCAGGAGGAAGAAGTACAGGAATCTCTGTACTTCACAGGTGATTTGAAGGGAGAATTGCTAGCTGAGTTGCAACACGCCTGGACACGTATTAACCGCAAGGGGAAACCACTGTTAGGTAAGAACGATTGCCAGGCCTATGCACCTTACAGGGTTTGGATCCAGGAAAGAGCAAGTCAGTTATTAATGCCATTTCCAGATGTACCAATCCTTGTTCCTATTCCGGTAGCGGAGCCAACTACTGTTTCTAGGGGAGTCTATGAGCAAATTGTGAGAGAAAAAGAAGCCTGGATGAAGATCAACGAAGGGTTAGAGCAAGAGCTAGCTCAAGTACGCAGTGAGAAAAACAAGGCCGTATATGCTTTCCAACAACAGATCGAGCTGTTAAACAGGTTAGGGGCTGATTTGACCGAGGAAAAGAAAAAGCGCGAACGTCTGGGGCAAGAGTTCAGAAGCTCCCATGACGTGCTGGAAGCCAAAAAGAAAGCGCTTGACGCGGCACATCGAGAAATCTCCTCTTGCAACATTCACCAACAATAAGAAGAGGGAAGATAAGCTGAGGCAGCAAACCTCTGACCTCGAAGAGAAGCTGAAGTCCAGCATCAAGGAGTGTGAGGAGGAAGTGATGACCCGGTATAGTGTCCAGAATGCACTGAACAAGGCAATCAAATGCAGAGATGAAGTTGTGTCCCAAAAGCGAAAACTAGAAGATTGCTTCGGAGAAGCGACATGGGAAGAAACTGCTGGAGACGTGTGTCGTGTTCTTAAGAGAAGAAACCAGCTGGTTGAAGGACTGCTCACCCGACCAGGTCACCCAGAGACCAAGAAGTTGATAGAAGAGTATCGGGCTTTTGAGAGCATTTGATTATTTCCCGTATTCGCTTGTATGCTTTATTTGCATAGTGCTGACCATCACCAGGATTGTTGGATGAGGTCATGCCTTCTCGTTGTACTCAGTGATATTGTACTCTGGGCTTATTGATTTTCCCTGCAATATATGAGGCTTTCTATGATTCAGCTCCGATATTCCTATTGTCAACACTGTCACTGCACTGGCACCTTCACACTAGAACTGGGGGAATGAATCACCCTAATGCACAGGCACACACATTGCATTGCATTCATATTCATATTGCATTACAGGTAATTATTAAATTGTATCTCATCTCCTGCATCCACCAGGTCCTCCAAGATTAGCGACCGAAGAATTCCCTGGCGTTCAACCAGAAGCAGCAGCAAGGAAGTCATGAGTCAGGATCCGACTGAGATGCAAGAGGTGCGCGACCACATAATGCGGATCATACAGGTAATGGAAGCCATGGCCGAGAGTCAGAAGCAGTTGCAGGATACGGTACAGCCTCTGATGGCACAGGCTAATGATAGAGCTGCCGGCTTTGCTCAGCTAGAGAATCAAGGTTTTCTCCCAGGCCGCATACGCCAACTTGTGGGGGTAGCCATCAAACAGGTTCTAGCAGAATTAACGGATGTTCGAGGCCAGCTGGGGCAGTTCACGAAAGATATGCAAGAGTTGCGCTCGAATCAAGAGACGCTAGAAGAAGAGAACTGCCGACTGAAGGCACAAATAGGGTTGATGGCTGAAGTATTAAGGAACGTACTCCGGAGAGAAGGAGGGCAAATGTCAGAAGACGCGGCTGGATTATCTGCTCCTCAGGGGTCTGAAGAACTATTACCCACGCAGGATAGGCTTAAGAGACCCTCTCCACGGTTCGAAGCTCAGGAGTCTCCTCGTCAGCAGTCGCAATTGATTTTGCAGGATAACTCAAGGAGGTGGGGTAAGAGAATGAGGTTTTCTAACAGAGTATTTGATGAGATCCCTGTGGTTTATGATCAGCTGGTGCAACTCTTGTTCCAACTTCAACTGGCTGAGCCCCGCATTTTGGTTCCACTGACAGGGCAGCCACCACCAGACTATGACCTGAACGCCCATTGTGCCTTCCACTCCGGAGCACCGGGGCATAACATTGCAAACTGCAAAGCTTTTAAGCATAAGATTCAAGATTTGCTGGATGAGAAAATAATTGAGTTTGTACCGGGGGGCATAAAAGTTGCAGGGACTGATATTCCCATTTCTCCGCCAGAGGTTGCAGATGAATCGAGGTATATCCCAGAGCCACTGGAAGCTAAGTCTCCATGTCCACAACAGTTGCCGATGCCAGGGTTGAACTTAAGGATGATAACGCGTGAGCCCAAGGAATCGCTCGAGCAAAGCCAGCAGCATACAAGATGCCAGTATACGACTCAGCAAAGAATTCGAGGAAAGAAGCCGAGGAGGGTGTTTGAGAAGCCTCCCTCAACGTACGCAGATTTGTTACAGACACTACTAAGATTGAACTTGGTGGAGAAAAGAACTTTGGCGCCAATAACCGGCACTCTGCCGGATGGCTATGATGCGAGCAGGCACTGTGAATTCCACTCCGGGGCTCCCGGACATGATATTGAAGGTTGCCACGCATTCAAGCATAACGTCCAAGATTTAATCGACAGCAGGGTCATTAATTTCTCTAACAGGGTTCCCAAGGCGGTGCAAGGCCATCGACAAGCGAAAACCGGGGTGATGAAAAAGTTTCCCAGATTTGATCGGGCCGGTGAAAGAAGATCGAGACAGCAGTAGACTACCCCTGATGATAGCTTCTGAGAATGGTTGACTCGCCAATAAGTCAAAGTGTAGGAAGTCCAGTTCTGAGACACCGACATTTTTCATGTTATCTTGTTCATGTCCGCGCATTCGTAGTTTCTTTTCTGTGTAATTGCAAATTTCGCTCTTAAAACTTGTTGTTTTTCAATTGATATTAATAAACGAAATGAATATGCATGTTTTGAATTAATCCAGTCGTGTTCACTCTTTGTTTTACTTTAATGCTTAATGCTTGTTTTAGCAGGAATCTGGGGAGGATGACGAAAACAGATGACGAATAATATTCCGATCGTATGCTTTTGGATAAAGAACCTGTTGATGAGATACAGGCATTGTTTCAATCCATAAACACCGGAGATATAAGGAAGATAATCCCTTGATAACCCCTTTGAGCCAGTAGTAGGAGTTTCTTTTGAAAATGAAAAAAAACCTAAATCTCAACCCGGGGCAGGGTAGGCGTCAGTTAGGTCGGCCAAGTGTTCGAATCGTGAAAGGAGTGTCCGGTTGAGGATAAATCACACTTGTATAAGTCGTGCCTAAAGAACCGCAATGGTTAAACCGTGCCGACAAAGAGTGAAACAGTCACATTACCCCACAATAAGTCAGACAAACCAGTGTCACACGACTTGTTCAAAAAAAAAAGAGAACGAAAAGCAAAAAGAATCAAAAGCCCGCTAAGTCAAAACTTGAAAACAAGCGACTTAAGCAAAAATTAGGGCATCCCGCTGGACTGGAAAATCAAAAGAATCTCAAAAGATACTCAGTCCAGGCAAAAGTTAGGGAATGAACAAGAAAAAAAAACAAAACAAAAGACGGAAAGGATTGTCAAAGAAAAAGAAAAATCCTCGAAAGGGACAAAAGTCGTGTGATTCTGGGTACCCAAAGACGAAAAGCAAATGACTGTCACTCAAAAACAAAAAATGTGTGGTATCCTGAACCATCACTCCTATCATGCCACCTCTAATAGGTGAACGCTGAGGTCGGATTAGCTGAACATAGGATTGGAGAACATCACGAAGAATGGGTGGGTCGAAATAAATTTTGAGCCTATATCTTTCCTTGTTAACCGTGAACCTGACCACGTTACAACCCGCAAAAGTCCTAATTGAAACAGGTTTTGTCCGAGGGCATACGTCAGTAAAGATCTCGTTGATTCTGACTCCTAAAAGGGTTCCTCTTACCAGCTTTCATATTGACATTTTGATAATTGATTCATTACATGTCACAAAATTTTTTAGTGAACAGACTTGGATTTTGAAACTGTCATATGCATTGCGTTTAGTATATCTTTTATGCAGAACAACTTGTGTTACTTGCGAGTAAGCGCATGCCGACAGGAAAGATTCCTACAGTGGAAGGTATGACCGGGATAAAATGCAGAAATGCCCAAATGTTTCATGAACTGGGGCAAGCTATACTGATTAATTCAGGTAGAGTCAGTCATCCTAGAATCAGTAAATCTGGGGCAGTCAGGTCAAGATGTGGCAAATCTCTCATAGCTATGGGCAGTACTCCACGACTCAGTCGATCAGAGACAAAAGGTTGTTGCAAGACCGGGGCAGGTCACCCTAGAAGCACGAAAGTTATGTTCTTGAAACACCCCTTCGAGGTCCGAAATGTAGAAGTCGTCCATGTCTGGTTGTCAAGATACAAAGGCTGTAGGGTCCATTCCAAAATGGTTGCAGATTCAGGGGCAAGCTATACAAAATACAGACTGGGGGCACGTTAGTATCCCCGAAGCGGAGTTCTCTCTTTTCAGCAAGTGTTCTTTCCTCCCAGTGGAACTCGAAGATCAAGACTCTCCCCAGCAGAGTTGGTGGTGGGTCCTGTCATTTATTTTGTCAGGGATACTGTGTAATATCAGTTCACTCTCCAGCAGAAAGTCCGATCATACTGTGCACATCTGCTATTCCCCAGCAAAGTTATATTCCCCAGCAGGGGGTTACCTCAACAGGGTGTTTGGTTTGAGTTCCCAATTTCCCAGCAGGGTTGACTTCACCCTTCCAGCATTTATTTTGCTGGAATAATTCTGTAGCATCTGGCTATCCCCGGCGGAGTCGGCATTATCTTCAGCATTTATTTTGCTGAAGCAGTTTCTGTACTCTAGCAGTTCTTGTGGAGAGAACTCTTGCTCAAATGAACTACCAAACATTCAAGATCTCGGCATGGGACATTCAATGATAATGTCAGTTTCGACAGTATTCCCCACAGAGTTACCAGGATAAGTCTCTCTTTATTCCCAAGCAGAGTTAGTTGTCATCAGGGGGTTCCATGAATCAGAATTTCAGAGGCCACCGCCGGTTATCAGAGCAGGCGCCCGGTAGTTTGGTTCCCAGATGTCCCCAATAGAGTCCGCCCCAAAGTCGCTGTCACGTTGGTGCTAAGAAGTTTGTGGGTGGGAATCAATGGAGAGCTAAGCCCTGACGTGGACAACTTATTCCTATTTTGACGGGATTTCTTCAGAAGTGGGCGTCCTAACATGGACAGATTCGGGTTCTCGGAGTTGGTGAAATGGGAAGTCATGACGTTGACAAAAGTGAGTGCTCTTTGTGTTGGTGTCCTGACGCGGACCAGTTACTCTCAGCAGTTATCTTTTTTCGTGTTGGCAAAGCAAGGGTCCTGACGTGGACAGATCAGACAAAGGTGTGAGTCCTGACGTGGACAAGTCGTATTTCCCCAGCGGGTCGAAGATGCCTGAGTCCTGACGTGGACAAATCAAGACGAAACATGGGTCCTGACGTGGAACGAAGTTGTTTCCTTACGTGGAAAGATTGAGTCCTTACGTGGACATATCAAGCCAGAGTCCTTACATGGACAGATTGATAACGTATTCATTACGTGGAAAAAGATCATATTCCTTACGTGGAAAGATTGGAGTCCTTACGTGGACAGATTAAGATTGTGTTCCTAACGTGGAAAGATGGAGATTCCTTACGTGGAAAGATTTGAGTCCTCCCGCGGACATATCAAGATTGATTCCTTACGTGGAAAGATTAGAGTCCTTACGCGGACATATCAAGAGGAGATTCCTAACGTGGAAAGAAGGTAGATTCCTTACGTGGAAAGTTTAGTCCTGACGTGGACAGATCCAGATCAAGATCATTCCTTACGTGGAAAGATTGGAGTCCTTACGTGGACAGATTAAGATGGTGTTCCTGACGTGGAAAGGTGGGTCCTAACGTGGACGATGTTCTCCTTACGTGGAAAGACAATGTTTCCTTACGTGGAAAGAAGATGGTTTCCTTACGTGGAAAGACGAATTTATTCCTTACGTGGAAAGAAGTTGGTATTCCTTACGTGGAAAGATTGAGTCCTTACGCGGACATATCGAGATGGATTCCTTACGGGGAGACAAGTGCATTCCTAACGTGGAAGAGTTTAGTCCTGACGCGGACAGATCCAGACGAAGTCTTATTCCTTACGTGGAAAAATGGTGTTTCCTTACGTGGAAAAGAGATTGATTCCTTACGTGGAAAGTTTAGTCCTGACGCGGACAGATGGAAAAGAAGTTGATTCCTGACGTGGAAAGAGAAGGTGTTTCCTTACGTGGAAAAGTTTAGTCCTGACGTGGACAGATCAAGGTTTGATTCCTAACGTGGAAAGATCAGAGTCCTTACGTGGACATATCAAGAGCATTCCTTACGTGGAAGAAAAATGGTTTCCTTACGTGGAAAGACGAGTTTATTCCTTACGTGGAAAGATTGAGTCCTCACGCGGACATATCAAGATTGATTCCTGACGTGGAAAGAAAGAGATTATTCCTGACGTGGAAGAGTTTAGTCCTGACGCGGACAGATCAAAGAAGTTATTCCTAACGTGGAAGAAGAAGATAGATTCCTTACGTGGAGAGTTTAGTCCTGACGTGGACGGAAAGAAGAAACGGTATTCCTTACGTGGAAAGAAGAAGCATTCCTAACGTGGAAAGAAAGATTGATATAGTATTCCTCACGTTAAACGGTTATTCCTTACGTGGAAAGGTGAGTCCTAATGTGGACGGTGGTATTCCTAACGTGGAAGAGTTTATTCCTAACGTGGACGATTTATCTCTGACGAGAAGGCAGACGAGCCGTCCCCAGCAAAGTTGTTAAAGTTTTTTCCGAGTTGACAGCAGATAGAGTCCTGACGTGGACAAGCAAAGGACGAAGTTTCCGATAATTCAATCTTTTTCAGGATGATGAGAAGAATCCCCAGCACGGTCGCACGAGATCAGTGGGTTGCCGTAACAGTTAAATTCAGCTGATGAATGTCGTTCCCCAAGCAGGGGTGCAGTTTATTTCTGCGGTTGGCAAATTTCCGGGTTTCTTAGTATTCAACCGTCTCGTACCTCGAATGTTTGAAGGCCCGTTCGCTCTTCACCCAATCGGGTCCAAGTCGCTTGAATAGGGGCAGCTGTTGCACCCTAAAATTTGCCCAACCTTATTCACTTGGTTTATGTCATTAGCATTTGCATATAGAGTCATGTACATAGCCTAATCATCTGCATAGCATAAGCATAGCAAGTCATTCAACAGGGGACCAACCATTATTCTCATCTCTAGAAGCCTATCAAGAGGTTATTATCCCAATTCAATCTCATTCAAGTCATCAGGAAAGGATTTGAAAGCAAAGAGTTCAGCAGATCAAGCCTTGAGTCCATCTCCTAGCTGAGGGTATCTGAGGGTCAACAAGAGGGTTGTGAGCTGTGAGTTGAAGGCATGGAGAGTATCTAGACATTATGAGAGACTTAGAAAGTCATTTAAAGAAGGAGACAAGTCATTGATGAGAGCACAAGAGCTATAGCTGAAGGCAGTCAATTAGGGTTTCATCTGGGTCAACCCTAGGTCAACCCTAGGTCAATTGACTGATTTAAGGGGCACTCAAGTCTAGTGGAGAGATGTGGGGTTCATCATTTGACATATAAAGAAGGATATGGAGATATGCCAAGAAGAATTCAAGAGAAATCAAGGAGAAGAGGAGCTTCTAAATTAGGGTTTCTGTGTAAAATCCCCTAGTTTAGGTCAAATTTCCAAGCAAGATAAGTCAAAATGCTAGCTTCAAATGGATCCTTGGCCAACATGAAACTTGTAGAGGATCTCAAGACCTTTAATTTGAGTGGTGGAAGACATCAAGGAGATTTATAGAACTCATGTTATGGTCCTTGCAAGTTACAGGTCATCTGAGGTATCTGAAATTTTGTCTGTGAAAGTGACTTGACTTCCAAGCTAGTTTTACCCCTCAAGGAGATTTCAAGTGAATTTCTGGTCAACATAAGAATTGTTCCTCATTGTCTTAGCTTTATAGAATGGTATAGCATGCCCTCATATGATGTGTGGAGCTCAACTTATGGTCTTGGCAAGCAAAGGGTATTTTGGTCATTTGTGAATTACAGGTCATTTTAACCTATGCCCAAAACTCATACAAGGAAGCTTCAAATGAAAAAACTTACAACATCAAACTTGCTCCAAATGACATTTTGAGTCTAGAAAAGTGACCATGAGAGATTGGAAATGTCCATAGCACAAGATTTCAAAATTGGTGAATTTAATGAAGGAAAATGGCTTAAAAAAAATGGTATTTTTCATATCTTGGCCAAATGATGCAAAATTATAGGTCATTTTGAATGGAAAAGGCATTCTAAAAACATTGGCTAAAGTGGAATTTTGAGTTTAGGTCATAATTTGGGAGTTATCCATGGTTGCTTGATTTGAAAGTAACATAATCCAAATTGAAAGGGAAAGTGTAAAGGGAAATTTCTCCAATGTTCTAGGAGGTTCTAATGCAACCTATATATTCATACAAGCTGAATCATGCAAGGGTTGGTGCTCCCATTTGGCAAAAATCTCCATTTTCATCCATTTTCTTATTCTTGCACAAGATCCTCAAACTCTCACAAATCTCCCAAATTTCTCACATCTTTGAATTGGATCATCATCATCATCATTCAAACCCTAGGATTCACACCAAGAAGTGGCTGAATTGAGCAAGGATCATACATATCCACTTCATCATTCCAACTTGCATGAAGGATGGAATAGCATAATTCACAAGTTTTCAGCATAAATCACTGCAAACAGAAGCATATTCATCCCTTGGAGAGTGTTTTCAGCAAGTATCAAGGGTTGGATTGAGGTCTAGCTACCATCACCATTATCAAGTGCAAGGTATGTACATTTCTTCGACTCTCATTGTTCTGGCTGTTAGAGATCATGTGGCTAAGATAATATTGTTTAGAAACCCTAGAGGATCATTTCTTGAGGTTTAGGGATAGATTCATGGAGATCAATAACAGGTTACCATTTCTGTTGGCTTCGATAACAAGCTGTATATTGAGTTATAATCAATGTGGTGAGGCATAGAATAATGAGGCAAGCGTGTAGAACATCTGTTGATCATTAGGTTTGAATTATGGCAACTTTGATCTCAGGCAAGCATGGTGTGTTCTGAGGTTCGAGCTCTCTGTTTGGAGTGTGTAGTGAGAGTTAGAGATAACTAAGACTAGGCATGGATTACTGGAGTTTCATAGAATATTTTAGGGCTTGGAATTTTGTGTTTTCATCAAGAAATCATGGAGAAAGGTCGAGTGGAATTTTCATGCATGGAAGAGGGGACTGAAACCCTAGGCGAAGGGAGGAAGAAGATGAACCACGCGCCCTTGGATCTGGAGGGAATATTGACTTGACCAGGGATCGAACGACCCTCATTCAATCTGAGTTTTGGTGGGAAACTTCAAAAGAATTGAAACGCTGCGTTTCATTAATTGGGGGGTTGGGCTCAGAGCGCTATCCACACCCCCCATGTTATCAAGCCCAATCCCTTGAACGTGATTTCCCTGCTATTCTCACCCCCTCCATTTTATTTCCTTTCATTTTCTTTTATTTTCTTTAATTTTTTATGCATTTTCTAAAATTCATAATAAATAGCTAAATAATCATTTTTAATTCATTCTTTTTGCATTATTTTCTTTAGGATGTCTAGAAAATTATAAAAAATAAAAATTGCATTTTATTTTTTATTTGATATTTTTCCCATATTTTCTAAATAAATGACATTTTAATGGTTTCATTTCATACATGGTTTTAGTAATTTTTGTTCTATTAAATGCTTCAATATTTTTTGTTCATTCTTTTTAGGTTGTTTAGATTAGACATTGAACTTGTAGATTCAATTTAGTTCCCATTTTTAGAAGTTAAATTTAGGTGCTTAGTGTAGGTTTGAACAACATGAACAAATTAGGGTTTTTAGGTGATGACTTAGGAAGTTTGATTCTTTCCCTTAGGACTTAGGGTTTAACTAGATTAGTTATGGGACTATAGGGGCTATGGGTAGTTATTAGATCCCTTAGAGAAAAAGTCAGGACTCCCCTACTGCTATTAATACTCTGTGTATGTCTGATTGACTGGTGTGGTGTGCCCTCTGGGGATTATTGCTTGCTTGCTTGGGTATTGGGGTTGTCTGGGGACTTAGGAGAGCTGAAGACTTGAGAAGATGAAGACCATTGGAGATCCAGAGATTGAAGATCAACTTCCAGAGTTGAAGAGAAGATTCTTGTTAGCAGATGCTGAGGAGACTAGGGTTTAGGAGCTAGGCAGAGCTCAAGATTAGACAGTTTGTTTCTCAAATATGGATTGCCTTGTCTGCATCCATTCTTCTCTGTGATACAGAGTCTCTCTAAGACACTCACCCCCTTCCTTTGGAAGGCTTGGTGATAGTGTTTAAGAGATAGAACTCTTGAGAGAAAATGTCTTTTGTGTTGGAAGCAGTTTGTTCACCACCTTTGGTAGTCAACTGATTGCTTAACACCCAGTTCACTCTTGTGACTGATCCCTCATCCTGGAGGTTTGAACTTGAAGAAAAGCCATTGCAGATAGAAGACTGATGATCAAAGCCCTTACCTGAAGATCATGAAGATGGAGATTGATGCTTGTTAAAGCCTGTAACTGATTGGAGATTACTTGAAGCCAGATGTTGATTCAGAGCTGCTGATGCTGTTTCTTTTGCTGTTGTATTTCATTTCTGATGTATTGATTGGTTTTCCTGGACTGTATTATTTGCTGTTTACCCTGTTGGGTTGAAAGTGAATCCTGTTCACTTTCGCCTATTGTTTTCTAGGTTCGAGGTCGAGTAGGACTCCCTTGCCTCGCTTGTACTGTTGCATCCATGCATTTTACTGCTTTACTGTATATATCTGGTATTGTTTCTGTTTCTGCCTATCCCGTAGGATCTCTGTTTCTCTCTGTGCAAGAGAGGATCATGATAGACACTAGGTCTTAACCCATGCATGATAACGTTAGGTTAGTTTGTTTCCCTTTCGCAACCGTAGGTTAGAGTTCCGTCTCTTTCTTTCTCAAAACAAACAGAAAAACACATAAAGATTTCAAACACAATAAAAGACACTTCTTCCGTAAAAGAATGTGAACTCACCAAAACGTCATTTTTGTCCGCTTGGACCGCTAATCAGAAAACCCTTTTTCAGAAGGAATAAAATCAACCAAGGCAAGCTTGTGTCGTACGTGGCCCGAACTACGTTTGCTCTGATCTTTCATGCTGTATGAAAGTACGTAGGCATAGGATGCGATATCCTAGCGAGCAATCTTCCCCTCCTTTCCCATAGGTAGGCGAACTACGTTGACTCTGATTTCTCGTTCCAGACGGGAATACGTAGGCATAAAGTGCGATACTTTGCCGAGTCAGTTTTATTTTCATTTTATTTTCTTTTTAACCCCTGACCTTTAGAATAGATAGAATAACAATCCATACCCGAAAACAAGCGTGGATCCCGTCGAGTACGACGGACGTGAGGGGTGCTAATACCTTCCCCTTGCGTAACCGACTCCCGAATCCAGGTTTTGGTTGCGACGACCATACCTTTCCCGTGTTGTGCGAGGTTTACTCTGAGCGTTTCCTTTCCCTCCCGTGGGATAAATAACGCACGGTGGCGACTCTTCTGTTCAGCCGGCGCCGATTTTCGCAGTAGCGACAATGTCAAGAAGAAATCAAGAGAAATCAAGGAGAAGAGGAGTTTCTAAATTAGGGTTTCTGTGTAAAATCCCATAGTTTAGGTCAAATTTCCAAGCAAGATAAGTCAAAATGCAAGCTTCAAGTGGATCCTTGGTCAACATGAAACTTGTAGAGGATCTCAAGAACTTTAATTTGAGTGGTGGAAGACATCAAGGAGATTTATAGAACTCAAGTTATGGTCCTTGCAAGTTACAGGTCATCTGAGGTATCTGAAATTTTGTCTGTGAAAGTTACTTGTCTTCCAAGCAACTTTTACCCCTCAAGGAGATTTCAAATGAATTTATGGTCAACGTAAGAGTTGTTCCTCATTGTCTTAGATTTCTAGAAAGGTATGGCATGCCTTCATCTGATTTGTGTAACTCTACTTATGGCCTTGGCAAGCAAAGGGTATTTTGGTCATTTGAGAATTACAGGTCATTTCATGCCTATGCCCAAAACTCATACAAGGAAGCTTCAAATGAAAAACTTCACAACATCAAACTTGCTCCAAATGACATTTTGAGTCTAGAAAAGTGACCATGAAAGATTGGAAAGACTCATAGCTCAAGGTTTCAAAATTGGTGGGTTTAATGAATAAAAAAGGACCTAAATTTGAGATTTTTCATAATTTGGCCAAATGGGATGAAATTATAGGTCATTTTGATTGGAAAAAATGTTTTAAGAACATTGGAAAAAGTAGAATTTTGAGTTTGGTTCAAGAATTGAAAGATATGCATGGTTACTTACAAATGAAGTTACATAATCCAAATCCAAGGGAAAGTGTGCATGGGAAGGTTCTCCAAGCTTCTAGGGCTTTCTATTCTCATCTATATATTGAATGAAGTAACTCCATGCCATGGTTGGTGATTCATTTTGTGCATGATATCAAGTTTCACTTCAATCTTCCAATTTGCAAAAGCATCTCAAACTCCACAAAATCTCTCTCAATTTTCACATTTCTGGATTGGATCATCATCAATATCATTCATATAAATCAGAATTCACACAAGAATTTGGTTGAATTGAGCAAGAATCGTGCCATCCATCTTCATCATCCAAGGTGAAAGAACTTTGGGATTGCTGAATTCAAGAGGATTGAACAAGAATCTTTGCATACAGAATCAAGATTTGAGTGTGTGGATCAAGTTCAGACCATTGCAAGCATTGGATCAAGAGAATTCCATAGCTATTTTCTTCATTTTGCATCAGGTAAGTTTCCTCTTCGAATTGCATGATTTAGTTAGAATCATAGGGAATTGTTAGCATAGAACTGTTAGGATAGGTTAGAGGATTGATTTTGGTGAGTTTGAAGAAGTTTCATGAAGGTTGATCATAGTGCACCAAATCTGTTTGGATTGATAACTTATAGGTTATGGCAAGATAATCATAGATGAATAGGTCAGGTTGATTAGCATGGCTTGTAGATCATTTTAGGGTAAAGATTGGCAAGGTTTGGTATGGTTGATCACAGGTGAAAATGGTGGAATCCGACTATTGCACCTATCGGGTTTGGAGTTTGGTTGAGTTTTAGAAGGAGTTATTGCTATGGCTGTGTAGAGGGAAGAAAATGGAGTGTTTTTGGTTTTTATAGCGTGTGAATTCATGGAGAGACGAGGGAGAACGAAGCTGTTGAAAATGCATGCATGGTGAAGAATTTCTGAAACCCTAGGGTTTCTAAGGTTGAAGACGACCTTTTGGCCACACGATTTGGTATTTGACCTTGACTTGGTTCTGGATCCAATGGATGTGGTTTGAAGTTCAAAATGCAGGGAAATTCCAAGGGTGCTACGCACCGTTTCACTTAACTATTCTGACTGGGCTCAAATTCTCTTGCTAATGCCACCCCCATCAACCAAGGCCCAACCAAGTTGAACTGATTTTATTGCTTTTCGCACCGTTTCTAGTTTTTTTAATTTTTGTTATACTTTCTGAATGCATTGGGCCCAGACGCGCTTGCTATGCGCGCCCCCCAGTTTGGGCCCATCTCTTATTTTAACTGATTTTCATTAATTTCTGCACCCCTTTCCATTTAATTCACATTTTATTTCTTCCATTTTTCTTAATTCTTGGAAAAATCATAGGTAATTGAAAAATGCATGATTTTAATTGGTTCTTTTTGCATATTGTTCATAATTTTGTTAAGAAAATTATCACATAAAAAATTTTAGCATTTCATTTTATTTTATATTTTTGGCATATTTTTCTTTTAAATAGGATTAAATAACATTTAGTTTAATGCATGAATTTGTCAATTTTGGTTTGATTAGATGCTTTAACATTTTTGATCCATTCTTTTTAGGTTGATTAGTATAGAATTTTAGCTTGTATATACAATTTAGTTCATATTTTTAGGACTTAATTTTAGGTGATTTGTTTAGGTGTGAATAACATGATCAAAACTAGGGTTTAGGAGATAACATAGGAGAATTAAATCACTTCCCTTAGGAGTTGTAGATTGAATCTTTGGGGTATGGGAATATAGGGATTATGGGTAGATATTAGATCCCTTAGAGATTACTAGGTTTCCCCTATTCAACTACTGCTACTAGTATAATGTCTGTATTTGTTTGACTGTGTGTTGTGCCCTCTCTAGGGTTATGTTCATTTGTCTGTATGGGGTATTGGGTTTGCTTGGGGATTGGGAGAGCTGAGGACCTGTGATGATGAAGCCATTGAAGATCAAGAGTATGAAGACCAACTTCTAGAGTTGATGAGGATCATCCTTTGTTGGCAGCTGTTGAAGAGTGTAGGATTTAGGAGCTAGGCAGAGCTCTAGAGTAGAACACTTGATTCACAAACATGGAAGGCCTTGTCTGCCTCCATTCTTTCTTTATGATTCAAAGTCTCTTTCAAATATCCACCTCCTTCCTTTGGAAGGATCAGTGAATGTATTTGAAAGATAGAACTTTTGAGAGAAAACTGTCTGTATAATGTTAATAGTTAATGAGCCACCCTTGGTAGGTAATTTACTGTTTAACATTCATCTCATCTTGTTGACTGATGTCCATCCTGGAGATTGAGATTGAAGAAAAGCCATTGATGATGGAAGACTGATAATCAAAGCCCTTGCTTGAAGGCTGTGGAGATGGAGATTGATGTTTGCTTGAAGCTTGCAGCTGTTTGGAGATGACTTGAAGTCAGATGTTGATGCAGAGCTGTTGTGGCTGTTTTTTCTTTTTGCTGTTTATTTCTGATGTATTGTGTGGTTTTCCCTGACTGTATTGTTTGTTGTTTAACCTGTTGGGTTGAAAGTGAATTCTGTTCACTTTTGCCTATTGTTTTCTAGGTTCGAGGTTGAGTGGGACTCCCTTGCCTCGCTTGTGTTACTGCATCCATGCATTTTACTGCTTTATTATATATCTGCTATTGTTTTTGTTTCCGTTCATCCCTTAGGATCTCTGTTTCTCTCTGCGCAAGAGAGGAGCATGATAGACACTAGGTCTTAACCCATGCATGATAACATTAGGTTAGTTTGATTCCCTTCGCAACCGTAAGTTAGAGTTCTGTCTCCTCTTTCTCAAAACAAACAAAAAATACAATAAGATTTCAAACACAATAAAAGACACTTCTTTCGTAAAAGAATGTGAACTCATCAAGACGTCATTTTTGTCCGCTTGGACTGTTAATCACAAAACCCTTTTTCAGAAGGAATAAAATCAATCAAAACAGACTGGTGTCATACGTGGCCCGAACTACGTTTGCTCTGATCTTTCATGCTGTATGAAAGTACGTAGGCATAGGATGCGATATCCTAGCGAGAAACCTTCCCCTCCTTTCCCGTAGGTAGGCGAACTACGTTGACTCTGATTTCTCGTTCCAGACGGGAATACGTAGGCATAAAGTGCGATACTTTGCCGAGTCATTTTATTTTCTTTTAACCCCAGACCTGTAGAGTAGATAGAATAACAATCCATAACCGAAAACAAGCGTGGATCCCGTCGAGTACGACGGATGTGTATTTCACCGTTTATTTATTGAATGTAGTTCTCACCCCTTTTTGTTGTTGTGTCTGTGCTCTCTTGGGAGTACAGGTGACCAGGTACCTGAGTAGTGCTTGGAGTGTGTTGCAATTTGATCGAGTCTTAGTAGTCGCTCTGATACGTAACATGGGATGACGGGATTTCGTTGTTATTTGACTACTTTATTTGTTTATTGTTACGTATCTTCATTTATTGGACTTATGTTGTATGACCTCGTGTCGAGGAGAATTATATTGGAGAATTGATTTGTATTCCGCTGCTTACTTGAAAACTAAATAATATTGATTATTTTAATGAAATGAAGTGACTTAGTGTGATATCCCACTGTGTTGGAGAACTCTGATGAATTTCATGAATTGTTTCTATATATTTATTATATTACGTGTACGGGGTAAAGTGGGATGTTACAACAACACCACTCTATAGGCAACCGCTCCAACCCTCTACATAATCCAATACGGTCCAATGAAATTAGGATCCAATTTCTTTGATTTCAGCGCACGACCAACACCGGTCATTGGATTGACTCTAAGAAATACATGGTCACCCTTGCTGAATTCCAAGTCTTTCTTCCTATTATCGTGGTAGCTTTTCTGCCTACTCTGGGCCATCTTCATTTTCTCCCTAATCATCTGGATCACCTCGGTGGTCTGTTGTATAATCTCGGGTCCGAGTACCGTACTCTCGCCCGACTCATACCAACATAGTGGTGTCCTACACCTTCTACCATACAATGCTTCAAAAGGTGTCATTCCAATACTAGAATGATAACTGTTGTTGTAAGTAAATTCAATCAGCGGTAAATGAGTATCCCAAGCACCTCCCCGCTCGAGTATACAAGCTCTCAACAAATCTTCCAATGACTGAAGGGTCCTCTCAGATTGACCATCGGTCTGTGGGTGATAAGCAGAACATAATTTCAAACTGGAACCCAAAGCTTCTTGCAAGCTCTTCCAAAATCCAGAAGTAAACCTCAGGTCTCTGTCAGATACAATGCTCGACGGAACCCCGTGTAACTTCACTATCACTCTGATATAAATTTATGCTAACTTCGTCAAAGGAAAACTGATGTTAATGGGTATAAAATATCTCGACTTTGTTAATCTATCCACAATTACCCAAATTATGTCAAAACCTCTCACCGTATTCGGCAATCCAGTCATAAAATCCATTACAATACTATCCCATTTCCACTCCGGTATTTCCATCAGTTGCATCAAACCGGATGATTTCTGGTGTTCCACCTTTGACTTTTGACAAGTCAAACAAGCATACACAAACTGAGCTATGTCTTTCTTCATACCCGGCCACCAAAATAATTTCTTCAGGTCTTGATACATTTTTGAAGCTCCTGGATGAATACTCAAGTTACTCCTGTGAATTTCTTGCAAAATTACCTTTTTCAAATCAGGTTTATGTGGCACACAAATTATGTCTCTGAACTTCAACACACCAAAATCATCTACTTTAAAGTCTTCTTCCTTATCCGTTTCACCTACGGTCATCAAGTCTACCAATTTCAAATCCAGTTTATGACCTTCTCTTATTTCACGAAGGAACTCATTATTCACTTTCAACATCCCCAACATTACACTTTCTGAAGTTAACTCACAAACCATACTCAAGTTTCTAAACTGCTCAATCAAATCCAATTCTCTAATCATCAACGTCGACATATGTATCGTCTTCCGACTCAAAGAATCTACCACGATGTTAGCTTTACCGGGATGGTAACTCAAGCTAAAGTCATAGTCTTTCGGAAATTCCAGCCATCTTCGCTACCTCATATTTAATTCCTTCTGGTCAAACAAATATTTCAAACTCTTATGGTCACTGAACACTTCGAATCTCGACTCGTACAAATAATTCCTCCAAACCTTTAGTACGAAAACCACTGCAGCTAACTCTAGATCATGAGTAGGATAATTCCTTTCATGAATCCTTAATTATCGTGAAGCGTAAGCCACAACCTTTCCATCTTGCATCAAAACACCGCCTAATCCCATTTTAGACGTATCACAATATACCACAAAAGGATCATTCAGATTTGGTAAGGTTAACACTGGTGCGGTAGTCAACCTTTTCTTCAGTTCTCGGAAACTTTCTTCACACAAAATATCCCATACAAATGTCTGGCCTTTTCTAGTCAACTGGGTCAATGGAAGAGCCAAATTAGAAAACCCTTCGATGAACTTATGATAATAGCCTGCCAAGCCTAAGAAACTTCTAATCTTTGTCACTGACTTCAGAGCCTCCCACTGAAGCACAACACTCACTTTCGATGGGTCCACTGCTATTCCTCCTCCAGAAATAACATGTTCAAGAAAATTCACTTTGCTAAACCAAAACTCACACTTTGAAAGTTTTGCAAACAATTTATTATCCTTCAGCACTTGCAACGCAACCCTCAAATGCTCTACATGATCTGCTTCTGACTTGGAGTAAATCAAAATGTCATCAATGAAAACTACTACAAACTTGTCCAAATAAGCATGGAAGATATGATTCATGTACTCCATGAACACACCCGGTGCATTGGACACACCAAACGACATCACTGCATATTCATAATGTCCATACCGAGTTCTAAAAGCTGTTTTCTAGATATCATCTTCTTTCACACGGATCTGATGATAGCCTGACCTCAAATTAATTTTACTAAACACACGAGCTCCCACGAGTTGATCCATCAGATCGTCGATTCTTGGAAGTGGATACTTATTCTTGATGGTTACTTTATTCAACTAGCGATAATCGATGTATAAGCGCGTACTGCCATCTTTCTTCTTTATTAACAAACTGGTGCTCCCCATGGCGACACACTGGGTCTGATAAACTTTTTGTCCAATAATTCTCCCAACTGAGATTTCAACTCTGCCAATTCTGACGCTGACATTTTATATGGTGCCATAGACATAGGTCTGGTACCAGGGACAAGATCAATCATAAACTCTACTTCCCTCTCTGGAGGTAACTCTGCGACATCCTTTGGGAGCACTTCAGGAAATTCTCTCACAATAGGTAATTCCTCAATCGACGACTTACCTTCCATAGATAACGAAGCGAACACTGCAAATACTTTAGCTTCGTCTTCTACCAAGATTCTCAACTCCTTAGTAGATATAAGACTAGTCATTTCTTCTTCTTCAGGAGTCAGGAATAACAGACTCTTCCTATAACAATCAATATAAACATAGTTGCTCTCGAGCCAATTCATCTCTAAAATAACATCCAGCTCGCTGAGTGGTAGACAAATCAAGTCCACTCCAAAATATTTACCAAAGATCGACACAGGGAAATTCAAAAACACTAAAGATGTAGTACCATCCCTCTACTCAAAGTAGATGGCACAAGTCCCAGTCTCTTCACACAATCCATAGAAATAAACGAGTGAGTTGCACCCATATCAATAATAGCAATCAAAGGAGTGTTATGAATGTAACACGTACCTCTGACCAAACGATCCTCACTGGTAGGCTGAGCTCCCACCAATACAAACACCTTCCCACTGGTCTGAGACTTATTAGATTTCTGATAGTGGGTGTTGATATGACCCTGCTCACCACAGTTGTAACAGGTTAGTATGTTGGTTCTACAATCCGCGACCACATGACCTGGCTTTCCACACTTAAAACACTTCTTCACCTCATTCTGACATTCATTCGCACGGTGACCCGCGTCACCACATCTGAAACACTTGAGAGGATTGGAAGGATTTCCTCCCTCACTTGGTTTCTTCCCCGCAACATCTTTCTGCTTTCCTTTGTCAGCCGAAGCACGGTAAGGTGTATTCCCATGCCTCTGTTTGCCTCTTCTGTTACTTAGATTCTTATAGTGAGCGATTCTAGCTCTGTTGTCTTCATCATAGATTCTACACCTGTTCACGAGCTCAGGGAAGTACCTGATCTTCTGATAAACGACACCTAGTTTGATCTCGGGATGCATCCCATTCTTAAACTTGATACACTTCAAACTCATAGCTGCATCAATATTGTAACGAGGACAATACGTTACCAGTTCGTCGAACTTAATTGCATACTCCGCCACTGTCATGTTCCTTTATTTCAACTAAATGAATTCAATCTCTTTCTTTCCACGAACATCTTTCAAAAAATATCATTCCAGAAACTCTGCCCTGAACACTGTCCAAACAATGGGACCCACCAATCCTCATCATCAGCTTCCAATCTATGGCGAGTGTTGTCCCACCAATCCTCATCATCACTTTCCAGCATATGGGTACCAAACTGTACCATCAGATCCTTTGAGCATCCCATGACTCTGAAGATCTTCTCAATATCCTTCAGCCATTTTTGTGCTACATCTGGATCATGTCCGCCTTCGAACTTAGGTGGCTTGTTATTCTGGAACTTCTCCAAATTACATAACTCTCCGTTTCCAGCACTCCGATTGATGTTTTGACCAATGTTCTCCACTGCCTGCGCAACAGCTTGTAACACAACATCATTCCTACCAGCCATACTGTTCAATATCCATGAAAACACAAGTTATAAGAAACACACGACTATAGACATCCTATAGTCAGACTCTACTACAACACTGGCCGGACGGACCGACCTGCTCTGATACCAATTGTAACACCCCACTCTACCCCGTACGCGTATTATAGGAATATTAAAGAAAATACATCAGACTTTTTAAAACACGTAGGATGTCACATAGACATTTTTCTCATTCCATGAAGTATCAAGTCACTTCATGCTTTCCACAATATTTCAACAAGGTCATTCAATAAAACAGTGGAATAAAATCAATGTTTAAACATAATCCTCACAATCGGTGGTTATACATCATTAATCCAACAAATAAAAGATACGTAACAATTAATCAAGAAAATAAGCAAAATATAATGTAATCCCGTCATCCCATATTACGTATCAGAGCGACTCCTAGGACTCGATCACCTAGCAACACACTCCAAGCACTACTCAGGTACCTGGTCATCTGCACTCCCAAAGGAGTACAGACGCAACAAATAGAAAAAGAGTGAGAACTGCATTCAATAAATAAGCGGTGAAATACACATGCTAAGGAGTAGTTACACACTACACATACAATCATACACATGCAATTCACATACATGTGTCATCTCAATCACTCGACATTAATAGCCCATAATCAAATACAAATATGTAAAGTGACTCACTGACTCGACACAATGAATGTGGTACCAACATAAATACATACGGTTCACCCTAGAACCCGATTCCCGTCAGAATCCGGATAAGTCGTATACGTTCCTTTGAATTACAACTTATCTCCACAACAACTTCCATATGAAGTCCGGATGAACTAGCCACCCATCATGGATTCCCACCTAGTCATCTCCACAAGACACATAACATGAAATGCATGACAACACCATTATGAAAATATAATAATAATTTCAAGCATAATTCACGATCCTGAATGATCCACACGAGCCATCAGCTCACCATAATCCTCTCGGGAATTACCACAATCGCACAAGATTGTCCACATTCGACAATCATGGCTCACACTCATCAACACACACCCTTAAGGGAACACACACATAAAATTCCACATTCTTTCAATTTAATTCAGTACTAATCTTCCCTAGATTCATTTAATCCCTATTAGTCTTACTAACTGAACGACATTGCGTTCCTAGCAAAATCTGGACAAAAATCGCCAAAACTGAAGAAAAGTCCTCCCAGGCCTGCCCATACGCGTATTGCCCTGCCTGTTATGTGTACCACCTTACTCCATACGTGTATTTCCAGCTTCCGTACATGTATGGACACCCGCTTACGCGTATTTGCAGAGGCTTACACCTCTCCGAATTCCCTCATGACACCCCTTATGCGTATGACTACCCCTCATACGCATATTGACTAAGCCCATACGCGTATGGTACGCGTATTACCAGAGGGTCGTGCTGGCCTTGGGGACAGGGCACGTCTGCTACACGTACAACCCCTAGGAAGTCCCCCATACACGTAATGATACCCCCATTATGCGTATGATCAGCAGATCTGTCAAAAAACTCAAATCTCTTCATTCTCACGAGTTTCTACTCAAGATTCCTCATTCTTTCTTCCCATTCATCCTAAAACTCAGCTTTCTATCGATTTCATTCTTCTTATCTTCTATTCTTTCAAGATTCCACTCGTTAGATCTAATTTTGATTACGGTTAAACCCTTAATTCTCAGACCTATTAACTGTTAGAATTACGTTACAACATTAGTGGATTTCCACGCGATTTTTGTGTCAGTTCTAGATCCATTCATCAAACATCAACAAGAAATATTTTGCAATGACAATAATCACAAGAAAAATCATAATGTTACGAAAATCAGACCAATAAGCAAGAACAAACATAAATTCCTACGAGAGAAAGGACCTCTCACTACCCTCTCATGTTAAGTCACCCATATTAAAATCCGTTTCTCCCCTCTTACCTTGGGTTTGAGCTCTTTCTTGGCAACAATGGAGGAATCTTGGTTCTTCTGCCCTAGCTCCCCTTTCTCTGTCTTTTTCCTCTTTTACGTGTTAATTGTCTAACTCCTCCACTAACCCTCTCTTAACCCCTTAATCAGATTTTAATTCCCTTAATCCAATTATATTAATAATAATAATAGTAACCATAATAACTACCCTCCTATTAATATTATTATTAGTAGTAATTAAAATAATAATACTAATAAGCATAATATTCTTACTATTATCATTAAATCATTCACATTTATTTATTATGGGTCCACCTTGCCTCAACTAAAGGTCAACTCTCACCCTCGCCCCTAACATCATACCCTTATTAAGGACATCACAACCAATAGACGCACAACAAAGTATAAAATGACTAAATAATTTAAATGGGGTGTTACATGTTGCACCCAAAGAAGAGTGATGTTATATTTAGCCACTCTAATCTAAAACTGGCGCTACACAAAGAACATGAGCTTTCTATTTGGCTACTGGAAGATCAGAGCGACACACCCAAGTACTAGAGCGGTGTGTTTTCTATGGTCATAGAATGTCACACCATGAAAGTGTTAACTGGGATTTTCGACAAGGGAAAACATCTCAGTGCAATTGAAAGGTTCAGGAAAATTCAAGGTCAAATAGACTTTTGCTAATATTTTATGGTCGAACTCTCAAGAAGAGAGAAAAATGGTACTCAGTATTTTTTTAAGGAAAAAGGAGTATCTCATTTGACATTTCGACGACATGATGATTTAAGGTTTTAATGTAGTAATGTGGGTTTTCAATGATAGTGAGATGTTTTGAATCAGCTATTATTTGGCCATGAAAGGACGTTTTATTCAAATTAAATAACTACGTCTCAGTCTCATCTCGAAGGACACATGAAGTGAATTTAGAAGCGAAATGCATGCACGAGTCTATGTGGCGAAAGCTGGAGAAACAAATGTTAGGAAGCAATTTATTATAGACATGTATAAGTAGGGATTCTAGTGTTAGGATTTGGGGTATTCATTTGATTTCACTACAAAGTCTCACAAATGCTTAAAGTACCGACATCAGAGAAATGAGTTTCACTAAGAGAATGTATGAATCTTGAAACACCAATTTCATTTAAATGCAAAGTTTCATTCATTTCAGTTTATGTTATTTTCCATAATTTACTATCGTTTGTCTTTTGATTGCATTGTTACTTAACCTCTGTTTACAAATTATTAGTTTCTAAACACTGTCAAAATTACGTTTTACATTTCTTTTCTCAACTATTGTGACTAAGTCGAAATCCTGCATATCCACCTGAAGAACTATAAACAAAAAGTTTTTAACACAATGCCCTAGGATTATCTAGTTGATCCTATAAGTAGCCTTTAAAAGATACTAGCGGTTGTTTACCAAATTTCACGGTAAAAAAATTGGCACACCTAGTGGGACCAATGCTAAACTCTTTTTCTTTCATAGATATCTATAGTGTTCTCTCATAAACTTGTTTTGCATGCATTAATTGTTCTAAGTAGTTTGTATGTGCTTAAGGAGTGGAAAGTATTTATAAAAAATGACACATCCTCTTATAGAAAACACCAATGCACATAACAATCCTCAAAATATAGTAGAGCGACGATTCAGATCGACGGTTGAAGAGATAGTTATTTCAACACCGGTTGGGACAACTGCCTCGATGGTGTCATCAACGCCAGTGGAATTGGTACCATCGCATGGGATAACTCCCCCACCACAACCTGGGAGTAGTCTTTTTAACCGTGAAATTGCAAGGCCTTTATTTTGGTTCTCAATGCCAATGAATAATAGAGAATACCCATATGGCATGCCAACATCGATGATGGCTGGCCTTCACACTAATATGCCAACGTCGATGGTGGCTGGCCTTCACACTAATATTCCAACTTTTAGTGACAATGCAATGGCCAATGGGTCATCATTCAATCCACATAATACCTTGGCCTTGACCATCAATAACATAGTTCGACCAGGAGGGATAAGCTACATCCTTCAAATAACACAATCTTTAAATACCACCTCAATGATGGCCATGAGGAAATAAATGGATGAAAGTAACTTAGAATTGGTTAATACTTTGACCCAATAAATGGGAACCCTATTTAAACCCTAGATTACAAACACAAACCAAACCTCTGACTTTTTGGCCCATCAAATAGGTCAAATAGATGATTCTTTTTGGCACGCCTCAAGTTCAAGCTCGACCAATCCCTCAGATATCAAATGTAAGATAGGTCAAAACGCCTGAAAAAGGGATGGCTCAGGCCAATACAGGCCAAAACCAAGGTTTTTGACCACTAGAACCTCCTCCAAATAGAGAAGAGGAAGAGTACATAAGTCAGCATAATCCCAGACCTTTGATAGTTTAGAGAAACCAAGATGCTGACCAAGTGCTTCGACATGTCCAACAGAACAATTTTGGGGGGCATAATAACATAGCTAATATAGTCAAATACATTTTGGCCCATAATGGCCTTAATGTGGAACTTCATAGGCCCGACTTCATATATCCTTTGTCAGAAAATGTTCAACAAAAAACTTGCCCAGAGGTTGGAAAGTACCTAAACTTACTAAGTTTGTTGGCGATACTAGTGTATCGATTGTGGAACATTTTTTCAGTTATCAAATTGAGGCTAGTGACATTACAAACAATGAGAATTTAAAAATGAAGTATTTCCCAAATTCTCTAACAAAAAACGCCTTTACTTGGTTTACAACATTCGCTCCACACTCTATTTAAACATGGAGTCAATTAGAGAGACTGTTCCACGAACAATTTTACATGGCACAATCGAAGATAAGTTTGAAGGAGTTGGTCAGTGTTAGGCAGAAAGTTCCTGAGTCGATCGATGATTACCTAAATAGTTTCAGACTTCTAAAAGCAAGGTGTTTTTACTCAAGTGCCTGAACACGAATTAGTACAAATGGATGCAGGTGGCCATGATTATTCCATTAGGAAGAAATTATATACTCAATACCTTAGGGATATGGCATTGTTGGCATATAAGGTTCGCCAGGTCTAACATATGAAAGGTGAAAAAGCCTAAACAAATAAATATCATAAAAAAGAAAAGGTTACAAATGTAGAGGCATGCGAATACCTCTCATACCTAGGTTACAAATGTGTCGAAGAAACTGAGGCCAATGTGGTTGAACTGAAGCCAAGACCTCCTTATGTCTACAAATTGTTAAATCCATCGACTGGGAATAATCCTATCGAACCCAACAAGAACGACAAATTTGTCACAAAAACGTATACTTTTGATATAACAAAGTGTGAAAAAATATTTGATTTGTTAGTTATAAATGGACAAATAATAATGCCTTTGGGCCTAAAAACTCCTCCACTAAAACATAGGAAAAATAGAGGTTTTTGTAAGTACCATAATTTTTGGGGTCATAAAACATCTCAGTATGTGATTTTTCAAGGATTTGGTGCAAAAGGATTTGAAGGAATGCAAACTGTAACTTGGCGAGAATCCAGAGGCATAAATGCAAGTAAATACTGACCCAATGCAAACTAAAGATGCTCACTACATTGAACCCGTCAAGATGTTAATGGTTGAAGCTACTGAAGGTTTCAACACAGAGGTCAAGAAAGGTGAGCAGACATCTGCAGTTGATGATACTAACATGCAACTGGTGTACCCCCAAGTTAAGGAGGGGTTGATTGACTTCCTAGAGTGCTGCAAGTTAAGCGAATCTAAGACCATGCTATACCCAAGGAGTAGTGTTGTCTTTGATGAAGAGGCAGCAAAGAAATTGGAAAACACCAGGCTGCATGATCCTAGAAGAAGTAAAGGAGGAAACAAAGCTTCTAGGTTCACTTTGAATAATAGAGGTAGTCCTCATAACAATGAACAATATAGGAGGCAGTTTCGAAAGCCTCATCAGAGAACATTTCATCTCCCAGCAAATGTACCCAAGGGAAAGTGGGTCAAGCCTTAGAACCAGAGGGGGGGAAATCATCCAAAGTGGAAACTGGACGACCCTAAAATAGGTTACCAAATCAGAAGAATCAGAAAGTGTTAGAGGGCCATCACACATTCCTTCTACCTATAAGGGGAACAACTCTATGATAAGAACGCAGTGGAGGCATCACCAAAAGAAGAAAAAGGCGGAAAGAGAAGCCTCTGTGACCAAGCGTGAAGCCCCCTAGGTGAAGTGTGACATGGTTGTGTTGAAGACTCAGAAGAAGCCTTACGTAAGGAAACTAAGTGATGAAGATAAAAGAATAGTCAACCAATGATTGTCCTTGAAGATAGCCCATATCGGCAAGGGTAGTTCTAGAGTAAGGGCAAAAACACACGAGTACACTCCTCTATTAGAGGAAGAGGTCCCTGAGTACACTCCTTAACTGGACAAGGAGGCGCCTGTATACACCCATCAACCCAAGGACAAGGATAAAAAATATACCCCTCAGTCAGACGACGTGATGGTCAAAGACAACTTCGACATAGAATATGAAGACGAATTTAAAATCATATATGGCATAGTTTATATGCTCCCTGCTAAGTATGATAAAGTGTCAGAGGTGTCAGAGACTGAGGAAGATTATATACAAGACAAGGCTGCAAATCAAAAGCCTCTTTGTTATTATTTTATGAACAATGGCTTCGTTGAGGAGAAATATACCATTTTTGAGAGGCCAGGCTTAGGGATGATATACCATCTTAAACCCTTGTTCATCAGGGCGAAGGTGGATGGTATGGCTGTCAACAAGGTTTTTGTTAACAGAGGAGCGAAGGTAAATTTAACGTCACATTCATTATTTAAAAACATGGGGAAGACAGATGCTAATCTTCGACCCAATAACATGGTTTTGTCGAATTATGAAGGAAAAACTAGTCACATTTTGGGAGTAATTCAAGTTGAACTCTCAATCGGCTCCACCACTAGGCCGACATTATTCATGGTGATCACATCTTATGCCAATTACAACTTGTTAGTGGTGCGTGAATGGATCCATGGTGTAGGTGTTGTACCTTCGACTCTGCACCAGAGGGTTGCCATATGGAGAGAGGATGGAATAATGGAAAATATCAAGCTAACCAAAGTTATCACATGGGTGAGGCCAATAAGGTCGGTAAGAGAAACTTTGACAAAAATTTGGAGAAAATTCCACCATGCTATGCAGTAAAAGAGGTTTATACTCCTCAAAAGGATGCCACATATTTCCTGAACCTGCATCTGAATCATGGGTTCATTTGGGATAAGGAGCAGATAGGAAACTAATATGTCGAAGAATGAGGCGTACCACATGTCGTAACCCAAAATATGACCTCTCCTTTTGCCTTTTTGTATAAGCATATGCACTTGCATTCCCAGCATATGCATCAGTATTTTTGCATGTGTGAATTCACTGTAGGTATATATTCAAATCCCCACAGAATCTCGAGGTTATGATCATGTCCTCCACAGAGTCATCACAACATCAATACAGGAAAAACAGAAGGATTTCTATGCCTATTTATCAAAGCAAGGGATTGAAGCACGAAACCACGGCCAGAGCACCCCGTTTCAAGATAAAAAGTGATATTTTTCCAGTATTAATCAATTAACAGAATCCTATTAATCGATTACATCTGCTACTTATTCTAATTTTCAGTAGTTTCTCAGCACTATAGCAGCTCCTACTCTTTTACTTTGGTCTACGTCATTCTAGCATCTTGTGGAAGGTTCTAAACATGTGTTTACACCAAAAAATATCAGTTACATTTACTACACTACCTCACTTTCAATAATGCTCACCATGCACCCTCATTTCCATTCATTTGAACCACTTGATCATTGAGTTGCGTTGGGATTCTCCAACTGAGTTAACCAATAACTAACTAAGTTAGACCCCAACTCAGTGAGTTGGATCTAACTAACTCCAAACCAAATGCCAAGCCTCACTTAACTTCCTCCATACCTAATGCTGAATCTCTACTCACTCCAAGCCTATGCTCTATATAAGCAAACTCTCATATTTTTAGAAGGGGGCCTTTACTTTCATTATGAATTCTTCACTCTTCGCTCTCATTTGCTCTAAATTTTCACTCTATATTCTCTTAATTTTCGGTAACTTTCTCTCTCAATCATCACCTTCTTCTTCGCTAAACCTCACTAGAGCTCTTCCACCATTAAATCTTAGCAAGATTTGCATTCTTTTCAAGCTTGCTATTATTTGAGCTAGAACTCCATTCATATCCATTTCATCTCTGAATTCTGTAGCAATAACAACATTCACTTTAATTCAAACTTTGGAACTTGATTATTGAAGGAGTTTTGGTGCAAATTCGGATATGAGGCAAGTATCGTATTATCTTCGGTTTCCTCACTATGGGTTGCTAGAGATCTCTGTATTTTCTGGTTTTCTAAGCTTTTCATCATCACATTTGGATCACAACAATTACCAAGGCAAACCTCAGCCTTGTAGGTTGATGAATCTTGCTTAATTTATCGCTTTTGATCAATTTCGTGTTTTCGCAATGTAGTGCTTAATTGTTGTTTTGCTCCATAAAAAGTTTCTTCGCATGTTTGATTCTATTAGCTTTTGATTGCTCTGAATTAACATGAATTTTTCATCTATTTCCATGCTATGTTCCACTGTGATCGCATGCGACAAGTGATTCTGAAAAGTGCTTTTTGAAAATCTGTTTCTACTGTTTTTGCAGGTGTAATTGATTAACACATATGGTGTAATTGATTACACCCTTGCCTGCACCTCATAACTCACTTTCTCCAGGGAGTAATTGATTAACAACATTATGTTAATTGAGACTGTTTTGAATGCTTTTCTTGTATAATCTCCCATGCTTACCTATATTCATACCGATGCTACTGTTTTAGGTCAGTACCTACTTGCAATGACTTTTGTTTGATTAATTGTATGACTTTCCTCGATTATTTTGCTATTTGATCACATGTTTGAAGCACTTTTTTGCTTATGTGTTAACATGAAAATGCTTAATGATGCATCCTAGCTTGTCTTTATAATGCCTTGCAATTCAACTTGATGTATTATATATGTTCTTCCTTGAGCAAGTTTAATACTGTTAAACCTCATTTCACATACTTGCTTTGATAATTTTTTAATCTGCTTCTTTAGGATCCCTTTAGAAGCCTGTGTTTCTTGATCCTATTTTGAGATGGACGTTTACACAACAAGCTGGAGCACTATACAAGTTGCACTGTTACTCTGTCGAAATCAATTTCCGCAATATGCTTTGAGTGCTAGAGAAGGAATGAGAATGGAGAATTCCTACTCTCATTCTGACTATTTTTGGGTAGGGGATGAATGACCCTATGCCTGGAATAGTCATAAATATCCCCATACCATAATGTCTCTTGAGTCGATCCTTGGTCATTCATTCCTGCTCCGAATCTCTTTCTCTTTAGGTTAGCAACCTTCCCTTGGTTCAACACCTGTTCCTTTGGTTAATCACAGTCCGTCTGTTAAAATCAATCTCTCTTTCTTTTCAGGTTAACAACCTCCCTTGGTACAACACTCGTCCCTTTGGTTAACCACCGCCCGTCGGTTAAAACACCAATTTTCTTCTTCCCCATCAAAGTCACAATCTTTTATTCAGTTAACCACAATTCGTCTGTTAAAATACCGAATCCTAGGCAGAGTACGTAGCCTTCTCTTGGTAACTACCTCCCTTTCGTTGGTTAATCACTGCCTGACAGTTAAAACCAACCTCTTGTTTTCCCTCGGTTAACCACATTCCGACTGTTAACATACTGAGTCCCTTTTTGGGTTAACACCTTTCCTCGGTTCAACACCCTTTTCGTCGGTTAACCACCGTCATTCGATTAAAAGACCAACTCACCCTTTTCTTCGGTTAACCACTTCTCGTCAGTTAAAATACCGAATTCCCAGCGAGTCAAACACCTTCTTTTGGTTAAAGTGCTTGTTCCTTTGGTTAGTCGCCATCCGTCAGTTAAAAAACCAATTGTTTTTCCTTCTCCCCAGTGGATTCAACTCCTTTTTCTTGGTTAATCACTACGTGCCAGTTAATAGACCAATTCCATTTCCCTTCCTCAGCCAGGTTCAATTTATTTTCCCTCTAGCAGAGTCCAACTTTCCTTTTCTCTACGGTTAACCACCGAGTCTCAATTAAAACACCCTTGCCCCCTATTCCTTGCCCATACTTCTGACCTTTTTTTGCTCGTTCTTTTTATCTCTCTTGGTTTCGACACTATTTCTTTGCTTTCCGCTCTTGGTTTTGACACCATTTCCTTTCCTTTCCAGTTTTAGTTCTCCGAACCACATAGGCTCTGAATTCCTTATTACACTATGAGGATATGTAGGCACAATATTGTGAAATCTTGGTGAGCCACCTTCTCCTTTTCTTCCCTGGTTCCATGAACTACGAAGCTCTAAATTCCTCATTGCACTATGAGGATACGTAGGCACGAAGGCCTTAATCTTCCGCGAGTACTTTCTTTGTCCCTTTCCTTCTGAATCCCTTTCCCTTTTCTTTTCCTCTTGGGTTTTATCAATATTTACCCTTTCCTTTTCGAAAAAATGAAATTCGGTGATGACTCTGTTGTACTGCTGAGTGTGCAATGCGCTCAGGTATAATCCCGCTAGCTTTAGCTGGCAACTTTGCTAGGGATTCCTTGCTTTTGCAAGTTGGAGTCTCGCCTAGTTTTGTTTGTTTCATTGTTTATTTGGGTGTTTATCTTTGCGTTTTACTTACTTTATTTTTATGTTATTTATTGCATGCTTTACTGCTTTAAATATTCAAATGATGCATGCTTTGGATATCTACTATATTTTCTGCTGTTGTTGGGATGGGCTGATGTTACTTGAGAGAAGCTCTATGCCCGGGATTGAGCATACGCCTAGGATAGAATCGTGGATAGTTGTGTCGCCTGCGTTTTGCGCATTGGGTTGTCACGAGAGTCGCACCCAGACTAGTTTCACTTAAGAATACTTTTGTTCTATGAGAATTTTTTACAGTAGAGTATTTTCACTTGATTCCATGACCCTGGGAGACCTTCTAGGGACCACCTTTAGAATAATGGAACACACCTGTGAGAGGATATTGGGTTTTTGCAGAAAACTAAGATTCTTCATACCATTTAGTCTCTTGTGCACATCATACCTTTGTACCTACACATAATTATATATGCAGATTATCCAGATTATTCATATTGTGTTGGCTTCTTGATTTTTGGGTTGCATATTATTTCATCATACCAATTAATTTTTGCATCTGCATTTCCAGGGTATTCAAGAGCTTGGTCTTTGTTAACGTAATCAAAAGAAGATGAGTACTGGTTGCAGAGGTATTTATAGCTACAAGTTCATAGAACCTAAGTTGAAGACTTTGATAGGTTTAGCATCCCGTCTGACTGAGGATCACAAGGTTGTTTTCAAGGATGATTATGGTAATATTTTGGCCATCCTCAACACTGAAGTCAATGTCATGGCCATCCATATGATTGTTCAGTTTTATGACTCGCCGCTAAGGTGCTTTGCATTTTAAGATTATTAGTTAGCACCAACGCTTGAGGAGTATTCACATATCTTAGGGGTTGAGATCAAGAACCAAGTTCCCTTTATCTACACCAACTGATTTCTAAAGACTCATCTTACAGCTAAAGCTCTCCATGTTGAGAAGAAGGATATGGACAGTAATCTCAAAACTAAGGTAGGTACTCGAGGGTTTACTCTGAAGTTTCTGGTAGATAAAGCCATTTCTTTTTCTGAGGCTAGAAGTTGGAGTGCCTTCAACATCGTGCTTGCTCTGCTTGTGTATGGGATTGTGTTATTTCTGAACATGAAAGACTTTGTGGATTAAACTGCTATTTGTATCTTCTTGACCAAGAATCCTGTTCACATACTCCTTGCCGACACCTATTATTCTATTCATTCGAGGAATGAAAAGAAGAAAGGAACTATCATCTGTTGTGCTCATATGTTATACCGTTGGTTTAAGTCTCACCTACTGCAGAAGGGTCCTTTCACCGAGAACATGGGAAATCTCAAATGGTCTCAATTGATCATATCTCTGGTTGTCGATGACATTTCTTGGTATTCCCATGTATTCGACAACACTAGAATCATTCTTCATTGTGGTGAATTCTCCAATGTGCCACTCATTGGTACAAAGGGTGGGATTAACTATGACCCAAGATTTGCATTCTGCGAATTGGGGTATCCTAGGCTTGACAAGCCGGATCCCAAGAAAGTGGAGGAATTCATCTTTCATGAAGGAGACGATGACCTGGGATTACTGAAGAGGTTTAATGCTGCTTGGACATATATTCACCATGGGGGAAGAGCTGAATTGGGTGAGAAGAACTGCATAGCAAAAGAAGCCTACACATAATGGGTCAAGGAAAGAGTTAAAAAGGTCTTGCTTCCGTTTCCTTACGAGTCTTTCATGAATGTCTAGCTTCTAGCTTCCTAAACTTGCCATTATTCCCCATCTGAAGTTGACCAATTCAAACAGACTATTGAGATGCTGAAGAAGGAAAGTGCTGATCTTTGATTTAACCTTGATAAGGTCACATCCTAGAAGGAAAGTTTATAGATTGATCTCTATCAAGAGAGGGAACGCATGCTCAAAGAGGTGGAAATCGAACAAAACAAGCGAAGGAAAGTAGGTGATGCTCTAAAGGGTACTTATGATGGACTTGCCTCAAAGAAAAGGCAACTCGCCGACACTCAGTATCAAGCCTACATAGGATGAATTGATCTACAAGAAGTAACTTGGAGAACTTTAAGGAAAGCTATCGGAATACAAGAAAAATTTACAGAGTGAACAAGACCGCGTTACCCAGTTGGTGAAAGACCCCTCTCAATGGCAAGTCGAGCTCGACAAAGCTTTCGGTGAGATCCTAAAGCTGCAAGACCAAGCGCATCAGAACTGAGAGGAAGTTAATCAACTCAACCTAGAAAGTACTCAGTGGAAACGCGATAGCCGCCATTTGCAAGCCCTCTTGGATCAGAAAGAAGCTTTTTTACAAGACCTCCTTCAAGGACCTAATCATTCCTTGCTGCATAACCTCATGAAGGATGCAATGTAATGGAATGAGAGGTATGCACGCTTAGCCAGATTGGCCGAGCACGCCCTTGAAGACTTTCCAGGATTGTTGAAGGATGCATATGCTGATGTGCTACCGCATACGACTCCATGGGCCGTTTTTCATTTCTTATCTATTTGTAGGGTGATTTTGGATAGGATTAAGGTTGATCTTGTTTGAAGGCTCTAAAGATTTGACTAAAATTTTGGTAAAACATGATGTTGCACGAGATGTTCCAACAAGAAGAAATCTGCTGAAAGAAGACATGTCGGTCAAGATGTCCTAGCATTATGGACTCGACTTCTTGATCTGGTGCAGCAGATTTGTTATAGATCTGGTCCAAGATTTAAGGAGCAATCGAAACATGGGTCAAGGGAAGATTAAATAGAGACTTCGAAGCCCATGGACAGCTGAAGGCTATAAAAGAAAGACCAAGACCTAGGGTATAATAAAAATTCTTATTAAGACTTTTGTAAAAGTAGAAAATAAGGATTTAGTGTTTTGAGTCGTGTACTTTCTTGTGTTGTAAGTCACGCTTTGTATCGATTGATACATTGTGGTAGTCATAGTTTTGCAGATTCAGAAACCTGTATGTAATGAATTGTGTATTGTTCTTGGATGAAGCTTTTAAGAAAATCCATGCATGTTTGTTAGTCAAAAGTCTTCACTGAATATTGTATTGGAAGGAATCTTTTTCAATTGAATAGTCTGATGCAGTTGCTGGAGATTATAGCTATTAGATATCACTGAGGTGATTTAGGAATTGAGATGGGGTTCTCTTATCTAGATGGTAATTTCTAGATAGAATTGTACTGGGTAGTGATTAAGTGAAGAGTTGTAAACGGGGGAGTTTAGCTCTAAACCGGGGAGTTGCAATTTCCCAGATGTAGGTGATTTACATCGAACTGGGTCATCATATCCTGTGTTATTATCATTATGTTATGTTACATTTAGTCTGTATCTATACTTTAAAGTACATGTTTTGACAGATGTTGAAACATCTGTCATGACACTGTTTTGATCTTGAAGGTTCAGAGTGTTCTTGATTTAAAGAGAACAAAATGTTTTTGTCCTTGTTCAGTTTTTAGCAGAGATCAATGTCTCGACATCTCTTAGGACATTTGTGATCTGCTTGCCAGAATTTCAATTGGTATCAGAGAAGGCATCCTATTCTATTTCTAGATGAGTTCTAAGGGAGATACTTTCTGGTCTTTTAAACAAGGAAGGAGATTGTATGATCAGATCATCCTTTACTGTTGTTTTCATGGGGATTTGAAGCTAGGATGATAGCTTTTTGAATCCAGTCTGACAACTAATGATGGTTGACTGATACTTATGTGTAGATTCTTCTGCTGATGCTGATATTGATACTTTTGCTACGCATTGTGCCTTATAAGATGTTCTGACATCTTACCTGATGCATGTTAAAAATAGTGTTAGTTTCTATAGTTCTTCTTGGCACCTATAGACAGGAGAAAGCACTTTGACCTAGAATCCTATGAATGACTTTTCTATGTTTCTTGGGAGATAGTTTCAATTAGGTAACATGAAGAGAAATTGAAGGAAAGAGGTTGTTTTAAGGTCTTATGTATCCATTGGATTTGATAAACACATTATGTCATGTTTAATGTTTCCAAAGATACTTGATTTGTCTCTCAAGTCCACTCATAAAGGTTGTTTTGAATGTGTTTGAAGCATAGATGGTCAAGTGGATGCTTCAAAGCTACTTGAAGTATGACCTGAGATTGCCATACCATGGAGGAGAGCCATAAGCAATTTATTTTTGCTACCAACCCTATATGAGATTGTCCCTGCTTGAAGATCTCCTATCAGATCTCATCTAAAGAAGTTGTGTGCCTTGAAGATATCTTTCTAAGTTGTGCTAGTTGTTTTTGGTCTTGTAGCTAATGTTAGGAGGGATGCAAATCAAAGAATATAGAATTGGATTTAAAATTAATTAATATTTGTTGCCTTAGAAAGTATTTAATTGGTTATCCTTTTTTTTATTATTCAAGAAAGATGATCTTACAACTGAAGGCGCAGCTTGAGACAGTGCAAGAACTCAAGATCCAATGTCTTGTTCATGTGATGTTCAAACAGATGTTGAAACATCACTTCTGAAGAGTGTGGGTAGAATCTTGTTGTTCCAAAGAGTGATATTCTCGGAAAAAGGAGAGATGCATCATTTGTCCTAGAGATAAACAAGTGTGTGTTGGGAATCTTCTTCAGATTGGTCTTAAAGAGTCTTCAGGTATGTTACCTAGGAAGCCTCTATCTAAGAGTTTTGTCTTGTATGCTAGTGAAGATGAAGATCAAGACACCATTTGTTATGGTGAATTTTCTTTAGGTCAGTTTATTCATGATCTGGAGTAAGACTTATGGTACCCATTTGAAGGATCTTGTGGCGCACTTTATGATGAAGGGCTGTGGAGACATCTCAACAAGTTTCTGCGCACATGGATGTCAAGGAAACATGTATGGGACTTTCACTCTATCATCTTAAATACTCTTATGGTCTTTCAAAGCTGGATATGAGTGATCTTGTTGATAGCCATGACTACATCTTCTCTTGGTTTGAGTCTGGTAAGGACTCTGATAATATGAGGATCATTTCCTTGGAGAATTGTGCTTGCAGCAGACTGGCATCATGGTGTTTGTTCATTTGACAAAGGAACGGTTGTTGCTTTTCTTTCTTATGTTCAGGATGAAGGTTGTTTACTCAAACTTGATTTCATGATCAAGTCTATCAGAACATGAATCTCTTGTTCTGATATGAGGGAAATAAACTATCTGGTAGTCTAAGGGTCTAATCTTCAAGACTGCTTCAGGCATGGGGGGTTTCATCAGTTGACTACTCAAGTCAATGATGTAAATCAAATGTTTTGATATTGAACTACACATATGGATGTTGATGCTAGAGTCATTGGTATGCATTGAAGCTGTATTATCTGGTATGTGTTGGTCTTCGTAGGAGTGGATGCTCTCCAACTATATGATTGTTTCCTAAGTTTATCTCATCCTATTTGGATCATGCAATAGCTAAAAGCTCAAGGGAGTTTCTCATTGCTTAGTTTTTTCATATCTTCTTGGAGTATCTTCGAAGATGTTTGATATGAGTGTTCCGGAGTTTTTCCTGGGGTAAGAGGGTGTTAGTACTGGAAGCTCCAGCTCTGTTGTCTCCACATGATCAAGAACCTTGTGGAAGGTATTCTGTTTGGTATCTTATGAAAGAAGGTGGTATTGAAGTGTGCTCCAAGGAAACACCTACTCAAGTCTTTGGCTTGATAGTGATGATATACTTTGGCTTGAAGTGTTTTGTGCAAAGTGGAGGATAGAAGAATGAGGGCAGAGGAGAAGTAGATCCTCGAAGTAAAGTCTATTTTTGTTGCTCAATCTATATCTTATACTATTGTCAGTCATACTGGTATCTGTCAGAGGGAATCTCCTCTGTGGATGCTTAAGGATGGGTGCTGACTTTGTAATGTCAGACATGATGTATGAACATTGTGCTTCTGCGATGAAGCTTTCTGAGGCTTGAGAGAGTTTATTTCTCTCTGTGGTACTATGTTTCCTATGATGATCTATGTGCTGCTGCAACTTTGATCTGTTGGGATCCTCTTGTGGTCATTGCAAAAGGAAGTGTATGGATTAACATGTAGAGATTTATTCCTATGGATGTTGACTTCGGAATCAAAGAAGACGAGGATGATGTTTTAACTTGTGTTTGAAACATCAGTTTAGATGTCTATCTCTTCAAGGAAAGTTTTAGTTCTGACCAGTTGGATTAGACGTGAACAATTTATTAATTGTGAAGCATGATTAAGACTTTGTGGAGTTTGATTATCTATGTGTAGATGGTTGGTTCTGCTAGAAGTGTCTCTAGAAGAGAGTGTATCAGACTGAATCTTAAGAAGGAGGCAAGCTGAGGAGTTTTTCTTCTTATTTTGGTGAAGGAGTTTGATGACTTCAATATATGGATAACTTCTTGATTAAACAAGGGGTTAAGAGAATTTATTTGTGTCTCTAGGGAATGAGAACATTTTAGGATTGATTGGTTTTACTCTCAAGAACAAGGTTGTCTATGGCTGTAAAATTCAAGAGGAATTTGTATAGTGTATGGATGTGTTCAAGGGGAGACTGGTCAATCGTGATTGTTGATCTCACTATAAGATTTCTTTGGTTATGATACAAGGAGTGTGGTCCTGGTATTTTTCTCACTTATGAGCAAGAAGATGCTCATGTGATTCTTATGAGGATGTGATGTCAGACAAGATGTCTTGACATCATGGTGTGTTGATCTTTCTAGAATTGTCAACTCTGTATGATTGGTTGGCTTGTTAAGGATACCGAATTATATCAACTGTGTTCTTGATTCTTATGAGAGAGTTAAGAAATAAGATTGGTTGTTGCCTAGGAGAATTTATTTTTCTCTGCAGAACAAGTTAAGGTTCTTTGGAGTCCTTGTTGGAAGATGTTAGACATGATGTCTTAACATCTTAGTAAGCCTCTGGTTGACAAGGGTATCCTAGGATTATCTGAAGGATCTGCGACTATGCCTCTGAAGCCATGAAAAGGACTAGAAAAAGTCTGACCTGAAGTCAAGACATTGTTTAGGACTTGTGGTTATTTCCAAGAAGGTGTTTTTGGACGGTGTCCCTTGGACAATAGAGAGCCTGCCTAAGAGAAGGCGTGTTAAACATGTGTCTTGAAACATGGGCATTCTTTGGATGGTTTAACCTAAAGTTGAAATAGTCAAATCCTATTTGGGCGGTGCACAGTCATTTATGTTGAAGTTACCTACCTAAATTTATGTCTTCATTAAATTGTTCTTCGGTAACTTCTATGACCATTAATTCCTAGAGTAACCGCTTGGGTATTTAAAGAGGGTTCGTGCTTCGTTAGTCTTAGGTTGTGTTTCTTTTTTTGTGTCGTGTCTTCATGGCTTATGTCCGAGTTTGGGTAAGTACCATGCGCGTCTTGAACTGTGTTGGCTACTTTTGCCAAGTTTTGGCTAAAAAGGGGGAGAATGGGTGTGTGTTCATCTTGGTTGTGTGTTGGTCCTTACAACAGATAACTGATACCCTTTTTGGTGTGGATTCCATTCTTGCAGTTGCTTTGCAAGGATGTTGGATGGGATGTTCTAACATCCTGTCTGTTCTTAGTTTGTTTTCTAAGTCTTTCTTTTGTGTCTTGTGATCAGAGTTATAAACACAATTGTGTCTTGTGTTCTGAGTTACATGGAGTTGTAGGTTGCTCCCCTGAGTCCTCATAGGGATAATTCAGGTTGGTGTTTGGTTTCTCTAGGGAAACAAATTGGTTCTAGGGTTTAGGGGGAGTTGTGTGCATCTTCTTCCTCATGTACAGGAAGAATGAAAGCTTTCAATATAAGGAAAATAGGTCATCCGGCTGAAATAACTTCAGGACTTTCTACTTCCTCCCTCTATATCATTCTGGGTCTATTGTACAAAAGGTGATTTAACCAAAGTCAAAAGGGGGAGATTAAAGGCTCTAAAGATTTGACTAAAAATTTGGTAAAACATGATGTTGCACAAGATGTTCCAACAAGAAGAAATCTGCTGAAGGAAGATGTGTCGGTCAAGATGTCCTAGCATTGTGGACTCGACATCCTAATCTGGTGTAGCAGATTTTTACAGACCTGGCCCAAGATTTAAGGAGCAATTAGAACATGGGTCAAGGGAAGATTAAACAGAGACTTCGAAGCCCATGGACAGCTGAAGGCTATAAAAGGACCTAGGGTAGAATAAGAATTTTTATTAAAGCTTTTGTAAAAGTAGAAAATAAGGATTTAGGGTTTTAAGAGTCGTGTACTTTCTTGTGGTGTAAGTGTAGCGGGAAAATTTATGAGTATAAGCTATTGATTAACTTAACTCAAAAAAACAAGAGTCACCACCGCACTTTTATTTTATCCAAAAAGGAAAGGAAAAAGAGCGAACAAAACCAAAGAGTTCTAAAACAAGAACAAGAACAAGAACAGAGATCGGGGTAAGGGGGTTGGTTATGCAATGGGAAGGTGTTAGCACCCAAAACGTCTATAGTACTCTATAGGAGACCTTTGAAATCTTTACGCTTTTTGGCTTGAAAATGGTTTATTTGAAAAGAGATTAGGGAGATGAGAAGAGAATTAGTTTTTAGATTTTTGTGTTTTGAGAGACTTATCGCCTCATGCCTACGTACCCACAAAGTGCAATATAGGATCAAAACCCCGTAGTTCGTGGTACAAATAACAAAAAAAAATTGTTGGTTTTGATTGATTTTAAATGTAAAGACAAGTCGTCATTTTAAGAAGAAAACTACGACTAGTCGCCCACAAGTATAAGACAACATTTGCATCACCTAAAGATGGAGGATTTTGCTTGGATTATCAACAAGTATATCACTCAACATCTAAGTGGAAAATGTCAAAATCTTAATACTATGGGGAATAGGAGAATTATATCTCAACTATGGAAATGATTCATGTCTAAACCTTATGAAAAGTTTTAAAATGAAAAGTGCACAAAAGGCACAAAAAGTTTGAATGAGGTAAGGTGCGTTTTATATCTTTTTTGAAATTGGTAAAAATATGATTAACATTGATTGACATTTATTAAGAAAAACAAAGTTTGAAAATCAACTTGACAAAAGTCAAGGTTTTATTATGAAAGCGGTTTTGAAGTTTGAAAACAAGAAAGTTTTTGAAAATGGGAGAAGGTTTTGAAAATTTAAGAAGGGGAGAAGATGAAATAACTATCCTAGAAAGCAAAATAAAATCTAGAGATAAGAAGGATCTAACCAACTTGTAGCACACTCCATAGCAAGCCATATAAGAATTTCATCCATCTTGAAGCATAAGCCAATAAGTGTTGCACCCTAAAATTTGCCTAACCTTTTCTTTTACTTGGTTTACGTTTCATTGCATTATCATTTGCATTGTTCTAGCATTTGCATTGCATAGCATTTATTCTCGAGGCAGGGGATCAAGGCATTCAGGTGGCTCCAGGTGCAAATTTCAGTGCAAGAGGCTAAACAACAAATATCAGAGGCTTCAACACTTGTTTTGCCCAGCGATCGAGCGACCGATTTTATTTTATTTTGCAGGGCATTTTTCATGTCAGAAGCAGCATTCAGGTTATGTACAGTGTTCCCATGGTCAGAGCAATCAAGAAAGGCTTTCAGCAGCTAAACAGAGTTCAGAACGGCAGGAAACGGGCAAAGGGGCAGATTTCCCTCCAAAAGGCGCCAAATTCAAATTTTTGAATGTGTTAATCGATTAACACATAGGGTTAATCGATTAACCATTGGAAAATCAGTCCAGAATTGAATTTTTAGCAGTGTTAATCGGTTAACCTATATGGTTAATCGATTAACCACAGCAGGTTTTGCCTTGCACGTGAATTTTCAAGTCCAGCCACTTTTGGGGTCCAATTTTGGTCATTTAAATTGCATTTTCACACTTGGGAAGGATCTAGAACACTATCAAATTTCATTTTCACTCCAAATGCCCAAACCTCATTCCATACCACATTTTCCAAGCCATTTTCCAATCCTTTCTTTGGATCCAAACCAAGAGTGTATATATTTGATTCACTCCAAACCTCACAAGAATAATCCTCATAATTCACTCTCATTTTCAGAATTGCTCTCAATTTTCTCTCCATTCTCTCTCAATTTTCTAATCTCAAAAACCTCACTCAAAGCTCTTCTCCTTGAGATCATTGATTCTTCATTGGAATCATTGATTTCTAAGAGCTAACCTCCATTAATTCACTCCATCAATTCCATTTCATCATCCAATTTTCGTGCACAAGCAGATTTGAATTTTGAAGTGTTCTTGGAAGTGATTATTTGGATTATTTGGAGTTGTTCTTGGTGGATCTACATTGCTACTACAAGAATTGGTGTGGATCTTGAAGAATTCTGGTTTTCTTTGCTTAAATCTACTCATTTACAGTTGAATCAACAATTACCGGATCTAGTCTCCGATCCGAAGGTTGGAATTCTGATCTGATTTTGTTTTCGAACTTGTTTACACAATTTGCATGTGGATCTTTGCATTTGATTGAATATGTTGATTTTGATCCATGATATTGTTGTGTTATTGTGTTTACATGTTGGTTAAATCAATGTTTTCTGGTTTAATTTCGTGCATGATCAATCACATGATAATTGGAGTGTTTGCTTAAGTGATAAGCTGCTGAAAAGTGATTCTGAACTGTTGTTTTTCACCTCTGGCACAATGTTAATCGATTAACCTATATGGTTAATCGATTAACCAACTCAAATATTCAAATTTTCAAGCGTTTTTCAATGGTTAACCGATTAACCCCTGGCGTTAATCGAGTAACACTGTAACAGAGGGCATGTTTTGCTGTTTTGCTTGCTTGTTCGCGTGCCGGTTCGATCCGAATCATCATAGATCATTGTGTTGCATTAGGATTGAATTATTTTGGATGTTTGTCACTGTTTTTGTCCGTTTAATCATGATCTTGTGTGCATTTTCCACTCGCATGTTTGCATTTGCATGTTGCTTGTTTTCTCTCCTTGTTTCGTAATTCTTCCCTCTTTTTGTTGATTTTTGTTCTAGTGATTGGAATAGAATTAGGAGGAGATCTTTTGCTGACTGTTATTAGACATATTCATGTTCCCCTAGGAATTTTATTAGATTTTTAAAACTTTGTTTTCTATTTTAGTTGTATTTTGCAAGTGGCTTGTGTTTATGATTTCCTCTCTTGAGTGCTTTGGTTTGTTTGTCTTGGTTGGCTGCCTTGGAGTTTGGTTTGAGCTTGAGTTATTTTTGGTGGAGCTTATGGATTCATTGAAGATGCTTGAGATTAAGGATTGGATCTTGGAGTTGAAGGCTTTTTTTCCTCTTGTGGATCTTTTTTAGGAGCTTAGGAAATTAGGTTTTTAGGAAGTGCCTTAGACTTAGTTTTGATTCTTTCTTCAAACATAGAGTGCATTGTTTGCCTCTATTCTATACAATGACATGAATTCCTCTTTGGGAAGCTCCATCTCTCCTTAGGAGGGATGAGTGGTATGCCCAAGTGAGTAGAACTTTGAGGATACCTTTCATTTGCAATGTTGAGTTCTTAGTGATTTCCTTTGGTTGTCATTAAGTTCTTTAACATTATAACTTGATCTTGATGTTTAATCCTCCTCTTGGAGTGTGCTTGTTGGAGCTTGAAGATTGATGAAGCTTGAAGATAGAAGCTTGTTTGAAGATGAAGCTTTGCTGTCAACTTTGCTGTTCATGCAACTTTGCTGTTTAGAGCTGCTGTTTGCTGTAAGAGTCTGGTATTGCTGCCTGAGCTGCCTCCCCTGAGTCTTTTGTTTTTTTTCTGTATTATCTATTTAATTGTGCTGATTACCTCTAGGTTTGAGGTGGAGCTTGTCTCCTCTTGCCTATTGTTTTCTCCCTTGCCTCGCTTGTATTGCTGCATTGCATGCATTTTACTGTATTTGCTTGTTTTCTTTTCTGTTTCTCCCCTAGGATCTCTGATTTCCTCTGTGCAGGAGGGAATTATGACAGACATTAGGATTCTTATCCATGCATGACAACATTAGGTTAGTTTTTATCCCCTTTTCAACCCTAGGTTTTTAGAGCTTCTTTCTCTTCTTATCTCAAAACAACTCAAAAATACAGTAATAAGGTTAATCGATGTCGTACGTCACGAGCCTTAAGCTATTTGAGAAAAGGTTGCTGAGGAGCTTCTTTCCAGTAGTCTGGCTGCTTAGTGTGGCACCCTTTGGGTGACATGCGACGTAGTCACTCTCAAATCATAGTCTCTAGTACACTAGAGATTGCACACAAACTAAAAACACTTCTTTCGTAAAAGATTCAAAACAAACATCAAAGTGTTATTTTTGTTCGCTTGGACTCTTAATCAAGAAAAACCCTTTTTGAAGGTAATCAAAATAGTCAAACAAACCGGTGTCTTCCGTAGCCCGAACTACGTTTGCTCTGATCTTTCATGCTGTATGAAAGTACGTAGGCATAGAATGCGATATCCTAGCGAGCAAACTTCCCCTCCTTTCCCGTAGGTAGGCGAACTACGTTGACTCTGATTTCTCGTTTCAGACGGGAATACGTAGGCATAAAGTGCGATACTTTGCTGAGTCATTTTCTTTTCTTTTTAACCCAGACCTATAGAGTAGATAGAATAACACACCCTTAGATAGAAAACAAGCGTGGATCCCGTCGAGTACAACGGACGTGAGGGGTGCTAATACCTTCCCCTTGCGTAACCGACTCCTGAATCCAGGATTTGGTTGCGATGACCATTCCTTTCCCTCTTTGCGTTAGGTTTACTCTGAGCGTTTCCTTTCCCTCCTGTGGGATAAATAACGCACGCTGGCGACTCTTCTGTCATAGCCGGCGCCGATTTTCGCAGTAGCGACAATTGGTGACTCTGCTGGGGACATTCGGTTCCCTATGCGAGTCAATCCTAGCGCTTGTTTTCCCGTCTGAGGTTTTGTATGTATTTACCTTTCTTCCTTTATGTTCAGTATTATATTTTTGTTATTGTACTGGGAATGGGGTTAGATTGAGAGATAAGCCGGACCTGGGCTTGAGTTTGCACATAGACTTAGAAGTAGAGAGTAGTGGTTAGCCTGCTTGCTTAGCTCGCACCAGCTAGCCGCGAAATCTGCGCTCGGACGAGATTCTCTTTGATGCTTCTTGCCTGGCCCTTAGGGCTCGACAAGTTGTCTGACCCGAGGATTGTCGACTCTGGGGACCTATCAATTGGGATTCAACTAAGTGAGGCCGCTTCAAGGGATGATGATGTCACACCTTCTGGGTATCGTATCATCGCTCTTGAAAGTCTGTGACGTTGAACCCGCATAGGATGTCGTACCTCGTCTGCGAGTTAAGTACATACCTGTGAGGGGTAGGTAGGTCTGTTCGCAGGAAACATTTGACCTCAGAGTACCTGGTTTATCTCTGTCAGTGAGATGTGGTTATAGGGTTCATTTGAGTGGTTGGTTTGGTTTGAGGCGAAGATTTGATGGTGCTCAGGCTTCAGTACAGAACAGTACAATTCATCAGCATTGCACTTGATCTCCTGTTTGCATACGCATGTGCATTTTCATGTTTGCATTTCATTAACGTGTATTTATGTTGCAGGTGTGATCATTCCCCTCTGATTCTAGTGTATCTTCTGGCCAGACATGGAGTCCATGAAGAGGACAATTGCTTACCGGTTGCATTCGCCAGATATCAGTGCCTTGCTGGGATTAGTTGCTCTAGCAGATGAGAGAGTGAGGGCTGAGTTTAGAGTATCTTCTGGGAGATTGCTTAGTTTGTTGTACAGACCTTCAGCATTTGAGATGACTGGGGTGTATACTTTGATTTAGTTTTATGAGCCTCAGCTGATATGCTTCCTGTTCCCCGACTATATTCTGGCACCCACTTTGGAGGAGTATTCTGCTATGTTGGGAGTTCCTGTGTTAGACCAGATGCCCTTTATACATGTTGATGCTGAGCCTGAGTTGGCTACACTTGCTGAGATTGTCAGTTTGGACGCTTCTGAGTTCCCTGGAGGTTTGGTCAAGCTGAACGGAGCTTATGGTTTTCACCTGTCTGTCCTGGTTGAGAAGGCTACACAGTGCGCGAAGAGTGGATGTTGGGTTGCCTTCAGTGCCATTCTAGCTGTCTGCATCTATGGGACTGTCTTGTTTCCTAATATGCTAGATTTTGTGGACTCAGATGCTTTCTTGATTCTTGCCTCGAAGAATCCAGTTCCTACTCTCTTGGGCGATGTTTATCATTCTATTCACTATAAGAATGAGAAACGGCATGGCAAGAATGTTTCCTGCTGTCTTCCTCTTTTGTACAGGTGGTTCCAGGGACATCTTCCGAAGACAGGGCCTTTTGTTGATGCTGTTGATACTTTGGATTGGTCTTCCCGGTTGATGGGGCTATCTGCTGAAAACATCATTTGGTTTGATTGGAGCATGCTTGGCACTGATATTATATATAGTTGCAGTGGCTTTCTGAATGTCCCTTTGATTGGACGGAAAGGCTGTATCAACTATAACCCTTCTTTGCTGGTGAGACAATTTGGTTATGCCTTGAGAGATGCTCCTATTGAGGTTGAGATATAGGAATCTCTGTATCTCACGGGCTTATTAGATGAGGCCGTTTTGATCAGGTTGAGACGTGCATGGGCTAACATCCATAGGAGAGGGAAAGCATTGCTTGGTAAGAGCAACAACAAAGCTTATGATCCCTATTTGGCTTGGATCCACGAGAGAGCTAGGATTTCCCTGATGCCATATCCTACTGTGGAACCTCTGTATCTTCCAGTGATTGAGGCACCTACTTCGGTAGAGATTGAGAAGTATAACAAATTATTGGCTGAAAATGAAGAATTGAAGAAAGCCAATGATGAGTTAGAGAAAGAGATCTTCCAGTTGCGTCATGAGAAGAATGAAGCTACCTTCACTGTGAAGGAACAAATTGAGTTGATTAATAGGTTGGGTTCAGATTTGACTGAAGAAACCAACAAGAGGGAAAAGGTGGGAGTCGCCTTGAACGGTGTTAGCAAGGTGCTTGCTTCCAAGAAAGAACTCTTAAACAAAGCTTATTCCCGACTCGGCAAGTGGGAAACATTATGGAATACCACGCTTACCAAGCGGAAGGAGCGTGAAGAGGAGCTGAAGCTGCAGATTGCCACGCTAGAGGCGCAGATTAGAGCCCAGGATGTAAAGATTGCTGAAGAGACATCACTTAGGAGCGCTGTTGAGCTTAGGGTAAGTGACCTTGGCGAGAAGTTGAGAGGTGGTGAATTGAAGTCCGGCTCCAAGAGATGCAGACTCGACGAGTGTTTTGGCGAAGGAACCTGCAAGGACGACGCCAAAAAGCTGAGATCCACTGCTGAGCGACATGCATTACTGATACAAGAGCTAATCTCCAGACTAGGTCATTCGGAGACGTTAAGGATATTGGAAGATGTCAGAGCGCGCCATTTGGCCTGAGTTATCTTTGCCTTGATTTTGTTATCTGTACTTGTATTTTGACCATCGCCAGACTTGTTGGCCGAGGTTTCTTCAGTTGTATTCAGTTGTACTCTTGTACTCTTCCTCTTGGCATTTGTTTATGTATGAGGGTTTTCTGATTCCTTGCTTGCTTGATGGGGACTCCATTGTCGTGATGGCCTTCTCTCTGAAACTAGAATCAGGGGGAATATAACCTGTAGCATATTTATACGTTTGCATCTGCATCCTCATATTGCATGACCGGTATTTTTGAATCTGTATCTTATTTCCTACATCTCACAAGGTTTTTCAGGATTGACGACCAAAGAGTCCACCGCTACTCAACCAGAAACAACTGCAAGAAGATAATGGATCAAGTCCAAGTTGAGATGTAGGAAATCCGTGAGAAGCTGACTTTGTTCGTGCAAGCTATGGAGAGCATGGCCAAGGGCCAGGAGAATCTTCAGACCTTGGTGCAGCTGCTGCTAACACGGGCAAACGGAAATGGCAACACTGACCACATTTCTGTTGAAACTCCTCACCGGAAGGATGAGGTACCGGCAGTTGTTACTCCACCTGTTGTGACTGTCAACGGAAACACGGATACTGGTGCAGGTGCTGGCGCTGGTAATGGAAATGCTGGAAATGGTGGTGATGGGCATGTTGTTAACAACAAAGGCAACACTGTGAATGCCGATCAAGGATTCATTGACAATGTTGGCTTTGGAAACAATGGGTATGGCAATGTCAATCAGGACGGGAACTTCGGGTTCAACAATCAAGGCTTCGGTAATGACAGTTATGGTAACAATCAGGGGTATGGCCACGGTAATGGTGGATTCAGTAATGTGAATAACAACAGCGCTGGAGCATTTCCTTTCAACAATGGTTTTGGAACTGCTAGGATCAATCAAGGATTCGGCAACCGAGGACGGGGTCCTATGTTCAATCAGCAAGGGTTTGGCTGTAACATGGGTTACGATGGGTATGGCAATGACTGGAATGTGGATCAACAAGATGACGCTTTTTCAGGAAGAGGTATGGGACCTGAAGGCCCTATTGACCCTGTTCAGAGGATCAGAATGCTAGAAGAGGACCCTGTCCCTGCTCCAACATTCGACAAATACAAAGGGGATACCTGCCCAAAGGTCCATGTACGTTCTTACTATAGAGGGATGTCTGCATATTCCAATGATGAAAGGATGCTCATGCATTTCTTTCAAGACAGCTTATCGGGACCATCATTGGAATGGTACATGGGACTGGAGCCCACCCAGATTAGGAGCTGGAAGCAGTTGGCTAATGCTTTCGTTATGCATTACAAATATAACAGTGATTTGGCGCCAAACAGAGTTCAGTTGCAGAGTCTGTCGCAAAAAAGCGGTGAAAGTTTCAAAGAGTATGCGCAGCGGTGGCACGATATGACAGCTCGGGTGCACCCTCCTTTGGTTGAAAGGGAGATGAATGACATGTTTGTGGGAACATTTACAGGAATGTACTATGACAAGTTACTCAATGTTTCGATGGGTAGCTTCTCTGATATGATCCTTATGGGAGAAAGGATCGAGAATGGAATTAAAATTAGAAAGATTCAGGCAGGTGAATCTGCTTCAGCTGGGGGTGCGAGAAAAGCGTTCGGCGGAAGACGACAAGGTAATACAAGCGTTGTGTTTGGTGGCAGAGGCCAGGGCAGAGGTAGAAATCAGTACAGTCAACCTCAACAAATAGCCAGTGTTACTATTCCAATTCCTCAACAACAACAACAACAGCAGCAACAAAGGAAGAATCAGGGTCAGAGAAGGTTTCAGAATGCAAAGCTGAAGAGGGTATTCGATAAGCCTCCGTCGACATATGCAGAGCTTCTTCAGACACTGCTGGGTTTGAATTTGGTTGAGAAAAGGACTTTGGAACCGCCTACAGGATCGGTACTTCCTTATGGGTATGACACTAATAAGCATTGCGAATTCCATTCCGGGGTGCCCGAGCATGATGTGGAATCTTGTCATGCTTTCAAGCATAAAGTTCAAGACTTGTTGGACAGTAAAGCCATCAATTTTGGTCAAACTAGGCCTAATATTGTACAACAGCCTATGCCTAATCATGGGGCAAATGCTATCTTAACAGAAGAAAATTTGAACTTGGTGATGGATGTTAACGAGTTGAAGACACCATTGAGTGAGGTGAAAAGCAGGTTGCTCAGAGGGGGAGTATTCCCTGGTTGTGACGAGTACTGTTTAGAGTGTTGGACCCAGCCTGAGGGTTGTACTGATTTGAAGCAGGGCATTCAGGCCATGATCGATGAAGGGACCTTGCAATTTGATCGAACTGCGGTGGAGAAGCCTGTGGATGCATTATGTGATAAGCAGGATGATATTGCGACGGTGACGATCCCGAGAAAGACTATAACGATAACGGCGCCCGCCCAGCGACCAACTATTACGATTACCAAAGCAGGGCCTGTTCCCTTTGAGAGTACGAAAGCTGTCCCGTGGACCTATGGATTAGAAGCGTATTGCAACGGTGAAAAGATTGTGGTGAATAACCAGCCAGCTGGGGCTGTTGATAATGCCGTTGGAACGGGGGGCATGACCCGTAGCGGAAGGATCTTTACCTCACCCGAAGTAGAAGCAGAGAGGTTGGCCAAAGGCAAAGCCAAAGTAAATGAAAGCGGGCCTACTCAGTCGAAAGAAAAAGACACGTCGATCAAGGACGTAGAGGAATTCATGAGACTAATTCGGAAAAGCGACTACAAAATTGTTGAACATCTACAGCAGACGCCGTCGAAGATTTCTATCTTGTCGTTGTTATTATGTTCCGAGGCCCACCGGAACGCCTTGCTAAAGATTCTGGACACGTCATTTGTGCCTCAAGAAGTTTTTGTAAATCAGTTGGAGGGGGTAATGGCACATGTTAATGCTGGACATAGCCTGGGTTTCACAGATTTTGACCTAACACCCAGGGGTCGAGAGCACAACATGGCCTTGCATATATCGGTGGAATGCCGGGGCACCGTACTGTCGCGTGTATTGGTGCATACTGGATCATCGTTGAACGTACTGCCAAAGAAAGCCATGATGAAATTGGACATACGGGGAATTATTTGCACGCCCAGCAATTTGGTTGTGAGGGCGTTTGACGGGACGAAAAGATCAGTGTTTGGGTCAATAACATTACCGCTTCAGGTGGGGCCAGAGATTTTTGATACCGAATTCTACATCATGACCCAGCTTATAGCTGCCTTCTTGGGCGCCCATGGATCCATGCTGCAGGGGCCGTAACGTCCACATTGCATCAGAAGTTGAAGTACATGGTGGGTGATAGTGTTGTTACCGTTTGCGGGGAGGAGAATATTTTGGTCAGTCACCTGTCATCGTTCAGATATGTTGAAGTCGACGGGGAAATACACGAGACACCTTGTCAAGCCTTCGAAGGGTTGCGGATTAAAGACAAAGCTCAGGGTTCTAGCAAAATATCAGATGTGGCAGTGTCATCTTACAAAGAGGCTCAGGCTTTAGTGCAGACTGGCGAGACTAAAGGTTGGGGGCAGGTACTGGAGATTCCTGTGAAGAATGACAAGTTTGGGCTAGGGTATCGACCGACGTCGTCAGCGTCATCTTCAGGAGCGCCCAGGTTCAAGGGACCGGTCACGATTACGCCGAGCGGGTGTGCTTTGAGACTATCAATGCTAAAACCGATGCTGAAGACAGAGATAGTGACTGCGATATGGACGCGTGGATCAAGCCAAGCATGCCCATCCGAGAAACTGTCCCAGTGACTTTTAAACAGTAATGATTTGTTTTATCAATTGTTGAATAATCCTATGTCCTACCCGGGGCATAGTGATTTTACCTTAGGGCTACTTGATTATGTGTATTGCACTGTTTTAATCATGAAATAAAGGCGTGTTTCATATTCAAATATTGTGATCCCTGTCTTTCTTGTTTTTTTCTTTAACAATAAATGGCGACGTGGTTATTTGCTTTGTTTGCGTGTTGAAGCGTTTAACCATTTCCTTTGCAGGACTAATATTTCAGATGACATCTTCTACGAACCACCTATGACTCGTCTCGACTTTGAGCACCCGGTATTCCAAGCAGAGGAAGAGATTCTTGAGGATAGCGACCTGCCAGAGGAGCTGACTCGTTTGTTGAAACAGGAAGAGAGAATCGTTCTGCCTCATCAGGAGGAAATTGAGATTATCAACTTGGGGTCGGAAGAAGTTGTGAGAAATATTCGTATAGGGGTTGCGCTGTAGAGCGACATCAAGCAAAGGCTGATTGAGATACTGCGAGAGTATAGTGATATATTTTCTTGGTCGTACGAGGATATGCCTGGGTTGGATACGGACATGGTTGTTCATCGTCTGCCATTGCGAGAAGAATGTCCGCCTGTTAAGCAGAAACTTAGAAGAACCAGGCCAGATATGTCTGTGAAGATTAAGGAGGAAGTTCAAAAACAGTGGGATGCTGGGTTCCTTGCTGTTACAACTTATCCGTCATGGGTCGCTAATATAGTACCAGTGCCGAAGAAAGACGGTAAATGGCGAATGTGTGTAGACTACCGTGATTTGAATAGGGCGAGCCCTAAAGACGACTTTCCACTTCCTCACATTGATGTGCTGGTTGATAACACTGCTCAGTTCTCCGTATTCTCCTTCATGGATGGCTTCTCAGACTATAATCAGATCAAAATGGCGCCGGAAGACATGGAGAAGACTACCTTCATTACTCCCTGGGGAACATTTTGCTACAAAGTGATGCCCTTCGGACTGAAGAACGCTGGGGCAACATATCAACGTGCTATGACGACTCTTTTTCATGACATGATGCAGAAAGAGATCGAGGTTTATGTTGATGATATGATTGCCAAATCCTAGACGGAGGAGGAGCATTTGGTTAATCTGCTGAAACTGTTCAAAAGGCTTAGGAAATTCAGGCTGAGGATGAATCCTAACAAGTGCACCTTCGGGGTGAGATCGGGTAAACTGCTGGGGTTTATTGTGAGCGAAAAGGGAATTGAGGTTGATCCTGCTAAAATAAAGGCTATACAAGAAATGCCGACGCCTAAAACAGAAAAAGAAGTGTGTGGGTTTTTAGGGAGGTTGAACTACATTGCTCGGTTCATATCTCACCTAACTGCGACATGCGAGCCGTTATTCAAGTTGCTGAAAAAGGATCAGGTGTTGACCTGGAATGAAAATTGTCAAAAGGCGTTCGACAAGATAAAAGAATACTTGCAGGGACCTCCTGTTTTGATACCCCCAGTGGCCGGGAGACCTTTGATTATGTATTTGACGGTTCTTGAGGAAAGTATGGGTTGTGTTCTCGGTCAACACGACGAGACCGGACGTAAAGAGCATGCGATATACTATTTGAGTAAGAAGTTTACCGACTGTGAGTCCAGATACTCAATGCTCGAGAAAACGTGTTGCGCGCTAGCCTGGGCTGCCAAACGGTTGAGGCAATACATGCTGAATCATACAACCCTGCTAATTTCAAAGATGGATCCAATCAAATACGTGTTTGAGAAGCAAGCACTCTCCGGAAGAATTGCCCGATGGCAGATGGTGTTAACCGAATACAATATCCAATATGTCTCGCAAAAGGCTATTAAAGGTAGCGTTCTGTCAGAGTACCTTGCGGAGCAACCTGTTGAGGACTACCAATCGATGAGGTTTGATTTTCCTGACGAGGATATCATGTACCTGAAAATGAAAGATTATGAAGAACCGTTGTCGGACGAAGGACCAGAGTTGGGTTCCAAATGGCAGTTGATATTTGACGGAGCTGTAAATTCCTATGGTAGCGGAATAGGGGCAATTATCACCACTCCTCAGGGGTCGCACATCCCCTTTACTGCCCGATTGACCTTTCCTGTTACCAATAAGGAGGCTGAATATGAGGCTTGCATCATGGGTCTGGAAGAAGCCATTGATTTGCGAATCAAGAACCTGGATGTATACGGAGACTCAGCTCTGGTGGTGAATCAGATTAAAGGAGAATGGGAGACACGTCAGCCTAATTTGATACCCTATATGAATTATGCAAGGAGATTGTTGCCTTTCTTTGACAAGGTGGAATTGCATCACGTGCCGCAAGCAGAAAATCAAATGGCTGACGCCCTGGCGACATTATCTTCAATGTATAAAGTTAACTTCTGGAACGAGGCTCCCCGGATTGTTATCTCTCGGCTCGATAGGCCTGCATTCATATTTGCCATTGACGAGGCTCCCGATGGTAAACCCTGGTACTTTGACATCTAGAATTTCCTGAAGAACAAGGAGTATCCGGCTGGGGCATCCAGTCGAGATCAGAAGACTCTCAGGAGATTGGCTGGCAATTTCTATCTGAACCCGGACAGGGTCCTGTACAAAAGAAACCACGACTTGGTGTTGCTACACTGTGTAGATAAGAAAGAGGCGAAGTTGCTCATGGAAGAGATACATGAGGGTACATTTGGTACACATGTTGGCGGGCATGCTATGACGAGAAAACTGCTACGGGCAGGTTACTATTGGCTGACTATGGAAACAGATTATTTCAAATTTGCAAAGAGGTGTCATAAATGCCAGATTTATGCGGACAAAATCCATGTGCCTCCGAGCCCTCTGAATGTGATGTCATCACCGTGGCCTTTCTCGATGTAGGGGATTGATATGATTGGCAAGATTGAGCCTACAGCATCAAACGGACACCGGTTCATTTTGGTGGCAATCGATTACTTCACCAAATGGGTGGAAGCAATATCATATGCCAATGTAACCAAACAAGTGGTAGCCAGATTTATCAAACGAGATATTATCTGCAGATATGGAATACCTGAGCGGATTATCACCGACAAGGGTTCAAATTTGAATAACAAAATGATGAAAGAGCTGTGTCAGACTTTTAAGATTGAGCATCACAACTCTTCTCCTTACCGGCCCAAGATGAATGGCGTTGTCGAAGCGGCAAATAAGAACATAAAGAAGATTGTTCAGAAGATGGTTGTGACCTATAAGGACTGGCACAAGATGCTACCTTTCGCTTTGCACGGTTATTGTACGACGGTACGTACATCAACCGGGGCAACCCCTTTCTTATTGGTATACGGGATGGAGGCGGTGTTACCGTTGGAGGTCGAGATTCCTTCCCTGAGGGTTTTACGTGATGTCCAACTCGACGAGGCGGAATGGATTAAAGATAGACTGAATCAGCTCAACTTAATGGATGAGAAGAGAATGGCTTCTCTCGCATACGGTCGGTTGTATCAAAGCCGGATGAAGAAAGCTTATGACAAGAAGGTGTGCCCTCGAAGCTTTCAGACGGGCGATCTTGTTTTGAAAAAGATTCTCCCACCACAAACAGATCACAGGGGCAAGTGGACTCCTAATTACGAAGGTCCCTACATTGTCAGAAAAGTCTTCTCTGGAGGAGCCTTGTTACTATCCACCATGGATGGTGAAGACTTTACGTCTCCTGTGAATTCGGACGCAGTTAAAAAATACTTTGCTTAAAGAGACCCGCTGGACAGAAAAAGAGAATCCAGGCAAAAATGGGGCATCCCGGCGAACCATAAAAAATGAATAAAAGGTTCGGACAAAAGTTAGGGATAAAATTGAAAAGATGTACACCCGCGAAGTCGAAAACCTGAACAGGGCGACTTCGGCAAAAAAGGGTATCCCGGTGAATTGAGAACCCGCAGAGGGCGGTTCACGCAAAAGTTAGGGATTGGAAAAAGCAAATGACTGCGGTCCGGATTTGATACGACATTGCTTAGTGGTTTGGGAGTACCTGGGGGCCGTCTATCCAAAAACAGTCTCTTCCGAAGATCGAGTATCGGGAAAGCGCAGAGTCAGGCGAGTCATAGGAGGATCAGCTCATGGGGTTTGTCTGTACCACATTGCCAACATGTATACAAATATTGTTTTGTATTTTATTTATACTTCTTGTGCATATGTGTATGTAGGTGTGTGCGTAACTTCCTCTTTTCAGGAGTTGCATCCAGTGTACAAAACTTTGCCTATTCAGAGGCCCATTATCAATAAAACATGTTATTCAGTACTTGATGCTTGTTCTTTACTGGTTTTTTTTTTGTGAAAGACGCCAATGTTTTTAATAAACTTGCACTTACATAATCTTGATGGACCTTGCCAATAATTGCTAAAACTTCGAATTGACTGAAGTAATGTCACAGATGCTAACCCGGATAGAATCTGTTGTATAGGCCTGTTTTGTCTCGTTGGTGTTTTGCAGGGTTCTTACCTTTGGAGCAAATGGTCAGGAATTGAATTCCCCAACCAAGGTCTCTTGACGTAAGACCTGATTCCAGTTGATGTCATTCCTCTGCTAGTGGCAGCTTATCCCCCGAGATTTGAAATGACGTTTATCCCTTCCCAAAGTAGGGAGTTATTTTCCCCAGGAGAGTGTCCTCATGGAAAGCCGTCCATAGGATTAATCCCAGCAAGTCAAAATTAATGTCCCCTGTAGAGGTTGCGCTCCTCAGCGAATCGAAGATGTGCACGTTTAATCTCCAACATGGGAGATTCCCGCGTTAGCTAACCGATTTGTTGGTTCGAAATGTTTATATCCGCGAAGGATGATTTTATTGCTCCCCACAGGTTGTCATGCCATTGACAGGATGTTGATCCTCAGCAGAGTCCGAGGCTCCGAGTTTGTAAACTGTGCCCAAAAGGTGTGCTCCGCTCAGAAGTGTCATTTCTTTTTCAGCTAAGTTTGTTCACCAGCAGGGTGTTTGTCCTTTCCTCCCAGTGGAAATCGATGTTTAATCTCTCCCCGGTAGAGATGGTTGTGTTTCTGGCGTTTATTTCGCCAGAATATTTTGTGATACTTGGTATCCCCAGCGGGGTTGGTTTTATCCTCAGCATTCATGTTGTTGAGACATCATTGCCAGAGTAGCCCCGGCAGCTTGAGCCTGCATTTACATTTGCATATATTGTCATATTTGCATCTACTCAAACGCGTAGCATTTCCGTGCCGCACGGAGCATTACACCATTTTCAAACATACGCATTTTGAAACATAAATCAGGTTGGTTAACCTTTGTGCTTGCAGGTGTGTTTTCTCAGCAGAAGTATGGAGTTCTAGCTCAGATCTATTAACAGGTATTTGAGATCTCGCCGTGAGACGCGGGATGATACAATTCATCTCACTATTTTCCCCACAGAGTTAATTGGTTAAGTTTCTCTTTGTCCCCGAGCAGAGTTGTTTGCTTAAATTTCTCTTGTTCCCCCGCCAGAGTGGTTTGTCGAAGTTCCTCTTATCCGGCCAGCGGATTATTTTCTTCAAATTTGCGTCAACGTCAAAGGGTTTCATGAATCAAATTTCGAAAGCTGCCGCCGGTTATCGAAACAGGCGTCCGGCAGTTGGGATTTCCCAATATCCTCGTGGAGTCCTTGTCAGTGCTAAAAGGTTTGTGGGATGGGACCAATGGAGTTAGCTACTGCAGGGATAAGCAGAGAAACTGTATTCAGAGTATCTTCCCGTATGAGCAGACGGATGTATTTTCTTACTGGTTGACAGGAGATCGTCAAAATCTTATTGCCTATGTTTATAGGAGTTCCTCGTGTTGATGAGATATGAGTCCTGACGTGGACAATTTATTGACGAGATTTCTTCGTGCTAGTGAAGTGGGTGTCCTAATGTGGACAGATTTATTTCCTCGGGTTGACGAGATGTGTTAGTCCTAACATGGACAGATTCGATTTCTCTGTATTGATGGAATGTGAAGTCCTGACGTGGACATAATTGATTACTCTTCGTGGACCATTTATCCCCAGCTGATATCTTCCTTCGTATCGGCAAAATGTGTGTCCTGACATGGACAAGTTTATAGTTCTTCGTGTTGACAAGATGCGCGAGTCCTGACGTGGACAAATTTATCTTTCTTCGTGTTGGCGAAGCGTGAGTCCTGACGTGGACGAGTTTTATTTCCTCAGCGGGTCAAAGATGCACGAGTCCTGACGTGGACGAATTTATCTTTCTTCGAGTTGACGAAACGGTGTCCTGACATGGACAAGTTACTCCCATGCTGATAGGGTTTTCAAATCAAGACGAGATGTGAGTCCTAACGTGGACAGTTTAGTCCTAACGTGGACGATTTATTCCTAACGTGGACCGTTTTTCCTAACGTGGACGATTTATTCCTAACGTGGACCGTTTTTCCTAACGTGGACAATGTATTCCTAAGGTGGACAATGTATTCCTAACGTGGACAGTGTATTCCTAATGTGGACAGTTTATTCCTAACGTGGACGATTTATTCCTGACGTGGACAATTTATTCCTATGTTGATAGGATCCCCTCGTGCTGACGAAATACAGACGAGTCATCCCCAGCGAAGTCGCCGGGATTTTTCCGTGTTGACGGCAGGTGGAGTCCTGACGTGGACAAGTTAAGTTGAGATTTCTTCGTGTTGACGAAACAAGCGTCCTAACATGGACAAAGTTCTATTTCTGTTTTGTTAAGATTTCTTCGGGTTGACGAAATGTGAGTCCTGACGTGGACAAATTTGTACTTATTCGTGATTTGACGAAATTTGGGTCCAGATGTGGACAAGGTTACTCCTGTGACGACATGATCTCTATTCGTGTTGACGAATTTGTTTCTCTGCTTGTGTTGACAAGGTTAGTCCAGTTGTGGACGGAGGTGTTTTTGCAAAAGTTGTTCAGTACCTGTGGCGTTACATAGGTGGTTGAAGTTGAAATAAGAATTATTATCAGACGTTGGATCAGTTGTTCCCGTAACAACCAGATTCAGATAACGGATGTTGTTCACCAAGCAGTTGGTGCAGTTTATTTTTGCGGTTGGAAAATTTCCGAGTTTCTTGGTATTCAACCGTCTTTTACCTCGATTGTTTGAAAGCCGTTCGCTCTTTACCCAGTCGGGTCCAAGCCGTTTGAATAGGGGCAGCTGTTGCACCCTAAAATTTTCCCAACCTTTTTCTTTTACTTGGTTTACATTTCATTGCATTATCATTTGCATTGTTCTAGAATTTGCATTGCATAGCATTTATTCTCGAGGCAGCGGATCAAGGCATTCAGGTGGCTCCAGGTGCAAATTTCAGTGCAAGAGGCTAAACAACAAATATCAGAGGCTTCAACACTTGTTTTGCCCAGCAATCGAGCGACCGATTTTATTTTATTTTGCAGGGCATTTTTCATGTCAGAAGCAACATTCAGGTTATGTACAATGTTCCCATGGTCAAAGCAATCAAGAAAGGCTTTCAGCAGCTAAACAGAGTTCAAAACGGCGAGAAACGAGCAAAGGGGCAGATTTCCCTCCAAAAGGCGCCAAATTCAAATTTTTGAATGTGTTAATCGATTAACACATAGGGTTAATCGATTAACCATTGGAAAATCAGTCCAGAATTGAATTTTTAGCAGTGTTAATCGGTTAACCTATATGGTTAATCGATTAACCACAGTAGGTTTTGCCTTGCACGTGAATTTTCAAGTCCAACCACTTTTGGGGTCCAATTTTGGTCATTTAAATTGCATTTTCACACTTGGGAAGGATCTAGAACACTATCAAATTTCATTTTCCCTCCAAATGCCCAAACCTCATTCCATACCACATTTTCCAAGCCATTTTCCAATCCTTTCTTTGGATCCAAACCAAGAGTGTATATATTTGATTCACTCCAAACCTCACAAGAATAATCCTCATAATTCACTCTCATTTTCAGAATTGCTCTCAATTTTCTCTCCAATCTCTCTCAATTTTCTAATCTCAAAAACCTCACTCAAAGCTCTTCTCCTTGAGATCATTTATTCTTCATTGGAATCATTGATTTCTAAGAGCTAACCTCCATTAATTCACTCCATCAATTCCATTTCATCATCCAATTTTCGTGCACAAGCAGATCTGAATTTTGAAGTGTTCTTGGAAGTGATTATTTGGATTATTTGGAGTTGTTCTTGGTGGATCTACATTGCTACTACAAGAATTGGTGTGGATCTTGAAGAATTCTGGTTTTCTTTGCTTAGATCTACTCATTTACAGTTGAATCAACAATTACCGGATCTAGTCTCCGATCCGAAGGTTGGAATTCTGATCTGATTTTGTTTTCGAACTTATTTGCACAATTTGCATGTGGATCTTTGCATTTGATTGAATATGTTGATTTTGATCCATGATCTTGTTGTGTTATTGTGTTTACATGTTGTTTAAATCAATGTTTTCTGGTTTAATTTCGTGCATGATCAATCACATGATAATTGGAGTGTTTGCTTAAGTGATAAGTTGCTGAAAAGTGATTCTGAACTGCTGTTTTTCACCTCTGGCACAATGTTAATCGATTAACCTATATGGTTAATCGATTAACCAACTCAAATATTCAAATTTTCAAGCGTTTTTCAATGGTTAACCGATTAACCCCTGGCGTTAATCGATTAACACTGTAACAGAGGGCCTGTTTTCCTGTTTTGCTTGCTTGCTCGCGTGCCGGTTCGATCCGAATCATCATAGATCATTGTGTTGCATTAGGATTTAATTATTTTGGATGTTTCTCACTGTTTTTGGCCGTTTAATCATGATCTTGTGTGCATTTTCCACTCGCATGTTTGCATTTGCATGTTGCTTGTTTTCTCTCCTTCTTTCGTAATTGTTCCCTCTTTTTGTTGATTTTTGTTCTAGTGATTGGAATAGAATTAGGATGAGATCTTTTGCTGACTGTTAGTAGACATATTCATGTTCCCCTAGGAATTTTATTAGATTTTTACAACTTTTTTTTCTATTTTAGTTGTATTTTGCAAGTGGCTTGTGTTTATGATTTCCTTTATTGAGTGCTTTGGTTTGTTTGGCTTGGTTAGCTGCCTTGGAGTTTGGTTTGAGCTTGAGTTCTTTTTGGTGGAGCTTCTGGATTCATTGAAGATGCTTGAGATTATGGATTGGAGCTTGGAGTTGAAGGCTTTTTTTCCTCTTGTGGAGCTTTTTTAGGAGCTTAGGAAATTAGGGTTTTAGGAAGTGCCTTAGACTTAGTTTTGATTCTTTCTTCAAACATAGAGTGCATTGTTTGCCTCTATTCTATCCAATGAAATAAAGTCCTCTTTGGGAAGCTCCACCTCTCCTTAGGAGGGATGAGTGGTATGCCCAAGTGAGTAGAACTTTGAGGATACCTTTCATTTGCAATGTTGAGTTCTTAGTGATTTCCTTTGGTTGTCATTAAGTTCTTTAACATTATAACTTGATCTTGATATTTAATCCTCCTCTTGGAGTGTGCTTGTTGGAGCTTGAAGATTGATGAAGCTTGAAGATAGAAGCTTGTTTGAAGATGAAGCTTTGCTGTCAACTTTGCTGTTCATCCAACTTTGCTGTTTAGAGCTGCTGTTTGCTGTAAGAGTCTGGTATTGCTGCCTGAGCTGCCTCCCCTGAGTCTTTTGTTTTTCTCTATATTATCTGTTTAATTATGCTGATTACCTCTAGGTTTGAGGTGGAGCTTGTCTCCTCTTGCCTATTATTTTCTCCCTTGCCTCGCTTGTATTGCTGCATTGCATGCATTTTACTGTATTTGCTTGTTTTCTTTTCTGTTTATCCCCTAGGATCTCTAATTTCCTCTGTGCAGGAGGGAATTATGACAGACATTAGGATTCTTATCCATGCATGACAACATTAGGTTAGTTTTTATCCCCTTTTCAACCCTAGGTTTTTAGAGCTTCTTTCTCTTCTTATCTCAAAACAACTCAAAAATACAGTAATAAGGTTAATCGATGTCGTACGTCACGAGCCTTAAGCTATTTGAGAAAAGGTTGCTGGGGAGCTTCTTTCCAGTAGTCTGGCTGCTTAGTGTGGCACCCTTTGGGTGACATGCGACGTAGTCACTCTCAAATCATAGTCTCTAGTACGTCAGAGATTGTACACAAACTAAAAACACTTCTTTCGTAAAAGATTCAAAACAAACATCAAAGTGTCATTTTTGTCCGCTTGGACTCTTAATCAAGAAAAACCCTTTTTGAAGGTAATCGAAACAGTCAGACAAACCTGTGTCTTCCATAGCCCGAACTACGTTTGCTCTGATCTTTCATGCTATATGAAAGTACGTAGACATAGGATGCGATATCCTAGCGAGCAAGCTTCCCCTCCTTTCCCGTAGGTAGGCGAACTACGTTGACTCTGATTTCTCGTTTCAGATGGGAATACGTAGGCATAAAGTGTGATACTTTGCCGAGTCATTTTCTTTTCTTTTTAACCCAGGCCTGTAGATTAGATAGAATAATACACCCTTAGATAGAAAACAAGCGTGGATCCCGTCGAGTACGACGGGCGTGAGGGGTGCTAATACCTTCCCCTTGCGTAACCGACTCCCGAATCCAGGATTTGGTTGCGATGACCATTCCTTTACCTCTTTGCATTAGGTTTACTCTGAGCGTTTCCTTTCCCCCCTGTAGGATAAATAATGCAGGGTGGCGACTCTTCTGTCATAGTCGACACCGATTTTCGCAGTAGCGACAATAAGCAAGCCAAATAAAGGCAAAGATTCACAACACTCCAAGCATAGGTAAAGGGTCCTAATTCTAAGTCCAAGGGTCCAAGAATAGTCCAAGAAGTCCAAGGTATAAGAATAGTCCAAGAGCATAGCCACAAAGTTAAGAGCACCAAGTTTTTTAGAGGTTTAATCCTTTATTAGTGTTTTGAACAAAGTGTGGTCCAAATGGACAAAAGAAAAATGGAGGAAACATAAACATGTGTCCAACGAACAAAGGAAAAATAACGGAAGTATAAACAATAATATGATATGAGATGATAATAATGAAGCATAAAGATAAAAGAGAGATAGGGAGCAAGAAGGAAACATAAACAAAGTTACTATAATTAAAATGTTAGTGAGTTAGTGATTAGTCATTAGAGCAAATGATCAACGATAATTAACTCTTGCACTTAGACCAAGTTTAATGAAAACTCATTAGAGGAATGATAAAATCAAAGTCTCCTAACAACAAGCTTCATAGGTGATGGCCTTAAGACAAGTAATCAACCATACTTGGACTTTCAAATATAGGTTTGAGCCACGAATGATCACTTTTCTGATTACGGAACAATGTAGCTCTATGTTAAGCAATCGTAATCGGGTTTATGTAGAAACCACGACTATCTGAGGCTGGGTAATACAATGTTAGTGCTAATTCATGCTAGAGAAGTGATATGTAAATCACTCTCCGAAAGCAATACCGCACAAAAAGAAAATGGGTAATGATCTCATCTTCATCAAGAACTTGAAATAAGTTTAAACGATATCAAAGATTTTCATCGATCAAAAGAAAAAGAGAAGAGGAGAGGGAATGCCAAGTTGAATTACAAGTTCAAAATCATTCCATCTTTAAGTTCATCCACTCATCTTGGTGGATTAAAGCACTAAACATATCATTAACTCAAAGCACCTAAAATGAACTGAACAATTCAATTTAAAGATAGATTTGAATTGATGAATGTTTATCCAACTTCATCTACACCCTAAGTCCAAATGAATTTAAAGAGGAATATGACCTTTAAAAGTGTATTTCATGGCCAAAACCAAAAGGAAATGAAAGAGGAAGAGGTGAGAACCAAAACAGTCCCAAAACAAAGCCAAAAAACACATCCTACACTGTACAAATCGATTGCACCAATGTGCAAATCGATTGCACAGCAGAAAATCAACAATTTTAGGCAAAAAAAACACAGTGCAATTGATTGCACAGATAGTGCAATCGATTGCACACTGGTAGACAGCAATAAAATCAACATTTACAAAGCAAAACCATGATCAAACATTTCTTCAAACATCTCTTGATCAAGGATGCAATTGAGCATGAAAATTCAAGTAAAATAACAGCAAGTAGCACCAATAGAACATAATTTGCAAGATCCAAAGATCAAGCAACAAGAATCAACAATAGATCACATTGTGGAAGATGGATCAAGCATAACAATGGTGGAATAAGGGTTTACCACTTCAAATCTGAAAATTCTTCAAATAAACTCCACAAACACCACTTCAAAGCTTTGATCTACTATAATTGAGGATGAAAATGTGAATGGATGAAGGTTTAGCTCAAATATTAGTAGATTCTAATGATGAACTTACTAATCTTTCAAAAGGAGAAAGAGCTTTGATGAATTTGGTAATTGGAGAAAATTGAAAGTCAAGAAAAAGTTTGACAAGGTAATTTTGGCTATCAAAAGCTTCAAAAATGAGAGAAATGAGGCCTTTATTTATAGGATTTAGGCTTCGAAAATTTGGTGGATTGAAATTTGGTTTGGGAACAAAATTAGGCTTGGAATTTGAATTTGGAGGGAAATTCAAGATCAAGTGGTGATTAGTGAAGTTGTATGGTGGAAATTAATTGTGATGAGGTAGTGGAATTATTTTTGGGTGATTTAGAATATTCTCAAATGATGAAATTGGTGCCAAATGCTTCAAAATTTGAAAAATGCTGATTTTGGCCAATTCTGTCCTTGTGCAATCGATTGCATTGTAGCGCGAATAGATTGCACTGCCGAAAACTTCAAAGTTTAGGCAAAAAATGCAGGGTGCAATCGGTTGCACAGTTGAAAAACTTGAAAAATGCCCTGTTGGCTGGATTGTGCTGGCTCTGGCTCGATTCTTTTTCTTGTCAAAGATGGCATGGAAATAAACACATGAACCTTGGAGTCTCTGGAATATAAGCCAATCAAAACTTGGGAGACTCTTGATCAGATGATTTTGAATTATTTGCATATCAACTTTGACTTTTTTCAGATAAAATTCATTCGAGTTGAGGGACTAGTATTTGATTCCTTTGATCCAAATCTTCCTGAAAAAGTTAGTAAAGAGAAAACAAACATATTTTTGGATTTTTATTAATGGTTAGTAAACATAAACATAAACAAAATACTAAACAAGCAAGAAAACAAAGGTGCCCGGTGATCTCTCAAGAACAAACCTACAGAGAAAGGAAAAAGAACCAAAGCTTGCAATCTTGTTGGTGGGATGAGATGCAAATGACATGTGGGGTCTTAGGGGTAAAAATTAGGGTATTACAGTAAGTTACCCTTTGTATCGATTGATACATTGTGGTAGACATAGTTTTAAAGATTCAAAAACCTGTATATAATGAATTGTGTATTGTTCTTGGATGAAGCTTTTAAGCAAATCCATGCATGTTTGTTAATCAAGAGTCTTCACTGAATATTGTATTGGAAGGAATCTTTTTCAATTGAATAGTCTGATGCAGTTGCTGGACATTGTAGCTGTTAGATATCACGGAGGTGATTTAGAAATTGAGACGGGGTTCTCGTATCTAGATGGTAATTCCTAGATAGAATCGTACTGGGTAGTGATTAAGTGAAGAGTTGTAAACGAGGGATCATCATATCCTGTGTTATTATCATTCTGTTATGTTACATTCAGTCTGCATCTATACTTTGAAGTACATGTTTTGACAGATGTTGAAACATCTGTCATGACACTGTTTTGATCTTGAAGGTTCAGAGTGTTATTGATTTAAAGAGAACAAAATGTTTCTGTCCTTGTTCAGTTTTTAGCAGAGATCAATGTCTCGACATCTCTTAGGACATCTATGATCTGCTTGCCAGAATTTCATTGTTGTAGCTAAAAAAGCAGATTTTTGAGTTGTATTGACTTGTACCTTTTCCCTAGTTGAATGAAATGAGAATTTTTCTTGCGAATTCTATCTGTGTGCCTTTACTTGTATGCTTTATGATTATTCTCAACAAAGATAAAAGCTCGAGAATTACTTGAATTAAAATTTTATTTTTGCATGCATTGCATTCATTCATGCACACATATGCATGTCCATCATCCAGAAAAAAGTGCTTACACTGTCCTTCTCCGCCTTGCAGAAAGACGACGACTTGACATTACTATTTCACTCGATCAAGCAAATCAAAGATCATGGCTGACTATGAACTTGAGAATGCTGCTTACAAGGAAACATTGGATCAGTTCTAAGGTAGGATGAATCAATTCCAGACTAACATGGATACTATCATAGAGTTCCTTCGTTCTCAAAAGGACGATGTCGTTGTTGTTGTTGTTGCATCCACTACTGACGCAACTGTTGTTACTCATGTTGTTACTTCTACTCCTGCTATTATCGAAGCGTCAGTCGATACTTGATTTAATATGTTGTCAACCTACCAAGCTCTTAGCCTGGTCCAAGTATGCTTCCGGCTTCCTATCCATGGGGAATGTCTCCAAACTTCACTCCTCAAATTGCTAATGGGGGTGCTTTTGTGCGTTATCAAACTGTTGTTATGCCTGTTCCCAATGGGAACACTGCTGCTTACCCAAGGGGCATGCCTACTCCACTTCCACCTCTATGATTAATACTGATGATTATGAGATTCCTCAACTGTAAGCTCACCAGACTCATGTGCCAATTGATGTTAAAACTTCTGATGAGGATGAGCTAGTGCACAGGGGTCCTCTAATTCATGTTTCAATTCCACCTTAACCTACTAAGAATGTTGTTCATAATGCCTTACCCTGGGGCATCTTCTGCTACTGCGATACCTCCTCCTGGTTATCTATACGACATTCAGATGGGTCAGACTTCTGGTCAGATGGTCAATTTTGGATTGGTGTATCCGTCTTAGTTTGCTTCTCCTCAAGTGCCTGCTCAGACTGCGTCTCAACCTCCTAATTCGCAAGTTTTTGTTAGACCTACTGATCAGAACAAATTTGTAAACTATAAATTGTTGAATGAGAGAATCAGAGCTATTGAAGGCTTTTCTGATTTTGGCATAGATGCCAAAGACTTGTGTTTGGTTCCAAATGTTGTGCTGCAAAGAAGTTCAAAATTCCTGAATTGCCAAAGTACAAAGGGATGAGCTGTCCTCGAAGTCACGTGACTATGTATTGCAGAAAAATGGCATCTTATATTGACAATGATGAATTTCTTGTTCATTATTTTCAAGATAGTTTATCTGGGGCTTCATTAGAATGGTATATGGGTTTTGAACACAACAAGATTCAATCCTGTAGAGACTTGTCAGAAGCTTTCTTGAAAAAATACAAGTATAACCTCGATATGGCTCCTATGAGGTTACAACTACAGAATCAATCTCAACGGACAAGTAAAACCTTCAAAGAATATGTGCAAAGGTGGCGAGAAATGGCCTCTCATGTGCAACCCGCCCTTTCTGATACAGAGTGGGTCGATATCTCCAGGGGGACATTACAAGGGTTATACTACGAGAAAATGGTGGGAAGTTCATCTTCAAACTTTGCTGACATTGTGACTATTGGTGAAAGAATAGAAAATGGGTTAAAGATTGGTAAGATTTCTAGTACCACTACTCAATAATCAACCAAGAAGAAACCACAGAGCAACTATGAAAAGAGGAAAGAAGGCGAGACGAATGCTGTAATGGCAAAAGCCCCTCCTCAGTATCAGGTTCCTATGGCTCTCATGCTGTATTATCCGTATCCTTATGTTGCTTCCCCCCAGTATCAACAACCTCCATATCAGTATCAACCACAACAACAGGCTCAGACTCCTCCGAATCAACAACCACAATGTCAACAATCTCAATAAAATAACATAAATCAAAACCAAAACAGACAGAGGAATAACAACAGTTAGAGCAATCACAAACACCATAACTTTGATAAAATTCCAGTACCATACACATAATTGTTTCCTTATCTTGTCCATCAGGGAGAAATTGTACCAAAAGAGATTCCACATGTGCCTCTCCCGCATGGCCCGAAACATAATCCCAATGCATCATGTGCTTACCATTCTGAGTACATAGGACATGCTAATGAGAACTATATTGTTTTCAAGACCAAAGTACAAGAGATAATTGATCATAAGATTCTGACATTCGCTAAAGAGTGTCCCAACAGACTGACTAATCCTTTGCCTACTCATGGTGGACTGGGGGTTAACATGGTTGAAGACAATGAAGGGGCCAAACTGATCAGAGATTTTAACAAAGTGAAAACTCCAATGATTTTGGTAATCAAGAAATCGAATGAACACGGGATGTTGAAAAGTCTTCAAGAAAAGTGCCCTATTTGTGAAACTAATCATAATCAATGCAGAGAACTAAAAGGTTGTGTTCAAATTCTGATAAACAGATGTGTAGTCCAATTTTCTAGATCCAGAGTTGTTGAGAAAGTGACTACTATTGAACCCTTCACAATCATCTACAGAAGAGTTCTTGTGGAAGCGCCAAAGAAGAAAATTCAGCCTATTACTATTTGTGTGCCTAAGTTGTTCCCATATCTGAGTTCTAAGGAGGTCCCTTGGAGATATGATTCTACTATGTACTATAGGGTCCAAGAAATACAGTTTTAAAAACCCAAGATTGTGAATATAACTATTGCTGGAGGTATGACTCGTAGTGGACGAGTGTTTGCTCCAAAGGTCACTTCGAAACTAGTACAAGTACCAACTTTCGTCTCTCCCAAGGATAAGGACATTTCAACAACCCCTGTTGTGCAACAAGGGGAATCCACCTCTGCATCCGTGCCAATTTCTTCGCATGTGGATGTTGCAAAAGGTAAAAAGGTAACTGTTGATGAAAACCAAGAATTTCTCAAATTGATCAAGAAGAGAGATTTTAGGACCGTGGATCAAATGGGGCAGACACCCTCAAAGATTTTGATCTTGTCCTTGCTTATGTGTTCTCTCGCTCACCACCTAGATTTTTTGAAAGTGTTGAGCACCGTCCATGTAATGCATGACATCTTTTTTGACCAGTTTGACGATATAGTTGCCAACATAATTGTGAGTAGATATATGAGTTTCAACGAATCCGAGTTGCCTCCTGAAGAAACTACACATAACAAAGCCTTACATATATTTGTGACTTGTATGGATGCCTTGATATCTCGTTTCCTCGTGGATACTGTTTCTTCTCTTAATGTAATGCATAAGGGAACATTAAGTCAATTAATGGTAGAAGGGAGGAAGATGAGGGTTAGCGCTTTGATTGTCAGAGCCTTTAATGGTTCAAAAAGGAAAGTGATTAGCGAGATTTGCCAATCAAAATAGGACCGCACTTGTTCACCTCCACCGTCCAAGTGATGGAAATTGACCCTGCCTATAGCTGCTTATTGGGTAGGCCATGGATCCACGCTGCTGGGGTAGTGACTTTCATGTTGCATCAAAAGCTCAAATTAATGTATGACGATCAACTAGTTATTGTCTGTGGCGAAGAGGATTTGTTGGTAAGCGATTTATCCTACTTTCGATATGTCGAGACTGATGAAGGCATAACTGAGGTACCCTTGCAATATCTCAAATTCGAGGATGTCAGCTATGCTTCTATTAATCAAGGTAAATCACTAGAAGTGACCCTATCATCTGCTAAAAGTGCAAGAGAGGCTCTTGAGAAAGGCGTCCTTCCTGACTGGGGAAAGGTGATAGACGTTGTGAAAAAGCATGATTGTTTCGGGCTGGGCTATCATCCTACTCAATAAATTAACTCAAGTGATCAAAAAAAGTTCAATTTGATCAAGTTCAATATTGTCGGTTTCCAGAAAGGTAACATTGTGGTTGTCATTGATGATGTTGGCACCAGCAGTCAGAATGTAAGATTTATGCACAGATGTCCTCCTGATTTTGCGCTTACCAATTGGATGGATATCGTAGTTCCCATGGTCTTTCCTTTAAACATGTAATGCATTTTGCTTTCCTGATCCCTTGTCCTTGCCCGAGACGAGAGGATAGCTTGTAAGGGCCTCCCGTTTTAGATACAATATGTGATCAATAAATGAAAGTTTTGCATTCAAATCATGCTGTTTTCCTTTCTTTATTTTACTTTTCCATAAATGACAAATGGAAAAAGTTTCTCTTACTTTCACCTTTTCAAAGAGCTCATTCTAATCAAAATTCATAAACATCCAGAAGAAAAAAATGCATTGATAATAACATGGCAAACACCCATTGTAACTCTAGGGTTCCAATTAACCAAGCTGAAGAAGACAGTGAGGAAGATTGTACCAGCTGAGCTAGCAAGGCTTCTTGAGCATGAGCAGAAATGGATTCATCCACACAAAGATCAAGTGGAAGTTGTCAACCTGGGTACTGATGAAGTCAGAAAAGAAGTCAAGGTTGGGGCATCTCTCGCCAAACATGTACACTCCGAGTTGATTAATTTATTACAAGAGTATGTTGATATATTTGCCTGGTCTTATCAAGATATGTCTGGTTTACACACAAAATCGTTGAACATCACTTACCACTCAAGCCTGATTGTTCTCTTGTCAAGCAAAAGGTCAGAAGAACTAGACCTGATATGGCATTTAAGATCAGAGAAGAGGTGAAGAAACAGTTTGATGTTGAGTTCCTAGTCACTTCCAAATATCCTCAATGGGTTGCTAACATCGTCTTGGTTCCTAAGAAAGATGGGAAGGTCATAATGTGTGTGGATTATCGAGATCTCAATAAGGAAATCTCGAAAGATGATTTCCCTTTGCCCCATATTAATGTCTTAGTGGACAACACAACATAATTCTCAGTCTTTTCATTTATGTGTAAGGGCAAACCTCAGATACTAGATATGTGTGTTTCAATGATGTCAAAACTTAGCCGCATGGAAGAATAGACATTTGGCGTTATCACCATGATGCATAAGCATACCTTATTTCTCATGTTTATTTGCTTGCACAAAATATCTCGAGTACTGCATTTAGAGTTGTCAAAATATGCGTCATACGAGTTAAACTCAATTGGTCTACCATAGGTATCATCTAAGAGAATCAAAAACATAAAATTAGGCATTTTTTGAAATTACAGGTCTTTGAGTCGACCAAACCTCTGCTCCGATCGACTCATAATATGTGTCCTAAAACTGCATTTTCCTCGGGTTAGGTATGGTCGACCCACCGGTCGACGCATACTGTTGGCATTTGTATTTGTCTAAAAATTCAAGCTATGCGTCGATGCATGCCTTGTTCCGGTTGACCCATAGCTGTGTGTTTTGCACAATCTATTTTGCTCGGGTTAGCTCAGGTCGACCCTGCACTCTACATGGGTCGACCGCTCGCTGTTTGTTGCATGTTTTCTGATTTGTCTATTATTTTTGAAAGGTGGATTTATCAGTTATAACAGTTTTGTCTAGTATAAATATTCAGTTGCTCTTTTCATTTCATATCAATTGAATCAATTAGAAAAACAAGAAAAGTGAAAGAGGTGTCAATTCAAGTTCTCATCATCTTCATCTTCTACATTTTATACCATAACAATCACACACAATAATCTTTGTTGTGCATTATGCATTCTTAGAAGTGATAATGTTTGAAGCCGCTGATTGGGTAATCCGGTTCGAATTGAGGAATTGACAGGTTTTTCTTGAATAAAACATCTAGGGTTTTGTCCTCTAAGATTCTTTGAATTTGGGGGTTTTTGCACTAGTCTTCCAACACATATTCAACCGAGTGAAGGTGATCGAGGAGCGGTGGGTTCCGTCGATCTAGTAGCGATAATCAGAGGATTATTAAGTAGAGGTTCGGGTTCGACACGCGAGTGTTTGAGATCATCCAGGTTGGGGTTTGAAGAAGAAAGGTTGTTCAAACATAGAGCTGTAATCGGAGGTTCCTTCACAAGCTGTTGAAGGACTTGATTTGACTCGAATCAAGGCGCAAGAGGAGATAGCATCTATAACAACAAGAGTGTTCGTTTGTTTGATTTCTATTCAATTCTTGTATATATGATTCTACAACATGTTAAATTTATATTATAAGAGCTCAATTCTATTGTTAGAATTGAGGGAAGACGTACTTCGAAGCGAGGACGGCGAGGGAACTGCCTCAACAAATCATTGTGCCTTTTACATTACGCTTTTACATTTGCTTAATATTTGTGTGGTTTTAGTGCAAACAATTATATCAAATATAGGACTATTTTGAGTAGTGTTGAACTGATTTTGACTCTAGTACAATCGTTGATTGTACAAGGAAACTAGAGCAATCTACTCAAAGTGGGACTCACTTGTAGTGCTTCGCACACCAAGTGTTTGATAAATTGTCTGAACCAAAATCCTTGTGTGTTGTCCATTTAGTGTGGTAATATTTTAAGGCATTGGAACTAGTCATACCACATAGTAAGCTAAACCAAATTGATAGTGTGACTAGCGTAGTGATTCTCATTACTCGTTATCAATTTCCATTGGTTTGACGCATATCCGGTTTTCTAGTAATCGTTTGTTATGGACGATATTTTTTCCTCGGCCGCTTCCGCAAATTAAACAAATTTTAAAACCAATTTTATTGGTAGCGCCGACTCGTTTTTTAAACAAGAGATCTATTCAACCCCCCCCCCCCTTCTAGATTCGCGCCATCATCTAACAAGTGGTATCAGGAGCACCGGTTAATCCGTGCTTCAAGTATAACTTAGTAGAAAATGGCTAACGAACCTAAAGGGGCCTATAATAGAGCTCCTGTTTTTAATGGAGAAAATTACAGTTACTGGAAAGACTGTATGCGGGTGCACATTAATTCCATTGATAGGAAGGTGTGAAATGTTATTCTTAACGGTCCAATTGAAATAAATATGACTGATGAGAATAACATGATTGTGGCTAAGCCTAAAGCACAATGGACTGATGATGACGAGAAGAAATATAATTACGATTGGAAAGCCAAAAATATTTTGATCTCCTCATTAGGAGTTGATGAATATTATAGGGTTTCTCATCATTTAACGACAAAAGCTATGTGGGACCCATTGCAAGTTGCCCATGAGGGAACCAATGATGTTAAGCTAGCGAGAATCAATACGCTAACACAAGAGTTCGATCTCTTTCACATGGAGCAAGGGGAAACCATTGCGGACATGCAAAAGAGATTCACTCATCTCTTCAATAGATTGCACTTACTAGGTAGGCCAGTTGCCAATGATGTTGCTACTAACAAAATTTGAGATGTCTTAACAGGGAATGGCAACCGAAGGTAACCGCCATCAAAGAAGCTAATGACCTCACAATTTTGGATCTCACAACGTTGTTTGGAAAGCTGCAAGAGTACGAACAAGTGCTTCTAAGCCTAGAGAAATATGAAAAGAAGGAAAAGAAGGAGAAAATGAAAAATACTGAAAATAAGTTTATTGCTCTCAATACTTCTTCCTCAAAGTCTCAAACTAAAGAGCATAGTGATTACACTTCGAGTGATGACGAATATGATGACAAGAGTGAGGATATGAGGCTGTTTGTAAAGCGTTACAACCACTATGTCAAAAAGAGCGGTATCTAACACTCTGAGAAAAATCTTGTCAACTTCTGGAAACAATCAAGGTACTCTAGAAATGACGACACTAAAGGAAACAAGACAAAAGGGTCATGTTATACTTGCGGAAAGACTGGACACTACAAACCAGATTGTCCCTTGAACAAAAAGGGCAAAGAAAAAGAAACAAGTAGATTACATAAGAAGCAATCTAAGCCAAGGAGAGCGTATGTAGCTTGGGAAAGCGACAACGAATCCTCCGAGGATGAAAGCTCAAGTGATGAAGATGAATCTGTCAATCTTTGTCTTTCCGCCCATCAAAAGAACAAAAAGAAAAAGGTACAACATGCCAAGTATGAAAATTCCTCTAAAATGTCTCATTTTGAATTACAAACTACTTTTAATACTTTGCATTGTGAAGCAAAAAGAAGCCTTTAAAAGGCATGCCTTAAATAACCACATCTTTGCTCACCTAGAGCAAAAGATTCGTGAGTCTGAAAAGAAACTTGAGGCACTAAAAACTTCCATAGTGGAAAGTACAAAAGTAGGTTGTGAGGACCTAAGAAAAAGAGTTGTTAAATTTGGGTGTGATACTTGTTACATTTGGCAAAATGAAGTTAGAAATCTAAATGCTAAACTTAACAAGGCTCTAGAGCCCAAAATTACTTTTGCCATCAATAAAGCTAATTTCAGAAAGAGTATGGTTAATCCATATCAAAACTACACATATGTTGTAAGAGATCATGATAGCAAAAGTAATTCAAAAGTTAACTTTTCTTGTTTGTATTGTTGCAAGAAAGGCCACACCATTGCTATATGCCGCTTTAGGAGATTTTTGGTTCCTAAAGGCATTTATCAATGGTTGCCTAAATGCGACCATTTTGTCACTCACAACTTAGGACCCAATAAGCCATTGGGTACCTACTCTTGTTAATTGTTTTTCATAGGTACAACGTCTTGAGATCACCGAGAGAAGATGGATTCTCGGTAGTGGCTGCTCATGATACATGACAGGAGACATATCTCTCTTCATCGACTTCGTGGCAAAGAAGAAGGGATATGTAACCTATGGAGACAACAACCGTGGTGCAATACTTGGAAAAGGTAGTGTAGGTAATCCCTCTTCCACTACTATCTCTGATGTATTGCTTGTCGAGGGTCTTAAACATAATCTCATTATCATTAGCCAATTATGCGACAAAGGATATAATGTATCGTTTTCAAAAGATTGTTGTCGAATTATGCATAATGATGAAATGAAGAGTGTGTTTAATGGTATAAGAGTAAACAATGTTTATATGCTGGACTTGAATGAAGTATCTTTTACTAGTGATAAATATCTCATAACAATTAGTGAAGACTCATGGTTATGGCATAGACGTCTAGCACATGTCAACTTTGACTTGCTAAACAAAATAGTTTCAAAAGATCTAGTCATAGGTCTGCCCAAAATTAATTTCACCAAGGATCACCTTTGTGATGCTTGCCAAATGGGAAAGCAAAAGAGGATCTCTTTTAAGTCTAAACATATTGTTTCAACTACGAGACCTCTCGAGCTTCTCCATATGGATTTATTTGGGCCATCTAAAATTAAAAGCCTAGGTGGTAACTATTACGGTTTTGTAATAGTTGATGACTTTTCTAGATTTTGTTGGACTATCTTCTTGGCTAGCAAGAGTGATACATTCGCAGCCTTTGGAAAATTTGCTAAGCTTTCTCAAAAAAAATTAAACACAAATATCATAGCAATTAGGAGTGATCATGGAGGTGAGTTTGAGAACCATTTATTTGAGGAATATTGCGGTAAACACAGAATTGATCACAACTTCTCCGCTCCATGTACCCCTCAACAAAACGGGGTTGTGGAGTGCAAAAATCGTATTTTGGAAGAGTTAGGGAGAACCATGATCAATGAAAGTGTGTTACCTAAGTATTTCTGGGCTGATGCCATAAGTACGACATGTTATGTATTGAATAGGGTGCTCATCCGCCCCATTCTAATAAAACACCATATGAACTTTTAAAATGGCGCAAGCCAAATGTGTCTCACCTACATGTATTTGATTGTAAGTGTTTTGTGTTGAATAATGGAAAAGAAAGCTTAGGTAAATTTGATTCCAAGGTCGACGAAGGTATCTTTCTTGGATACTCCCTGTCAAGTAAGGCCTATAGAATATACAATAAGAGATTACTTACTGTTGAAGAGTCTGTACACATAACATTTGATGAATCTTATCTGAGAAATGTCGGAAAAGGTAGTGTTATTCGTGGTGCAGGTATATCTTCGAAAGACATACTCAAAAGTGCCGAGCCAGGAATTGATCAACCCAACCTAGCCAAAATTGAGGAGGAAAAAGATGACCGCCATGAAGAAACTGAGGTAGTTCATCCGTCTGAAAAAGATGATCTTCCTCCAACTTGGAAGTCTTCCAAAGACCATCCCATCGACAATATCCTCGGTGATGTATCAAAGGGGGTGACGACTCGGTCTAAGATAAGTAATTTCTATTATCATTTCGCTTTTGTTTCTCAGATGGAACCTAAAAACCTAAAAGAAGCCTTACTCGATGAACATTGGTTCTTATCTATGCAAGAGGAACTTAACCAATTCAAGAGAAATGAGGTTTAAGACCTTGTCCCTCCTCTGCGAAGTCATCAAGTAATTGGCACCCGATGGGTGTTTAGGAACAAACTGGACGAAAATGGGGTAATAACTCCTAACAAGGCGCATTTAGTCGTGAAAGGGTATAACCAAGAGGAAGGCGTCGACTATGAGGAAACTTATGTGCCAGTTGCCCAACTCAAGGCTATACCCCTTTTACTTGCCTTCGCTTGTGTGAAAAATTTTAAGCTATTTCAAATGGATGTAAAAAGTGAATTCCTTAAGGCTATATAAATGAAGAAGTTTATGTTACCCAACCTCCGGGTTTTGAGTCTCATGAATATCCTGATCACATATACAAGTTAAAACGTGCCTTGTATGAACTCAAGCAAGCCCCTAGGGCTTGGTATGAGCGTCTAAGCAAGTTTCTACTTGACCAAGGGTATTCAAGAGGCAAGGTTAACACAACCCTCTTTATTAAGCGTCAAGGAAAACACTAATTTTTGGTGCAAATTTATGTTGATGACATCATATTTGGATCAACTAACATGAATCTCGTAAGGGAGTTTTCTAACCTAATGCAAGGAGAATTTAAGATGAGTATGATGGGGGAGCTCACATATTTTCTCGAATTGCAAATCAAGAAGCTTGAGGAAGGAACTTTTGTGAGCCAGACGAAATATTGTCTTGAGCTTCTCAAGCGATTTGATATGGCAAACTCCAAAGCCATTGACACACCAATTCCAACATGTGCAAATCTCAATCGAGATGAAAGTGGTAATGATGTAGAGGCAAAAAGATATCGAGGTATGATCGTCTCTCTTCTTTATCTTACCGCCTCTAGACCCGATATTATGTTTAGTGTATGTATGTGCGCTAGGTATCAATCCAATCCTAAAGAATCCCATCTAAAAGCAGTTAAGTGCATACTTAGATACCTTTCGTGTACTCCAAAGTATGGGCTATGGTATTCTAAGGGAAAAGATTGTTCCTTGGTTGGATTCTCCGATTCTAACTTTGTCTGGTGCAAATCGGATAGGAAAAGTACTACTGGTAATTGTCACTTATTTTCAAACTCTTTGGTAAGTTGGCATAGCAAAAAGCAGGTATCTGTTGCTTTGTCAATCGCCAAATCGGAATACGTTGCCGTCGGTAGTTGTTGCACTCAAGTCCTATGGCTTAAGCAACAATTGCTCGATTTTAATCTCAAACTTGAGCGTATTCCGATCTTCTGTGATAACACTAGTGCCATCAATCTTACCAAGAATTCTGTGTTGCCTTCACGCACCAAGCATATCAAAATTTGACACCATTTTCTTAGGAATCATGTGGAGAAAGGCGATGTAGTTTTTAAACATGTTGACACTAAAAATCAACTAGCTGATATTTTCACAAAACCTCTTGCTACTGAGCCTTTCTTTCATATCCAACTGGAACTTGGTATTCTCGATATTTTGGATCGTGTTTAGTCACAATTCTTGCACATTATATATGTCTATGTCTATATGTACTTTGATTATCAGATATCTAACAATTGATGATGTTGAAAGTATATGTGTGTGTTCATCTAGCTATATTTGGAGTTGAGGTAATATATTTCCTCAACTATCTTTCTCTCTCTCTATCTCAATATTCATGTTCACAAAATGTATCAAATTATGTGTTATATTTGTCGTATATGTCGGGATTGTATATAATTTACCTCTCTGAATGCTTAAAATATGTTTTGGCTGCAAATATATGTTTATGTATGCCCATATGCTCAAAAATGACAAATTCTGCTAATTTTACCTGCATGAGTCGACCTAAACAAGGTCCGGTCGACTCACAAATATGTCTTAAAATTTGAAATTGAGCCGGGTATGCTCAGGTCGACCTACCGGTCGACGCATACTATCGCTACTGCGAAAAACGAGGTCGACAAGATAGAAGAGTCGCCACCTTTCGTTATTTATCCCTCAGAACGGGAAAGGAAACGATTGGAAAAACCTGACGCAAAGGGTATAAGACAAGGTCATCGCAACCATTGTTTGGATTCGGGAGTCGGTTACGCAAGGGGAAGGTATTAGCACCCCTCACGTCCATCGTACTCGATGGGATCCACGCTTGTTGTGTTTATCTGACGAGTTGATTACATCTATCTACGCTAAAGGTCTGGTCTGAAAAGAAAAGAAAATGACTCGGCAAAGCATCGCACTTTATGCCTACGTATTCCCGTCTGGAACGAGAAATCAGAGTCATCGTAGTTCGCCTAACTACGGGGAAAGGTTGCTCGCCGAGATATTGCATCTCGTGCCTACGTACTTTCACACGGCGTGAAAGATCAGAGCAAACGTAGTTCGGGAGATGAGAGACACAGGTTTGTCTTTTTTATCCGAGTAAGGTTAACAGACGGTTCCAACAGTTGGTGTATGCAGCTCGCTCGACGGAGACTTAGGCGTTTACCGTTTGCGGTAGAACCGGGAGTTAACAAAACTCTCCTTCTGAAAAAGAGTTTCCAAGGGATTAAAGGTCCAAGAGGACAAAAAGAGTTTGATCTTTGTTTTCTGTTTTTTAGAGAAGTGTCTTTTATGGATGTTTGCAACTGACATCGCACTAGAGACTATGACCTGAGAGTGAATGTGTTGCATGTCACCCAAAGGGTACCATACTAAACATCCAGACTGTTGAAAAGAAACTCTCCAACAATCCTTTCTCAAGTAGATTAAGGCTCGTAACGTACGACGTCAATTAACCTTATTACTGTATTTTGATTTTGTTTGCAGAGGAGAAGAGAAAAGAAGCACTAAAGGGGAACTGATCCAATCCTAAAGTTGTCATGCAAAAATGAACCTATGGTTAAAGTTAGAAGGGAACTACCTAATGTTATCATGCATGTTTAGAACCCTAATGTCTATCATAACTTCTCTTGGGTAAGAGAAGTCAGAGTTCCTAGGGGAACATGGCAAAGGAAAACAAACAGTAAACAAATTAACTGAAAAGAAATTATTGTAAACAAAATGATGTAAATAAAATGCATGCTATGCATCACACAAGCAGAAGGAGCCAAGCTTAACTTCTAAACAAACAAGGCACAAAGGCCACACACCACACAGGCAAGGGAGCTGAGCTCTACCAAATACCAGCAAGCAAAGCCACACAGTAAAAATACAAGCAGAAGGATTCCCACTCAACTTCTAATGCAATACAAGCAAAGAGAGCTATTCTCAACCTTTAGGATGCTCTTAAGCCTAGATCACTATATGAGAAACCTAGTCTAATGCAACACACAGTCAATCAGTCACACAAGCAAAGCAGAGCAGCCAGAGAAATACAGCAGACAATCAGCTCAACAGCAAAGCAGATAAACAGCAAACAGACAAACAGCTGCAAGCAAACCACTTCAAGCAATCCTCAAGGGAAGTCTTCATCTCCATGCTCCAACAAGCTCCAACACAAGGGAAGAGAATGAACATCAAGAATATTGGATTGATGATGGGAAGCAGAAAGGAAACCAAAGGAATCCTGCCAAACACTCAACCGGTCATCTGAGAAAGGCATCCTCAAAGGTTCTACCTATTATAAAATGCCACGCATCCTTCTAAAGGAAGGATGAGGCTTTCACATAGGGACCTTGAATCATAGGATGAGAATGGAAAGCAATCAAAGCAATCCATGTTTGAGGAAGAAAGAAAACTACTTCTAAGCTCTTTCCTAAACCCTAATTCCTATAAGCTGCAAGAAAGCAACCAAAACGAAAAGAAAAATCCAAGCCAAGCTCCACAATCAACTTCATAGAAGCTATAACATGCTCACAACATCATCCAAGAAGAACCACAAGCTCACCAAGCACCAAAAGCCACCAAAGAAGGCAAAACAAAACAAGCACCAAGCTAGGAGCACCAAATGAACAACCTAATTATACATTCTATCTAAAATAGAAAACTAGAATATAAAAATCTACCAATTTTCCTAAGGGAACATGCAAGTGTTAAGAACCTATAGTTCAAATATCAGAGTCTAATTCAATTTCTAAGGCCACTAATAAAATCCTAAATTGTGAAGTGTCAAAGGGAAACCATGAAAGGGAAGGCTCTAAAACCCTAACCTAAAATAGAACCTATGATTATCTAAAAGTCAAGAGAAAATTCCTGAGGGAACATACATTTCTAATCTATAATCCAACAAAAAACAAATCCAAATTCAATGCCAATTGGTCAAACAAAAATCAACAAACAGATGTATCAAATATGCAAAAATAAAGAAATATCAAAAATGAGAAAAATCAAATTAAATTGCAAAATCATTAAAAATTAAATCTAACAGCATAGAAAAATCACAAATTAAAAGAGGAGCATGAGCATATTTTTATTTTATTTTTATGACAAATAATGAAATTAAAATGAATTAAAGTAAGAAAATGCAATTAAAATAATAAAGAAATGAATTAAGAAAATCAAATAAGCTGGAAAATAACACACGCGTTGGATCAGAAGACCAGTCAATGCAATCCAAGGATCAGGAAGCTGCCAGCGCATTAAGTGGAACGCAGCGTTTTGGTCCAAAACTCAAGTTCTCAGAACATATCATGACCACACGATGAGAGGAATTTGTCAATGTTTCAGGATGATCCAAGGGCTTAGACTTCATCTTCCCCAATTCAAACTCAGATGGAGGGAACTTATTCCGGCGGTGGTCCTCAGCCTTCTTCTCCGGCGAGCAAGTATTTACAGGTCAACAAAAATCATCAAACCTCACATGATTCCACTCCAAATTTCTTCCTGATCTCAAATATAACATCCAAATCTTCTAAATCCTACTAGAATTTGAAACCCGAAGCAGATCCTAAAATTCACTTCAATCTGAACTCTCACCAAAACTCAAATTAATGGTACGAATGTAATCCTCATCTAACACTGATCATCACATGCTATTCCAATTGAATTAAAGCCTCAAGATCAGATCAACTCGCATCCAAACAGAAATCATGTCATCACCTAATTTGTCTCTAAACATCCAATTTCTGATCTAGATTTCATCTACATCCTAAATCAAAACCTATCCACATACTAATCATGCTCAGATTATGCTATAACCAGTGTAAATTTGAAAACTACATACCTGCCTTTGAGCTTCAAATTGAGGTATGTAGAATGATTGCGACTTTCTATGTCTAACTCAATTAACTGCAAGTGCACAGTCTATTGTGTAGTAATAATAGATATCGGTCCCACAGGGACTCGTAATCAAACTAGTATTTTCGGGTGTTACTGTGTTTAGCTAGGTTGGTAATGTTTTAGGGGAATAATAACGAAATAAGTGCGTAAACTAAAGGGAACTAAAGCTTTTACTTAAGGTATAAATGCTTGAATCGATATGTAATATGTTAGTTCTTCAGGGATTCTACAGGTCACCGGTGTCTTTAGGTTTTCAAAAATAGTTTAAGAAGAAAATGAAGGTTTAAAGACCTTTGTCTCACGATGGTTGTTGACGCTAGTCGCAACTCTAAGGCGGAACGTATGCTGTCGCTATCCCGTTCGGGGTTAAAGTTACTTTTTGAAAACTATTAAGTTCTAATTCCTTTTAAAACGCTGTCGCTGTTTTTAAAATGAATGCCTAGTTTTTACTATCTGGTCTTAGCCTCAGCTGTCGCTTGTTGGTTCGTACCTTTATGAATTTCCCACTGTCGTGGCAAAACTACTGTAAATAATTTCTCGCTGTCGCGACGAAGGTTTATTTAGAAAAGTCGATTTAAAAATTGAAGCCATAAATAAGTTTTGAAAAGGTAGATATACACCTATTAATTATCGAATCCCATCAGATTATTTATTACATACCGATTACTTAAGATTTAGCCAGACATGGAATATAAATTAACAACACGTAAATAATGGCAGAAAATAATAATATGCATTATAATGGGAAATAGCAATTCAATTAACGATTAGAATAGAAACCTGTAAACAATTCGATTGGCTTTTGGGAAATCCTCCAAAATGGCGGCAGGATTTAGACTTTATGCCAATTACTCGTACAGAATAGAAATGGGAAAGTAAAAAAACAATTGCAAGGAAAGAAAGAAAAAAGAAACAAAATAACGATAAGAAAATGGGAAACTGAAAATTGCTCTGAAAGTAAATTGGCAGCACTTCGTCTCTTCAATGCGGCTCCCTTTTTCTGGTACCAGCTACCTCCTTTTATAGATGGGATTTTCAACGGTTTATTTCTTCGGGAAGTGGGAATGATATTAGAAAATATAGGAGTTAGTGGTCCACTCCTCTTTGGCACTTTCATCACTTCACAGCACGTGCAGAAAAACTGCATTTTAACTCCATGACGGTCGTCATGGACCTGTGACGGTCGTCACACCCTTGTGACGGTCGTCATATCAGCAGAACTCATTTTTGCTGCTTTTTGGCCTGATTTTCACCTGTTTTTCACTTGTAAATGCTTCTTTTCTTCATCTTGCTCCATTTGAGCATGGACTTTGAATACCTGCAAAATATTGGACAAATAGTGTGGAAATATCCGAAATCGGAGTGAAAACGGTCGCTGATTAGTAGAAAAGTACGTCATTATATATATACGATTTCACGTTATCAAACTCCCCTAAACTTGAATCTTTGCTTATCCTCAAGTAAAGGTAGGAAAAATTTAAAGTTCGGCAAGCACGCGGCACGCTCTTTTCTTTGATAAGATTTCTCGGGCGTCAAGTTAGGAAAAACCGGGGGTCAAATGGAAACAAAGCGTATACGGCAACGACACTGGATTGTAAGTTTTAGAAGGCCTCTCTTTTATCCAAGCCAGTCCCAATCATGTTACTGCAGCTCGGCTTCAAGTTTCTCGCAACAAATTTTACCCGGCTTCGCTCTGGCGCAGTCACATTAAGCCCGTTGTCCATAAACTTTCTTGGCAAGAAAACCTGTTGGTGACTATGATCTCTTTGCTAGTTTGATTTTTCTTTGTGCATATGCTCATTCTGCTATAAATCTGCAAGAGTTTCATACCGTCGGGCTAAATGCTCGGGCGAGGAGCACCTAACTTAGAAGGGACATGTCTCTATATTCAGGCTATATGGCTTTTCTTTAAATTCAAGATTATTGAATTCATATTAGAGATCACACACTTATTTGCATCGGTTTCTTGCTTAGAAGTGTTTAGGATGGTGCTGACTGCTCGTATAAACTACTGGGGGCTCCGTTCGAGTCGAAACTTGAGGCTTTGGTACGAGTAAGTAGTGAGACTGACTCGCATAAACCAGAGGTCTAAGGTGTCAAGGCGTAGAAGCTTTGTTAAAATTTTCTTCTCGGAAATTCCAACTTGGTAAAGTTTAGGCGTGTCACGTGATGCTTTGGAAAGGATAAAAGTTTCTTTGTATATGTCAGATGAAGCGCGGGGAGTTCACGTAACGGAGATATATATATATATATATATATATATATATATATATATATATATATATATATATATATATATATATATATATATATATATATATATATATATATATATATATATATATATATATATATATATATATATATATATATATATATATATATATATATATATATATATATATATAAGAGCTAATTTGCCGAAAAATTAAAAATACTTTAAATTGAAAATTCGAAAGAAAGAGTACAATCGGAAATGGGAAATAACAGGGAAAAGGGAAATAACGGTCCTCTCCCACACTATCTCAAGCAGTGTCCTCACTGATTTGAAAGAATGCGGAAGTGAGAAATACAAAGGAAATAAATAAAGAAAACAAAATGACAAAAATGAAAAATACTACTAGTCCCTTCCTCTTCCTCGATCTCTACCTCGACCTCTGGCTGTGCCGTCGCGCGCCGCTAGGTTCAAAGCTCTGGTGTGGAAGATGTAATCACGGAGGCCGTCGACTCGCACGGTGAGGTTGGCCATGTCATCGGCTAGGCCGGAATGGACGTCCTAAATTAACTGCATAGATTGCCTCATGTGACTGGTTTGTTCTCTCTGCCACGCTTCAAATTCTTCAGCTTGTCGGTTCTGCTATTCCATCATAAGCATCATCTGATTCTGCTGTTCGATGCAGCAGAGGAGGGCCTCGGATGTGTCATCAGTGGCAAGACGGCGGCGCGCGGAAGGGCCTTCGGCAACAGGTGCTTGTGATGGCTCAGGCTGGTCGGCTCTGTCTAACTCCTCTTGAACTTCATCCCTGGGTTCTTGGGCATTATCCTGAGTTGGGGCAGCAGGGGCAGTGGTATCGAAGAGCCAGTTGGCTCTATTCTCCGGATGCATTCGGGTACGTGAAGGCATAATGATGCTCTGGATAGTGCGACCTCGCACTACCGGATGGTATCTCCTATCTGCGTGGGATCTGATGAGGTGGAAGGCGCGACAGTGCTCGGTGTCTAGGAAGACAGGGAGCATCTGGCAGAGTGTCTAGAGGCGGTCGCCAAGGCCGAGGCCTATGACAATGGATGTGATGATGCCACCAAAATAGAAAGGTTTTGAGCCGCGGTTACAATTGGCTTGAATGTGAGCCAAGAGGAACGGGGCGGCGTTAACAGGTTCCAAAGCGAACACACAACGGAGGAAAAACAGCTCCTTCGAGTTGACCTTGTGGTTACTGTCACGAGCGAATATGGTGTTGCTCAACACGCGGTGAAAGTAGCGGATTATTGGGTTGTGGATATGAGTAGCGTTCAGAGTGTCCCAACTTTCTGGAGTGGTGCCGGTCAGTTGGTTCCATAGAGGGAAATCTTCTTGGTAGAACTGATCGGATATGCGGCGATGAGCATCGTCGCTGTGAGGTAACTGTAGAATGACGGTGATGCAGTCCTGGGGGACTTGATATTCGGTGCCGAACAAGCGAAAGCAGGCGGAGCCGGTAAGTTGATTGGTATCGCCGGGCGATGTTGCGTACGCGAAGGAACTGAGAAACTCTAGCGTGAGTTGCTCGTAGGTGGGTTGGGGATTGGTGCAGAGATGCCAGATGCCGGCTCTCTATAACATCCAAGTTACGCCATCCAGAATCCCTAGTTCTGTCAGAGAATCCAGGTGAGCATACCAGGTCGGCTGAAGCGACCGCTGATGGAATGCTATGAAGTTGGTCTGCTGCCGTTCGCCAGTCTCACCTTCTCGGAAAGTGATAGTGCTTAAGTCGGGGTTTGCACGGTTCTGTCTGGCCATTTTCGTGAGAGAAGTGCAGAGGATTGAGAATAGGAAGTTTCTGTGGATGGTGAGGTATGGGAATGCAGAGGGTAATATATAAGGGTGAATAGGAAGTTGAAATGGTGGAGGTTTAATGGGGGATTCTGAGGGTTTTTAGTGGGTTTTAAATGTGGGAAAGTGGGGAATTAGGAGAGTGGAAGTGGAGAGGTGTGTGACCTCTGTTTTGACAGAATTGGGGTTTTATCTGTGTGACGACCTTCAGGGATGTGTGACGGTCGTAACACGCGTGACGACCGTCAGGGGAGTGTGACGACCGTCACAGCAGCAAATTCTGCAGAAATGCAGATATTCGCTCGTGGGGCGTTTTAACAGTAGAAAATATGATTTTTGAATACTTTTGCAGAATGATAGAGTGATTACAAAATAGAAAATAACATGAAACATAATTAAGGGAGATACCGGAATGAAATTAAAATAACATTGAATCAAAAGTAAGTTTAAAGTAATACAATATCCAAAAAGAAACAATTGCAAAATTAAATAATGTGGAACAATGTGAAATGCAGTAAACTAAAATTAAAGAGAAACTAAAATATCACTCCTTTGGTTTCTTCAAGTTGTTGACCTGCTGAATAACGTCATTAAATTGGTCGCTAACTACGTCAATGTAAGTAACGAAATCCATGTGAAGCTGCGTTAATTCATCTTTTATAGTGGTTACTTCCAGCTTGAGGTCGTCCATAGTTCTCAGAACAGTGTCCAACTTGTCTGTGTTTTGTTCAGGAGTGGGGTCAGGAAAGTTATGGTAGTTAGGAGGGGTCTGAGGATCTATCTCCACTTCAGACTCATAATCTTGGTAGTACAAATAGTCATGTGCTTCTGAGATTTGATCACTGTCATACATATAAGCCTGGGGTGTGGAGTGAGGTGATGGGGGTCCCATAGGCTCGTCCAATTCATAAAGCCAATTGTCTCTGTTATAGATACTGGTTAGCTCATGGTTGGGCAATGTGAAAAGGTGGACAGGTTGATCAGCTATGAGGTATTCGTAGGCTCCTGGTCCTAAGGTACCTAAGATACGTCTGTTGAAGCAGAACTGGATGTCCATTGATCTGAGGTTGCCGAAACGAACGACTTTGTTCAGGTAATACCTCAGGCCAATTTCGTGGGCGATCATGGTGACTAGGCCTCCTATTAAAATGGGTGAGTGAGGTTTCTGATTAAGGCGTGTGAATGCCCTCTGTTATACCCCAAATTTGTCCTACCTTTTTCAAAATTTTCATTTGCTCGACTTGTTTTTAATTTACCTCACTTATACAGCGTAGCATATTTTTCAGCAAAAACGAGCATTTTCACTTTTTTAGCCCAATAAAAGCATGCCACGTGACATTTGTTTATGTATATATTTATCATTATTTAATGATTTATTTTGATGATAGGTTAATATAATATTTTTTTTAATATTAATTTTAATTAGTTTTGATTTAGAAATTAGAATTTAAATTAAAAATTTTAATTAGATTAGAATAGATTTAAATTAGAACTTAATTATAACTTAGAAATTTTAATTTAGAAAAATAGATTTAAAAAAAATAGAGTTAGAATTTTAATTAGGATTTATATTAGAAATTAGATTAGAGTTTAATTTAGTAATAGTTAATATAATAATTAGAAAATATAATAGAGTTAGGATTGATTATTAATTATTATTCAGAAAAATTAATTAAAGAAAAAACAAAAATATGAAAATTGAAAGAGGACACGGTAGATATTTTGGAAAATTAGGGTTAGGATTAGTATAAAGGGTGGGATTTTTCTACTGTTCATCATGATCCAATTGCTGAAAAACCTAACCCTTCTTCTCTCAAAATTCGGCGCCGCTTCACCATTTTCTTCCCAACCTCAAAATCCCCTCCATTTTCCTCTTCTCCTTCTTCAAGATCCGGCTGCCGCCACTCAACCCATATTCTCGCCGTTTCTCCCTGTCTCACCGGCAACCACCATTCTCTCCACCCCGTTTTCCTTCATCTCACACCACCCTTCACTCTCATCTGTCAACACAAAAAAAAAACTCTACCACCTTCTTCTTTCTTGAAAAAGTTTCTCCCACTCCTCATTTTTCGGTTCTGAGAATTCCATCACCCCCGACCTTCTGTTTCCCTTCACCGAATTTACATTTTGCAAAGACTAAACAATACGTCCATTTCCATCATTTCTTTCCAAAAACTCTGATACATACTTGCTCAATATCATCCACCAAACTAATGTTCCTCATCAACGTTAAGCCACATCTATTTACTTACTTCTTCACTTCCTCCATGTAAATAAACAATTCAATCTCAATATCACCTCTTCTCTAACAAATTTCCTGTTTTTTTCCGCTGCCGGAAACGGTTGTAATGACTGGATAACACGTTGAATCCGTTTCCTCCGACACCAATCGCTTTGCTTCATTCGATGTCTCCGATCTGCACCACCACACAAAAAGGGTGAAACCTCCCTACGCCACCTTGTAAACAGTGGTCGTCCACCTCCAACCTTGCCATTGGGTCTGAGCCGGAAACGACAACATTACGCAAAAATAGGATTATCTTTGTCTGTGGTTAATCTCTTGTGCAGACCAACATCGCCCTTACAATGGAAGCAGAACAAGTGAGCTGATACTCACAGAGGTAGAAGCGACACAACAATATTTGTAGCTCGATATGCGTTGCTTCTATGATCGAGTTCAAAGTTGTCGTCACAGGGATTCCGCTTTCAGCACCAGATTTTTCTGAGTCTTCGCTGTTGTCGGTAATTGTTGATTTGAGCCATTTACATTATATTGATATGAGCATAATTTTGAAATTGGGATTCAATATGCTGTTACATTTGTTTCCTGTTGTTGCTTCCAGTTATGACAGAGTCACATTAGTTTGAGTTTAAATCTTGAAATAAAGTTCTCACTATTCATTTGCTGTATGAATGTCATAAAGAAGAGTTACATCAAAATTTCAATTCATAAATTCATACTAAATTTTAGAATTGAATTTAAATCTTGACTCATTTTAGAATTGAATTTTATAGTGAGGTAATGTGGTTATATACTAAATTTTCATGGAACCACTATGTTTGAATGTGTTGGAATTTAATGAATGTGGTGATAATTTAGAAGTAGATGTAATATAGTGAGCTTTCATATCACTATGTCAATTAACTATTATGGTTACACATATAATTTACGGTTCGTGTTGCGTTATACTATATTAGGTGTGTTTTTTTTTTATTGCAAAATAATTTGGATTGAGTTTTATTATTATTACTATTATCTTTTAATAAATAAGATTGGTTCTAATATTTGTTCTGTTATTTCTCTGTTATTATTAATGAATCAATTTTAGACCAATTTATTTCCTGTAAGTGATTCAAATTTTAGGCCATTGGTATTAATTCAATTAATTTGAGTAGGAGATTGCTTTGTTTAGAATTTGATTAAGTCAATTAATTTAAGGATTAGTTATAATATCTTTAAATTATGACTTTTATTTTCTATTTTTTTAAAATAATAGTTAATCTTGTGATTGGATAATTTTTTTTTTAATGCTAAGCCTTTTTAACTCCGATTTATTGCTAAGTTTCAATGGATCTTTCAACATCAAAATACTGTTCAAATTAATTACGAAAAATTAAATTCTTTGAAGTCAAGCGTTTCTTGGATTTTCGGACGATCATTATTGAGGTGTACACCTTAAATAATGTGTTGATCGACTTTTCGTTTTAGCATTCTCTTTTGGACAAAGAAATATCATACGAATCTAGCATTCCGTGTGATATTTCCGTTGTTCATCTAAATATTTTCGAATGAAAAAGGTGTCGTCAAGATCTAGCATCTTGATAATACTCCGATTAATTGATTGTGAGGCCGACGTCTCATTTACCAAATAATCGTCATTTCCTCTAAAATTTTCAAATCCAAACTACTTTTTTTTAATTAAATTAAACTATTTTTCTTAATCAAATTTCAAAACAATTAAATTCTCGGATCTCGCCTTCCTTGGATTTTTAAGCGATCGCTCTCGAGGTGCACACATTGAGTTGTGATCCTTTTGATCTTACATTTCTAGAATACCTAGTGCGCCTAGTCCAATTACGCCAATCCATTCAAATTATTTTTTTAAAATTAAATCACGAAAGAATCGAGTTCTTGGAGTCGCGCATTCCTCGAATTTGAGGGTGACTACTATTGAGGCGTACGCCTTGAATGGTGTCATTTGACCTTTCGTCTTAAAACACTTCCTATAATTATTTGGACAAGTATCCACTGTCCAACAAACATATTTTATAATTAATGGAATGAAAAAGATGTCGTTGGGATCTAGCATTCCAACGATATCCCTTCTATTTGGTTACGAGGTCGACGTCTCGCTTATCGAATAGTCGTCATTCCTCCTAAACATTCAACTCGTCTAACCTCGTTCCTCACCTTCGTGCGATCGAGTATAAACCCTAGTATGTTTCTAAACCATACACTAAATTCAAATTATTTTCTTAATTAAACTACGAAAAAATTGAGTTCTTGGAGTCTCGCACTCCTTGAATTCTTGAGTAACCACTCTTGGGGCGTACGCTTTAGGTTGTGGTTCGCTCAACCTTTCGTATATAAAACACGTGCCCTAACTATTTGGATAAATATCGCCATTGTCCATTCAAATACAATTTCATAATTAATCGAATGAAAAAGGTGTTGTTGGGATCTAGCATTCCAACGATATCCCGACTAATTGGTTGCGAGATTGACGTCTCGTTTATCGAGTAGTCGTCATTCTCCCTTAAAATATTCAACCATTCCAATTCTTTCCTCGTCTCCGTGCGATTGAAACTTTCTCAAACATATTTCGTAATTATTCGAATGAAAAAGGTGTCGTTGGAATCTAGCATTCTAATAATGCCCCGATTAATTGATTGCGAGGCCGACGTCTCGTTTATCAAATAGTCGTCATTCCTCCTAAATATACAACCCATCTAACCTCGCTTCTCACCCTTGTGTGATTAAATCTAAATCTCCTTCGATTCAAACTCTTTCGCGTTTAAACCGTCCATCAAACACAACTTTTAAAATTGAATGAAAAAGGTATCGTTGGGATCTAGCATTCCAATGATATCCCGATTAATTGATTGCGAGTCCGACGTCTCGTTTATCGAGTAGTCGTCATTCTCCCTTAAAATATTCAATCATTCCAACTCCTCTTTCTCGCCCCGTGCGATTAAATCTTTCTTAAACATTAATTCCTCGCCCTCGTGCGATTTCTAACTCAAAACATACCTTTTACCAAAGAACATTGTTTAGTCCCTTCTTCCGCGCATAACAAACTAGTGCTTCAGCCTCCCCTAGTGAGCAGACAAGCCAATGTTTAGCAGTTAGAATGCGACCTAAACACTCGTTCGTTTCCAAACCTTTTTTTTTACCGTAGTTGGCCGAACTACGGCTGCTCTGATTTCTCACATCCGTTGAGAATACGTAGGCATAGGATTGCGATAATCCTAGCGAGCACAATCCCCTCTTTTTCCCGTAGTCTACGAACTACGAATGCTCTGATTTTCCACTTCTTACAAGTGAAGATACGTAGGCACAAGGGCCCCAATCCTTGGCGAGCACCAAATCTTAAAACCACCCATTTCCCCCACAGGAGAAACCTTAGAAGAAAACTAACAAGCATAGCTAACTTTACTCTCGAATCGAATCAAGAGGTTCTCGTTGAGTACAACGGACGTAGAGGGTGCTAATACCTTCCCTCTGCGTAACTGACTCCCGAACCTAGAATATTGGTTGCGATGACCATGTTCTTATCTCCTTAAAGGTTTTATCGATATTTTCCTATTCCATCCCTGGAATGAATAAAGTTCGGTGGCGACTCTGTTCGAACGTATTTTCCGCGTCCATCGCGAGGATTGTATTTTTCGAGGTACGACAGATGGCGACTCTGCTGGGGAATACAATTGCATTGCCCTATGCAAGAGAGAGTCAAGCCTAACTTGACTCGATTCGAGTGTACTAACCTTTTGCTTAACTGTTTTCTGTATGTTTATTTTCTCCTATTATTTATTTCTGGTTTTCTCTTTCTATCGTATGTTGTTTATTTTATCTGCTTATTGGATTCGAGGATAGCATTGAAAGTAAAGCTCTACACCCGAGCTTTGGAAAAAGAAGAGAAAAAACATAGTTTAGAATTGGTAGTAATTAGTGTTAGTCCCCAAGGACTCGCTCCTTGTGTGCCTAGCATGAAAGCTCCTCCAGAATAGACCTTTTCGTAGATCCTATCGTAACGCAGCTAGCCTGTTACACGATTTGATTCATGAAGGGTCCATGACTCTGGGAACCACTCATAGAACCAGTTTATATATTGGTAGTCGTGTAATGTTAGTCTCCTAGGACCCGCTCCTCGTGTGCCTAGCATGAGGACTCCGCTCAGGAGAGACCCTATCGTACTCTCGTTATAATACAGCTAGCCTGTTGCGTAATGTTGATGCGATCGGTGTCCGTGATCTTGGGAACTTTATCCATCAACATAGAAGATATCCCGTGAGTGGGTCTGTGGGTAAAAGAATCTAGAACTTGCCTTGTATAGTCTACTGGTTAGGGTGCTTTGACTCGCTTATGTTTTCTTGGATCTTGTTTGTGCCTGCATTGCATTTGCATATCATTTCATGTGCATCTCATCTGCATTGCATATCATTCTCTCAGTCAGAAAACTTATCCATCCTTTATCCATAACCCGCAGTTGATTTGCCGACACCCGTATCGGACTTGAAGCAGCTTTTGGAAGAATCATGAGTTCAGAAGAGCAGAACCAGTTTGCATCAAGAGCAGATGTTGACTTGATGAAAAACCAGTTGGACCAGCTTGTGGAAGCTATGCTAGCCTTTTCAAGGAAAGAAAATAAATCTCAACGGCCTATAGTCACTAAGAACGTCATACCTCAGCCTGTGCGGATTCCTGTTGAAGACCAGGTCATACAAGAGCGTCACATTATTCAGGATGAACATACCTCGTCTCATGATGCTGTTGAATACCATAGCTTTGCATTCACTACACCAAATTCCCAAGTGGCAAGCTTGGTGGGGAATGTTGAACGACCTCAGGATGTTGAGTTTGCTGAAAAATGTCGTGTGCTGGAAGAAAAAGTTGAAGCCATGATGGAGCGTGATACTGCTGATCTGAATGCTTTGAACATGTGTTTAGTACCCGGACTGGTGATACCTCCAAAGTTCAAGATGCCAAATTTTGAAAAGTACAAAGGAGATAGCTGTCCAAAGCAACATTTGGTAATGTTTTGCAGAAAGATGACGTTCTATGCTCGCAATGAAAAACTTATGATTCACTGTTTCCAAGACAGTTTGAGTGGGGCATCTTTAAGTTGGTACATGCAGCTAGAAAGTAGCCATATTCAGTCGTGGTCGGACTTAGCCAACGCCTTTCTGAAACAATACCAATACAATCTTGATGTGGCTCCCAACCGCATGCATTTGCAAAGCTTATCTCAAGAGGAAAACGAGTCTTTCAGAGGGTATGCTCAGAGATGGAGAGAGGTAGCTGCTCGCGTCCAACCACCGCTCTTGGACAGGGAATTGGTTAACATGTTCATAGAGTCTTTGCAAGAACCATACTTGGAAAAGATGATAGCCAATGGGACATCCAACTTCTCTGACTTGGTTTCAGTAGGAGAACGTATCGAGAGTCATCTCAAGAAGGGAAAGTTTCATGACTCCTCGAACATCTCAGCCAGTGAAAGTGAATCAGTTGTTAGCTCCCGAGAGGAAGAAGAGGATGAGATAAATACAATCAGGGACACTCCCCAAGCTCCATCCTCGGTGCCTTATCTTCAGTACCCAATCATCTCAACTGTTCAAAGTCAGCAATCCCACGGGTCTACCTGTGGGACTCCGGTCTCTTCACATGGTCAATACTCTCCTGTCAATAGACGTCCGCAACAACGACTTTACTATAATCAAAGACCAAAGAGACACTTTGATCCATTACCAATGCCATACAATCACGTGCTACCACATTTGATTAGTAGTGGACTGATAGTGCCAAAGGGTTTGGATCCTGTGATTCCTCCATACCCACCAGGCTTTGACACCAATGCACGATGTGGCTACCATGCTGATGCCATGGGGCATTCGACCGAAGATTGCAAACAGTTCAAGAATAAGGTTCAAGATCTGATCGAGTCCAAGCTAATCTCGTTCACACCTCAAGGACTTCATATCAACATCAAACCTTCATCTGGTCAAGTGAGTTCATCAGTTCATGGCATGGAAGAAGCTGCAGAGAGTAGATATGAAGAAGGTTATCATACTGGTCTCGATGAGCAAGAAGGGTAGCTCAGCTGTGATGCAAGAGAGAAAAGCTCAGTTCCTCAATACTGTCAATTTCCATATTGTTTTTACGCATTTATAGTTTCTTTTCTGTTATAATGCTACTTGCTTTTAGACGTTGTTTCTTATTAATGGTATTGTTAATGTGATAATTATGCATGTTTTTGATCAAATCCATTCGTATTCACTCACATTTTCTCACTTGTTGCAAAAAAATCACAAATTTTTTTTTCTCACTCCACTTCCTTTATCGCACTGCTGTTTAGCAAAGATCTGAGGGAGGATGACGGAAACTAAATACCCATAATTGTTGATAGTATGCTTTTGGATAAAATCTCTCCGATGATGTACAAGCATTGTTTCAAATCCCCAAACACCGGAGAGATAAGGAGTTAGTCCCTAGTCAACCACTTCGAGCCTAGAAGTGAAGTTTCCTTCAGATTGATAAACCCTTACGCTCAACCTGGGGCATGGGTAGTGTTCAGTTAACTTGATTACGCACTCGAATCACGAGGCAAAATCCAAAAGTCATGGCGGTTGTTCATTAATGACCATTGACTTGGCAGTCACAAATCCTTCAAAAAAATTCAAAAGCCTGCTAAGTCGAACACCTCAAAAGGAGACTTAGGCAAAATCAAGGCAATCCCGATGGATCTGACAAGCAAAGGCAGTCCATGCAAAAGTTAGGGATCAAAAACAAAACCAAAAAGAGGTTTTCGAACCCTCAACAAAAACAAAATAAGATTCAGTGGCCACCCAAATCAAGGGGTTACTGACATCCATCAAAACAAGGTGACTGCCATCCCGAGCGAACCTTAAACCGTGTAGCTTACACCGCCAAGGTAAACAGGTGCTAAATTAACTGAGCGTAGGTATGGAGATTATCACGAAGAAGGGATGGGTACAAATAATACTTTGAGCCTTATATCCTTTGTTTCTATAACCGTGAACCAGACCGCGTTACAACCCTCAAAAGACCTAATTGAGGCGGGGTTTTATTCTGAAAGCATATTTACAGCAAGGTTGCGTAACCTGACTCCTCACATGATTGCTAATCACCAGCATTAGTGTCATTATTCTTGCTATATCTTTCGCACCAGATAAATTAACATTGCGTTTGGGCTAATAGTCCACTCGTCATACACTGTCACATCATTCTAATAAATGATCCTTTCAAATTATGCATAAATGTCGCATTAAAATTACCAATTTTTTGAATAAAAACTTTTAAACTGCAAGTCAGTACTTGGCATAATAGAACTACCAACAAAGTGCAATCAAAGAAGAACTTGATCACTCATTGGTGTTGACCTGAATCAAGACTTTCTCATAGCCCTGCGAATCTGGGGCAAGTCCTTCTGAGGTTTAAACCAGGGGAAACCACTACAAGGTTCAGGCTGGGGCACGTTCTTCCGAGTTTCAAACAGGGGCATATTGTTGCAAAATCCAGACACTGGGGCAATCATCGCAGACCATGTCATGGTATAAATCTATAAGGAAAAATCTTCAAATACCCTACAGACTGGGGAAGGCTAGATTGAATAGGGGCAACTCCCTTCTTGCATCCAAGTTGTTTAAGCAGACCATGCCAGACATCAGTAACTGTTGAGTTCACAACAAGCGTCAAAAGCCTTGGGGCAGAGCAAAAGCACGACTAATATGTATTGGTTAAGTCGCTACGCTCGCGCAATCCAAATGCATTGGTTAAGTCGCTACGCTCGCACAGTAAACATGATTTGGATAAGTCGCTGCGCTCAACATTCGCAAGCCATCAAGGCATATCAGCTAGAAGCTAGGCCGAGTGCACAATTTCTGCAAAGGATCTAACTTGGGGCATCCATAAGCATCCATATCTGTCTTCTGACCATAGCATCATCAGATACCGTGTGCCGGGAAGTCAAATACTTTCACCAAATAAAGTCCACTTCTGTTGGCATCCCTTAAAACTCAAAAAGTCCAATTTGTGTTGGCAACCCTTAAAAGTCCAACCCCGCTTGGCATCTCCTAAAGTCCAATTTGTATTGGCAACTACCAAAGTCCAACCCCGCTTGGCATCTCCTAAAAGTCCAATTCATATTGGCAACTACTAAATAAAGTCCACTTCTGTTGGCATCTCCTAAAGTCCAATTTGTATTGGCAACCATTAAAAGTCCAACCCCGCTTGGCATCTCTTAAAGTTAAATCCTTTATTGGCAACTACCAAAGTCCACCCTTGTTGGCACCTTCATAAATCCAATCTCCTGCTTGCATTCATATATGCATCATATAATTGACATGTATCAGATGCATACATAGCACGATCATTTCCTCTTTCAACCCCCGAGTTGATATGTCTTTATTTTCTCGACCCCCGAGTCGATATTTGCCTTTTCCTCCTTCAACCCCCGCGTTGATATTTTGTTTTTTCCGACCCCCAAGTCGATATTGTCTTGTTTTTCTCAACCCCCGCGTTGATATTTTGTTTTTCTTGACCCCCGAGTCGATATTTTCTTTTACCTTCGACCCCCAAGTCGATATTTACCTTTCTACAACCCCTGTGTTGATATTTTATTTTCTCGACCCCCGAGTCGATATTTACCTTTTTTCAACCCCTGAGTTGATATGTCTTTATTTCCTCGACCCCCGAGTCGATATTGCCTTTATTTTCCTCGGCCCCCGAGTCAATATTTGCTTTTCTTATTCAACCCTCGAATTAACTTGTTGTTTTGATCTATCCTCGACCCCCGAGTCGATAGTATATTTGTTTTTCTTTAACCCCCGAGTTGATATACCAATATACCCCGTGAATCTTTTCACCTTGTTTCACATAATCCCAATAATCCCCCATGGGAAACCAGAAATAAAGCCTTACCAAATCCCGTTACCCGGTTGCATTCTCATAAGCATTAGCATATCATTTGCATACGCATCTTACATTCCATTGTAGTGCATTTTTAGTCGCATATTTGTGCATCATATCGCATACCATCGCTGTCCCCAGTGGCAAGGCATAACAGGATCCAGGATCAGTTCGCAAGCATCTTGGTCGTTCCTCCATCAAGTCGGCGGTATTTCTTTGAACAGAGTTGATACCCTGCACGTGCTTGTGGAATTTTTACTCCCCAGCAAGACATTCTTCAACGATGCAGTTGATAATGATAATCCCTAGCAGTTGTTACTCTGATCTCTCCCCAAGCAGAGTTTATTTTAAGAGTTACTTATGATCTTTTCCCCTGCTGTTATTTCTATATCTTTTTTCATTTGCACTTTTTTCCTTGTCGGACAAATTTCGGGGTCTTCTTGTATCTAATTGACTTCCACCCTGAAAATGAACGCCATGCAGTTGTTCATTCTCTCAGGTTCAAGACAATTAGATAGGGGCATCTGTTATACCCCAAATTTGTCCTACCTTTTTCAAAATTTTCATTTGCTCGACTTGTTTTTAATTTACCTCACTTATACAGCGTAGCATATTTTTCAGCAAAAACGAGCATTTTCACTTTTTTAGCCCAATAAAAGCATGCCACGTGACATTTGTTTATGTATATATTTATCATTATTTAATGATTTATTTTGATGATAGGTTAATATAATATTTTTTTTTAATATTAATTTTAATTAGTTTTGATTTAGAAATTAGAATTTAAATTAAAAATTTTAATTAGATTAGAATAGATTTAAATTAGAACTTAATTATAACTTAGAAATTTTAATTTAGAAAAATAGATTTAAAAAAAATAGAGTTAGAATTTTAATTAGGATTTATATTAGAAATTAGATTAGAGTTTAATTTAGTAATAGTTAATATAATAATTAGAAAATATAATAGAGTTAGGATTGATTATTAATTATTATTCAGAAAAATTAATTAAAGAAAAAACAAAAATATGAAAATTGAAAGAGGACACGGTAGATATTTTGGAAAATTAGGGTTAGGATTAGTATAAAGGGTGGGATTTTTCTACTGTTCATCATGATCCAATTGCTGAAAAACCTAACCCTTCTTCTCTCAAAATTCGGCGCCGCTTCACCATTTTCTTCCCAACCTCAAAATCCCCTCCATTTTCCTCTTCTCCTTCTTCAAGATCCGGCTGCCGCCACTCAACCCATATTCTCGCCGTTTCTCCCTCTCTCACCGGCAACCACCATTCTCTCCACCCCGTTTTCCTTCATCTCACACCACCCTTCACTCTCATCTGTCAACACAAAAAAAACTCTACCACCTTCTTCTTTCTTGAAAAAGTTTCTCCCACTCCTCATTTTTCGGTTCTGAGAATTCCATCACCCCCGACCTTCTGTTTCCCTTCACCGAATTTACATTTTGCAAAGACTAAACAATACGTCCATTTCCATCATTTCTTTCCAAAAACTCTGCTACATACTTGCTCAATATCATCCACCAAACTAATGTTCCTCATCAACGTTAAGCCACATCTATTTACTTACTTCTTCACTTCCTCCATGTAAATAAACAATTCAATCTCAATATCACCTCTTCTCTAACAAATTTCCTGTTTTTTTCCGCTGCCGGAAACGGTTGTAATGACTGGATAACACGTTGACTCCGTTTCCTCCGACACCAATCGCTTTGCTTCATTCGATGTCTCCGATCTGCACCACCACACAAAAAGGGTGAAACCTCCCTACGCCACCTTGTAAACAGTGGTTGTCCACCTCCAACCTTGCCATTGGGTCTGAGCCGGAAACGACAACATTACGCAAAAATAGGATTATCTTTGTCTGTGGTTAATCTCTTGTGCAGACCAACATCGCCCTTACAATGGAAGCAGAACAAGTGAGCTGATACTCACAGAGGTAGAAGCGACACAACAATATTTATAGCTCGATATGCGTTGCTTCTATGATCGAGTTCGAAGTTGTCGTCACAGGGATTCCGCTTTCAGCACCAGATTTTTCTGAGTCTTCGCTGTTGTCGGTAATTGTTGATTTGCGCCATTTACATTATATTGATATGAGCATAATTTTGAAATTGGGATTCAATATGCTGTTACATTTGTTTCCTGTTGTTGCTTCCAGTTATGACAGAGTCACATTAGTTTGAGTTTAAATCTTGAAATAAAGTTCTCACTATTCATTTGCTGTATGAATGTCATAAAGAAGAGTTACATCAAAATTTCAATTCATAAATTCATACTAAATTTTAGAATTGAATTTAAATCTTGACTCATTTTAGAATTGAATTTTATAGTGAGGTAATGTGGTTATATACTAAATTTTCATGGAACCACTATGTTTGAATGTGTTGGAATTTAATGAATGTGGTGATAATTTAGAAGTAGATGTAATATAGTGAGCTTTCATATCACTATGTCAATTAACTATTATGGTTACACATATAATTTACGGTTCGTGTTGCGTTATACTATATTAGGTGTGTTTTTTTTTATTGCAAAATAATTTGGATTGAGTTTTATTATTATTACTATTATCTTTTAATAAATAAGATTGGTTCTAATATTTGTTCTGTTATTTCTCTGTTATTATTAATGAATCAATTTTAGACCAATTTATTTCCTGTAAGTGATTCAAATTTTAGGCCATTGGTATTAATTCAATTAATTTGAGTAGGAGATTGCTTTTTTGTTTAGAATTTGATTAAGTCAATTAATTTAAGGATTAGTTATAATATCTTTAAATTATGACTTTTATTTTCTATTTTTTTAAAATAATAGTTAATCTTGTGATTGGATAATTTTGTTTTTAATGCTAAGCCTTTTTAACTCCGATTTATTGCTAAGTTTCAATGGATCTTTCAACATCAAAATACTGTTCAAATTAATTACGAAAAATTAAATTCTTTGAAGTCAAGCGTTTCTTGGATTTTCGGACGATCATTATTGAGGTGTACACCTTAAATAATGTGTTGATCGACTTTTCGTTTTAGCATTCTCTTTTGGACAAAGAAATATCATACGAATCTAGCATTCCGTTGTTCATCTAAATATTTTCGAATGAAAAAGGTGTCGTCAAGATCTAGCATCTTGATAATACTCCGATTAATTGATTGTGAGGCCGACGTCTCATTTACCAAATAATCGTCATTTCCTCTAAAATTTTCAAATCCAAACTACTTTTTTTTAATTAAATTAAACTATTTTTCTTAATCAAATTTCAAAACAATTAAATTCTCGGATCTCGCCTTCCTTGGATTTTTAAGCGATCGCTCTCGAGGTGCACACATTGAGTTGTGATCCTTTTGATCTTACATTTCTAGAATACCTAGTGCGCCTAGTCCAATTACGCCAATCCATTCAAATTATTTTTTTAAAATTAAATCACGAAAGAATCGAGTTCTTGGAGTCGCGCATTCCTCGAATTTGAGGGTGACTACTATTGAGGCGTACGCCTTGAATGGTGTCATTTGACCTTTCGTCTTAAAACACTTCCTATAATTATTTGGATAAGTATCCACTGTCCAACAAACATATTTTATAATTAATGGAATGAAAAAGATGTCGTTGGGATCTAGCATTCCAACGACATCCCTACTATTTGGTTACGAGGTCGACGTCTCGCTTATCGAATAGTCGTCATTCCTCCTAAACATTCAACTCGTCTAACCTCGTTCCTCACCTTCGTGCGATCGAGTATAAACCCTAGTTTCTTTCTAAACCATACACTAAATTCAAATTATTTTCTTAATTAAACTACGAAAAAATTGAGTTCTTGGAGTCTCGCACTCCTTGAATTCTTGAGTAACCACTCTTGGGGCGTACGCTTTAGGTTGTGGTTCGCTCAACCTTTCGTTTATAAAACACGTTCCCTAACTATTTGGACAAATATCGCCATTGTCCATTCAAATACAATTTCATAATTAATCGAATGAAAAAGGTGTTGTTGGGATCTAGCATTCCAACGATATCCCGACTAATTGGTTGCGAGATTGACGTCTCGTTTATCGAGTAGTCGTCATTCTCCCTTAAAATATTCAACCATTCCAATTCTTTCCTCGTCTCGGTGCGATTAAAACTTTCTCAAACATATTTCGTAATTATTTGAATGAAAAAGGTGTCGTTGGAATCTAGCATTCTAATAATGCCCCGATTAATTGATTGCGAGGCCGACGTCTCGTTTATCAAATAGTCGTCATTCCTCCTAAATATACAACCCATCTAACCTCGCTTCTCACCCTTGTGTGATTAAATCTAAATCTCCTTCGATTCAAACTCTTTCGCGTTTAAACCGTCCATCAAACACAACTTTCAAAATTGAATGAAAAAGGTATCGTTGGGATCTTGCATTCCAATGATATCCCGATTAATTGATTGCGAGTCCGACGTCTCGTTTATCGAGTAGTCGTCATTCTCCCTTAAAATATTCAATCATTCCAACTCCTCTTTCTCGCCTCGTGCGATTAAATCTTTGTTAAACATTAATTCCTCGCCCTCGTGCGATTTCTAACTCAAACATACCTTTTACCAAAGAACATTGTTTAGTCCCTTCTTCCGCGCATAACAAACTAGTGCTTCAGCCTCCCCTAGTGAGCAGACAAGCCAATGTTTAGCAGTTAGAATGCGACCTAAACACTCGTTCGTTTCCAAACCTTTTTTTTTACCGTAGTTGGCCGAACTACGGCTGCTCTGATTTCTCACATCCGTTGAGAATACGTAGGCATAGGATTGCGATAATCCTAGCGAGCACAATCTCCTCTTTTTCCCGTAGTCCACGAACTACGAATGCTCTGATTTTCCACTTCTTACAAGTGAAGATACATAGGCACAAGGGCCCCAATCCTTGGCGAGCACCCAATCTTAAAACCACCCATTTCCCCCACAGGAGAAACCTTAGAAGAAAACTAACAAGCATAGCTAACTTTACTCTCGAATCGAATCAAGAGGTTCCCGTTGAGTACAACGGACGTAGAGGGTGCTAATACCTTCCCTCTGCGTAACCGACTCCCGAACCTAGAATATTGGTTGCGATGACCATGTTCTTATCTCCTTAAAGGTTTTATCGATATTTTCCTATTCCATCCCTGGAATGAATAAATTTCGGTGGCGACTCTGTTCGAACGTATTTTCCGCGTCCATCGCGAGGATCGTATTTTTCGAGGTACGACACCCTCATAATAAAAGGGACAACATTTACAGGACGGCCTTGTGAAGCACAGAGAAGGATGAACAACTCTTCCTTTGAGATTGTTGTAATGTTTTCCTCCTTTCCAAAGAGGGTATGGGCTAAAATCCTATGGAAATAGCAGAAGGCTGGATTGTGTATCTCGTTGTTGTGCATATCATTCGGTTCAGGGTGGTAGTTACCGGTGATGGTACCCCAGAATTGTTCTAACTCGAGATTAATATCCTCTTCGGTGGTAGTAAACACAAAAGGTCCACTAGGGAAGCCTAGGATGTTAGCTAACGATGTACGGTTGTGTGTTTGGTCCATTCCAAACATTCTAAAGGTTATTAGATCTTTAGTGGATTTATAGCCATGTTCGAGTAAGTAACTTAAGGAGCTAAGGAATTCGAACGTCAGTTCGCGGTAGGTAGCAAATCGGGTCTTTAGAGCAGTTTGCTCCCAGCCTAATTGGTTAAATAAATATTGAATGATATCCTGGATTCCTAGCTTGTCCATGGTGGGTCTATCATAGTACAGAGTCGAAGCAAAGCTTCTCTGAGTCAGTGCCTCAAATATGGCCTTATGAGCTAGTCCTCTAAACACAACAGTCGTAACGTCGATGTCAGCCATACTCGTTAGTCGGATAAAAATAGGAGAAAAGTAGAACGACTTTAAAATCCTGGAAAAGTTAAAATCACATTCACTCAGATCATATTTTTAAGAAGCAAAGGGTGATAAAAGAAAGAAAAATAAAATAAACAGTAGAAAATAAGAATATAGAGATTTATAGAAATTATAAGTTAAAGGGAAAACATAGTTTTAATAAATTTAGAAGGGAAAAATGGGAAAAATTTGGGTTGCCTCCCAATCAGCGCTGTCTTTAACTTCAGAAGCCTGATGATAACTTGGCTATAAGCTATTCGGGAAGCTCGAGCAATTTCATATTGCTCACGTGGTCACTGTGTTCATTTTGATTATAATGTTTCAAACGCTGTCCGTTTACTATAAACGGTGCGTTGATTTGATTTTTGATTTCAACAGCTCCACTCTTAAGGACTTTAGTGACCTCAAAAGGTCAAGACCATATAGATTTTAATTTTCCAGGGAAGAGTTTTAATCTGGATTTGAATAGGAGCACGATGTCTCCCACACTGAATTGTTTCCGGATCGAACGTTTATCATGCCATTTTTTGGTTCTTTCTTTGTAGATGTGTGCATTCTCATATGCGTCTAATCTGAGCTCTTCCAATTCATGAAGGTTCAAGATTCGTTTCTCTCTTGCCGCAGTGTAGTTGAAGTTCATCGTCTTAATAGCCCAGAAGGCTTTATGCTCTAATTCTACCGGCAGGTGACATGATTTTCCGTAAACTAGTTTAAATGGTGTGGTACCTATTGGTGTCTTAAAGGCGGTCCTATAAGCCCATAAAGCTTCGTTCAGCTTTGATGACCAATCTTTCCTGGAGGTTGCGACAGTCTTTTCCAAAATTTGCTTTATTTCTCTGTTCGAAACCTCCACTTGTCCACTAGTTTGTGGATGATACGGTGTGGCTACGCGGTGTTTGACTCCGTATTTGGAGAGGAGTTTGTCAAAGATTCGCGATATGAAGTGCGAACCACCGTCACTAATGACGAGTCTGGGCACACCGAATCTAGGAAATATTGTGTTTTTAAAGAGTTTAACGACTACTCGTGTGTCATTTGTTGGAGCGGCAACGACCTCTATCCATTTAGACAGCGACGAGTATATATTTATTTCCAAAAGAAGACGGGAAAGGTCCCATGAAGTCGATTCCCCAGACGTCAAAGATTTCTACTTCTAAAATTCTTCTCTGTGGCATTTCGTTGCATCGTGAGATGTTGCCAGTGCGTTGGCACCGGTCGCATTTTAGTACAGCGATATGGACATCCTTCCAGAGACTGGGCCAAAATAGGCCAGATTGTAGAATTTTAGCGCACGTCTTTGAGGTGCTAGCATGACCACCATAAGGTGCTGAATGGCATTGGGAGATGATGTCTTCTATTTCTTCCTCTGGGACACAACGACGGTATAAGTTGTCGGCGCCTCGTTTGAAGAGTAGAGGTTCGTCCCAATAGTAATGCTTTAAGTCGTGGAAGAATTTATTCTTTTGTTGATAAGTCAGGTCCGGTGGAAGCACGCTTGCGGCCAAGTAATTAACGATGTCGGCAAACCACGAAAAAGTGGTTTGGGCATAGACAGCTTCCACGACTTTTTCCAGTTCTGGTTCTTCTGAAGTTGAGTTGGACATATCGCTTTCCAATTTGGCTATTAGACGTTCGTAGGGAAAGTCGTCATTGATAGGCACTAGTTCTTATTTAATGCCCTCTATACGGGATAAGTGATTTGCAACTATGTTCTCAGTCCCCTTCTTATCTTTAATTTCTAAGTCGAACTCTTGTAATAATAGGATCCATCTCAATAATCTTGGTTTGGCATCCTTTTTTCTTATTAGGTACCTAATGGCAGCGTGATCTGTGTATATGATTATTTTGGCTCCTACCAAGTAGGAACGAAATTTGTCAAGAGCAAACACGACTGCTAGAAGTTCCTTTTCCATTGTGGCGTAGTTCATTTGAGCAGGGTCTAAAGTTCTACTGGCGTAGTAGATAGCGTGAAGCTTCTTGTCTTTCCTTTGTCCTAGAACTGCGCCTACAACGTAATCACTCGCATCACACATGATTTCGAATGGTAGTCGCCAATCTGGGGGTTGCATGATTGGTGCGGTGATAAGTGCTGACTTTAGAGTTTCGAATGCCTCTAAGCATTCTTTGTCGAAGATGAACTCGGCATCTTTCATTAACAAACCTGTAAGAGGTTTTGTGATTTTCGAGAAATCCTTTATGAATCTTCGGTAGAATCCAGCGTGTCCTAAGAAGCTTCGTATTTCTCGTACGGTTTTCGGAGGTTGAAGATCCTTTATGATCTCTATTTTAGCTTTTTCAACTTCAATCCCTTTTTCAGATATGACGTGTCCTAAAATGATGCCTTGTCGGACCATGAAATGGCATTTTTCCCAATTAAGGACAAGGTTCACTTTAGTGCATCTTTTGAGTACCATTTCTAAATTTGACAGACAGCTTTCAAAACTTTTTCCGCATACAGAGAAGTCATCCATGAACACTTCCATGATGTCGTCTATGTAATCTGCAAAGATTGCCATCATGCATCTTTGGAAGGTTGCTGGAGCATTGCACAGTCCAAACGGCATTTGGTGATAAGCAAAAGTACCATAGGGACAGGTGAATATTGTCTTTTCCTGGTCATCGGGGTGAATAGGAATTTGAAAGAATCCCGAATAACCATCTAGATAGCAGAAGTACGAATGTTTCGCTAGTCTTTCCAACATCTGATCTATGAAAGGTAAAGGGAAGTGATCTTTCTGAGTTGCCTTGTTCAGTTTTCTGTAATCGATACACATCCTGTTTCCGGTCACAACTCTTTGGGTTATCGATTCATCTTTCGCAGTCTTCACTACAGTAACGCCTCCTTTCTTGGGTACTACATGTACTGGGCTGACCCATTGGCTGTCGGAGATCGGGTATATGATTCCTGCGTCTAGTAACTTTTTCACCTCGTCTTTGACTACAGTGCTTAGGATCGGGTTTATCCTTTTCTGATGTTCTCTTGAAGTTTTGCAGTCTTCCTCTAGCATGATACGGTGCATACAGATGGAAGGACTTATGCCTTTTAGATCGCTTATATTATAGCCTAATGCAGTTTGGTATTTCCTTAGGACTTCTAATAATTGCTCAGTTTCTGATTGTCCTAAATTAGCATTGACTATTACTGGTCTTTTGAATTTCGTATCTAGGAGTTCATACCTGAGGGTTTTAGGTAGCTCCTTAAGTTCTAAAGCTGGGTTTTTCAGACCTGGCATGTGATTTGGAGTGAGTGCTAAGATCTCGCTCAAACTATCATCTTTGTATGGTGCACGCCAGTTGTCGTCTTCATGAATAGCAGGGATCTGGATTTTCATGATTTCAGAATATGTAATTTCTTCCTTCTCTAATTCTCGTATGCATTCGTCAATGACATCTACTATATAGCATGTGTCGTCTATAGCTGGTGCCTTCAAGAACTTAGTAAGGATGAAATCTATCTTTTCTTCTCCTACTTTAAATGTTAGCCTTCCTTTCTTTACGTCTATGATAGCTCCGACTGTAGCTAGGAACGGTCTTCCTAGGATAATTGGGGTAACAGAGTCCTCTTTGATGTCCATGATTATGAAGTCAGTTAGGATATAGAATTGGCCTATGCGTACTGGAACGTTTTCCAGTACACCGACGGGATATTTGACTGATCGGTCAGCCAATTGTACGGACATTTTAGTTGGTCTTAGTTCTTCCATATTCATCCTTTTGCATATGGATAAAGGCATGACGCTTATACTGGCTCCTAGATCGCATAAAGCTTTGTCTATAACGAACTTTCCTATGACGCAGGGTATGGAGAAACTACCTGGGTCTTTTAGTTTATGAGGCATGTTGTTTTGAATGATTGCGCAACATTCGGCAGTGAGTGTCACTGTCTCATTATCCTCTATTTTCCTTTTATTAGACAAGATTTCTTTAACAAACTTAGCGTAGGACGACATTTGAGTTATCGCTTCTGTGAAAGGAATAGTGATGTTTAGTTGTTTCAGAAGTTCAACAAATTTCTTAAATTGTCCTGAAGTTTTGGAGTTTATTAATCTTTGAGGATAAGGGATATGTGGTTTATATGGCGCTGGAGGCACATATGAGTTTTCATCTTTGGCGGCTTTTTGCTCGTCACGTTCCTTCTTTTCTGTTTCAGACTCCTTTTTTGTTGGTTTATCAGATTTCTGATGCATTACTAAATCTTCATTCCTAGGATCTGTTGGGCCTTCCAATTCTTTTCCACTTCTCAATATAACAGCGTTTGCGTGACCTTTCAGATAAGGTTCGGGCTGGCCTGGAAATGTTCCAGTTGGGGAAGCTGCAGAGGCTTGTTGTTGAGCCACTTGTGATATCTGCGTTTCGAGCATTTTATTGTGGGTGGCTTACTTTTCTGGTCAACTGTTTAATCTGCTCGCTAGTGTGTATGTTTTGATTTAGGAATTATTTATTTGTTTGAGCTTGAGCAGCTATGAATTTTTCCATTATCACTTCGAGGTTTGATTTCCTAGGGGCAGTCTGGGCAGCAGCGGCTGGTTTCTGATATCCTGGCAGAGCGGCTGGTGCTTGCAAGGCATTATCGTTCTTGTAGGAAAAGTTTGGATGGTTCCTCCATTCTGGGTTGTAAGTATTTGCATAAGGATTTCCTTGAGCGTAGTTTACTTGGTCTGGTGGGATTCCTGCCAACAATGGGCACTCGGGCGCATTATGAGTGGCGATTCCGCATAACTCGCAGTTTGGAGTTACAGCAGCTACGGTTGCAGTTGGGGTAGCGGTCAGACTGTCGATTTTCTGTGCTAGAGCATCTACTTTAGCTTTGAACTTTTCAAGACTGCTGATCTCGTACATCCCACCTTTCGCTGCGGGTTTCTCTGCTGGAGTTCGTTCGCCTCCCCACTGGCAGTGATTCTGAGACATGTTTTCGATAAGTTGATAGGCTTCGTCGTATGGCTTATCCATAAGTGCACCGCCCGCGGCGGCATCTACCGTTAATCTGGTGTTATAAAGAAGCCCATTGTAGAAAGTATGAATCGTCACCCAATCTTCTAAACCATGGTGAGGACATGCTCTCATCATATCTTTGAACCTTTCCCACGCTTCGTAGAGAGATTCAGTATCTTTTTGTCGAAATCCGTTGATTTGAGCTCTAAGCATAACAGTTTTGCTTGGCGGAAAGTATCTCGCTAAGAAAACGTTCTTCAACTATTCCCACGTCGTAACGGAGTTGGATGGTAAGGATTGTAACCACGTCCAAGCTCTATCTCTAAGAGAGAAAGGAAAAATACGAAGTCTTATTGCGTCTGGAGTTACTCCATTTGCCTTCACTGTGTCTACGTATTGCACAAACTTCGTTAAGTTTTCGTTCGAATCCTCAGTTGCATTTCTTGAGAATTGATTTTGTTGTACAACTGACAGCAATGACAGTTTTAGTTCGAAATCGGTTCGATTGATAGCTGGGGTGTTGCACCCCAAAATTTGCCCAACCTTTTCTAACATAGGTTTATGTTTCAATTGCATAGTCATTTGCATTGTCATCATGTACATAGTGTATTCATCTGCATTGCATAGCATAGGCAAGCTATCTTAACAGGGGATCAAAGTGCTATTCTTATCTCAGGAGGTATATCCAAGGGTTTCATTCATGTTCAAGACTACTCAGGTCATCAGAGAAGAATTTGAGCTTTGAAGAGTTGCAAGGTTGATCAGTGAATTCTCTCCTATCTTGAGGCTAGTTGGGGATCATCAGAGGGTGTGTGAGCTATGAGCCAAGAGCATGAGGTGTGTGTGGATGTTATGAAGAGTCTAGAGAATCATTTTGAAGAAGAACCAAGTCATTGGAATGATTGCCAGAGCCTCAGTTGAAGTCAGTCAACTAGGGTCAACACTAGGTCAAAGAAGTGTTTTGAAGGGCATAAAGGAGCATTTGAAGAATTTGGGATTAATTATTTGCTATATGGATATAGATATGATGTTGTGCTAAAGAAAAATCAAGAGGAGTCAAGGAGAACTGGAGTTACTAAATTAGGGTTTCAGTGTAAAATCCCCTGATTTAGGTCAAACTTCCAAGCAGTGTAACTCAAGATGAAAGCTTCATATGAATTCTTGGTCCACATGAAACTTGTAGAGTATCTTCATAGCTTTAATTTGAGTGGTGGAAGTCATCAAGATGATTTGTAGAACTCAAGTTATAGCTCTTGCAAGTTACAGGTCATCTGAGGGCACTGAAATTTGTCTGTGAAAGTTGTCTGTCTTCCAAGCAACTTTTGACCTTCAAGGGTATTTCAAATGGATTTATGGAAAACATAAGAGTTGTTCCTTATTGTCATAGCTTTCTATAATGGTATGGTATGCCTTCATATGATTTGTGGAACTCTACTTATGGTCTTGGCAAGAAAAGGGTATTTTGGTCATCTAAGGATTACAGGTCATTCTTAGCCTATGCCTAAAACTCATACAAGGAAGCTTCAAATGAAAAACTTAACAACATCAAAGTTGCTCAAAATGCCATTTTAAGTCTATAAAATAAGTCATGGAAGTTTGGAAATGCATGGAATGAGACTTGACCAAAGTTGGTGAAAAATGACCTTAAAAAAGGCATATAAGTTGAAAAAGTTGAAATAAAAAATTGGTTTGAGAGATCTACAAATCCAAAATGGGTCATCCAATATACCAAATTGATTCCAAACATCATTTTAGAGACATTGGTTCAGCCACTTTTTTGAGTTAGGGGTTAAATTTTGGACTTGCTTTGTATTTTTGTTACTTGCATAATAAGGCAAGTATGGAAAACTTGGCATAAGTGAAATTTCAAGGCAAGGAGATTGGTTTTTTCACACATACACTTTCAATAACTCATGAGGGGAGATTTTGACACAAATATGAAAGGGTGTATGCATGAGATATGAGATGATTCAAAGTATCATGGCATGAGAACTTCCATAACTTTCCACCACTTTCTAGAATCCTCTAAGATCATTCTAAAACCTTCTAGATCTATCCATCATCATCTATATATTGAGAGTGAATCATTGGTGCAAGGGGTTGGTGAAAAGAGGGAGAGAAAAGAGAGAGTTCCATTGTTGCTTCTCTTGTAAGAAAGTGTGAAATTCCCCAATCTACATCAATTCAGATCATTCTTTCTCTTCATCCATCATCCATTGAAGATTGTGAGTGGGAACAAACAAGCTCAGAGGTGCATCAATGGAAGATTGAAGCTCTAAGATTGAAATTGCAAAGATCCATCTCAGATTCAAACCTCACAATCCAAGCATTTTTCTTCCTACTTTTTGCAAACAGAAACCCTAGCATCATCTAAAGATCATTGGTGAAAGCTTGCAAGGGTTGAATCGAGCTCTTTCTCATCTGTTCCAACAAGAATAGCAGGTTGGTGTTTTCTTTTCTATCTCCATAATTAGGTGTTGCTAGGTTAGATCATTGGTGTAGGATTGTTAGGGTTAGGAAGATGAACATATACCCAATCTGTTATGGCCATTAGAGACAGTTGGATTCATGGTGATGAAACTTTCTTGATCAAGGATTCCTGAATTAGGACAAGATAATGTTAGATTTTTGGCTCAGAATACTCAGCATAGTCCATAGATCATTCTAGGGTAGTTTGAGCAAGTTTGGTGATCATGCACATCAGGTGTAATTCAGTGGTGTCCAAGACTTCTAGCTATCGAGCTTGATTATATGTTGAGTTTCAGCAAAATCCAAGTATAGGATCTTGTAGAGGGCTTTGAGTAGGCCAATTTTGGTTTTGAGATCGAGGGATTTGGTTAAGTATGGAGGGAGAACGATGAGCTTGATTATGGTTGCATGGAGACTGTAAAACCCTGAAACCCTAGGTTGATTGGGGACGATGACTACTGACCGTCAGATCATTCCATTTATTTGACATTTTCATCTCATCCAATGGCTGTTGTTTAAAGTTGAGAAATGGAGGGAACTGACCAGCATCAAACGATGTGTTTCACTAAACGTACCACAATGGGCCTTGGACTCAGATTCATATCCCCACCCCCCATATGGAAGCCCATTGATTTTGAACTGAAATAAGCTACTATTTGCACCGTGGATCCATCTTTTTTCTTTTTATTTTTTCAATTCATTTTCTGAGGCGTATTGGGCCTAATGCAATTAATATTCGCGCCCCCCATTTTGTGGCCCACCTGGAATAACAACTGAGCGCCATTGCTAGTAACACCCCCCCTCCCCATTTTATTTCTATTTTGTGTTTTTTATTTTCTTTAATGTTTTTCTTACCTTTAAAAATTCATAAAAAAACTGAAAATGGCTTAGTTTTAATTGGTTCTTTTTGTGATAGGTCAATAATCCTGTCTAGAAAAATATTAAATAATAAAATTGGCATTTTATTTTGTTTTAATATTTTTCATGCATTTTTCTTGTAAATAGCATTTTGATGAGTTTAGTTTAGTACTCAAATTTGGTGATTTTAGTTTGAATAGATGCTTTAGTATTTTTAATTCATTCTTTTTAGGGTGATTAGTTTAGAACTCCAACTTGTACATAGGATTTAATTCATGATTTTAGAACTTAATCTTAGATGTTTTGTTTAGGTGTGATTATAGTGTTAAAAATTAGGGTTTTAAGTGAGCATATGTGAAGTAGATTAATTCTTTTAGGGATTTTGATTTGATTTTTGGGGTATGGGACTATAGGGGTTATGGGTATAGGATAGATCCCTTAGACAATATTAGGATTCCCCTACTGCTATTGGTATATTGCTCATATTTGATTGACTGTGTGGTGTGCCCTCTTTAGGGTTATTATTTTTGTCTGTGTGGGGTATTGGGATTGTTTGGGACTTGGGGGAGAGCTGAAGCCTGTGATGATGAAGCCCATTTGAAGATCAGAGGATGAAGACCAAATTCCAGAGTTGATGAGGAGTGTCTCTTGCTGGTAGCTGTTGAAGTTTGTAGAATCTAGGAGTTAGGCAGAGCTCTAGAGTAGTAAACTTGATTCTCAAACATGGAAGGTCTTGATTACCTCCATTCTTCTCTGTGATGCAGAGTCTCTCTAAGACACTCACCCCCTTCCTTTGGAAGGCTTGGTGCTAATGTCTAAGGGATAGAACTCTTGAGAGAAAACCTTCTTTGTGTTGATAGCAGTTTGTTTGCCACCCTTGGTGGTCAACTAATTGCTTAACACCCAATTCACTCTCGTGATTGATTCCTCAGCTTGGAGGTTAGGACTTGAAGAAAAGCCATTGGGATATTGAAGATAAAGACTGATGCTTGCTTGAAGCCCTAAGATGAAGTCAAATGCTGATGAAGATTGCTTTGCTGTTTAGCTTTTGCTGTTTAATTTTGATGTATTGTGTGAATTTCCCGGATTGTATTGTTTGCTGTTTAACTTGTTGGGTTAAAAGTGAATCCTGTTCACTTTTGCCTATTGTTTTCTAGGTTCGAGGTTGAGGGGGACTCCCTTGCCTCGCTTGTATTGTTGCATCCATGGATTTTACTGCTTTATTGTATATATCTGTTGTTTCTGTTTGCGTCTATTCCCTTAGGATCTCTGTTTCTCTCTGCGCAAGAGAGGAGCATGATAGACACTAGGTGTTAACCCATGCATGATAACATTAGGGTAGATTTTATTCCTCTTTTTCAACCCTAGGATTTGTAGAGTGTCATCTCTTCTTCCTTCAAAACAACAGAAAAACACTAATAAAGGTTATAACAGAGATTAATTCATTTCTTCCGTCAAAAGATTTGAACAAACATCAACTTTTTTGCAATAAGAAAACCCTTGTTTAAGGTGAGATTTTTCATAAAAGACACTTGAACAGCTTGTGTCGTGCGTAGCCCGAACTACGTTTGCTCTGATCTTCCATGCAGTGTGGAAGTACGTAGGCATAGGATGCGATATCCTAGCGAGCAACCTTCCCTTTCCCCCCCGTAGTTAGGCGAACTACGTTGACTCTGATTTCTCGTTCCATACGGAAATACGTAGGCATAAAGTGCGATGCTTTGCCGAGTCATATTTTCTTTTCTTTTTAGACCTCATCCTTTAGTTTAGATAGAAGTGTAATCCGTACAAACCAAGCAAGCGTGGATCCCATCGAGTACGATGGACGTGAGGGGTGCTAATACCTTCCCCTCGCGTAACCGACTCCCGAACCCAGGTTTTGGTTGCGATGACCATACCTTTCCCGTTTTCGCGAGGTTTTCTTCGAGCATTTCCTTTCCCTACTTTGGGATAAATAACGCACGGTGGCGACTCTTCTGTCAGCCGGCGCCGATTTTCGCAGTAGCGACAGCTGGCGACTCTGCTGGGGATCCAACTTCCCCTGGCTGCTAAGGACTGCGATAGTTCTAATGCATTTGGGATCCAACGTCCCTTAAGAGAGTCAATCCTAACGCTTGTTTTCCCGTCGAGGATTTTGTATGGATTTACATTTCTGTATTTACATTTCAGCATTATATTATCATTATTATTGCTGTATTGTGGGGTGTGACGGGTGTTCTATGATTGAGAGATAAGCCGGACCTGGGCTTGAGTGCACCTAGATTTAGAGTAGAGATTAGTGGGCGCGCACGTGCTTTGCATGTCCTAGTGTCCCGCGAAATCTACACTCAGACGAGGTTCTTCTGGTTGGCCTCCTGTCCTGCCCTTTGGGTGGCTCGGGTTGCTGGTTAGTTGGATTGTCGACTCTGGGGACTGATCATTTGGAAGTTGGCTAAGTGAGGCTTCTTCAGGATTTGATGATGCCACTCCTTCTGGGAATCGTATCATCACTCCTAAAAGTCTGTGACGCCAACGACCGCATAGGATGCCATACCTTTGTCAGTTGCTAGGACATCCACCTGTGAGAGGGTTTGGGTTATGCAGGTAACTAGACTTTCAGATACCGGTTATTTCTTGATCAGAGATCCTGGGTATTTATGGATAGTTGTGAGGTCTATCAGAGACCAGGTTTGAGGTCTGTCAGAGACCAGTTGGAGTTATGGTTTGAGGTCTGTCAGAGACCAATTGGGGTTATATTATGGGTCTGTCAGAGACCATTGTTGGAGCTTTGTGTTGGGTCTATCTGAGACCAGGGTTGATGAGTATTGGAGGGTCTATCTGAGACCTTTGATATGGTTCAAGCTTCTCAGCTATAGCACTTGGTCCCTGGTGCATGTTGCTTGCATTGCATTGTTTGCATACTCATTATCATTGCATCCCATTAACGTGTGTCTGTGCTGCAGGTGCATTTGCATATCCCCCGGTTCTAGTATCTGGACTTCTGAGTATTGATCATGGCTGGTTTGAGGATGACAGTCGCCTATAAGCTACCTATCCCTGATATTACTCCACTCCTGGGTCTGATTTCTCTTGCAGATGAGGATGTCCGTAGAAGCTTCAGGCAGAGTTACAGACGGTTGTTGAGTTTGGTTCGCAGATCCACTGATGATGAGTTGAATGGGCTGTACACGCTGATGCAATTCTATGATCCGGCTTTGAGATGTTTCACATTTGCTGACTTCATTTTGGGGCCTACCATGGAGGAGTATGTGGAGTTTACTGAGCTGCCAGTGCAGAATGCAGTTCCCTTTATTCACTCTGCCACTGAACCTAAGTTGGAGGATCTAGCTAAAGCCTTGCACATGAGTGCTTCTGAGTTGTTGATGACTTCGTGGCGAGGGGTTCCGGGTTTCTCTCTCCAGTTTCTGGTTGGTAAGGCTCAAGAGTACGCCAAGAATGGGTGTTGGGTGGTCTTTAACGCTATTCTGGCTCTATGCATTTATGGGATAGTACTGTTTCCTAATTTCCCAAACTTCGTGGATATGGATGCATTTTATCTGTTTGCTGCTGGCAACCCAGTGCCTACGCTGATTGGGGACTTCTATCATTCGATGCACTACAGGAATGAGAACAGGAGAGGCAAGAACGTCTCTTGTTACGTGCCTCTGCTGTCCATGTGGTTTAAGAGCCATCTTCCCCTGAAGGGACCTTTTGTGGATAGTGCGACCACATCTGACTGGCCAGAGCGTATGATGAGGCTGTCTTCTGAAGATGTTGAGTGGTTTGATCGAGATCTGTTGGGGTCTGAGCTTATTTGCAGTTGTTCTGGGTATCCTAATGTTCCGTTGATAGGGAGAAAAGGGTGCATCAACTACAACCCATCTTTGTTCGTCTGTCAGTTTGAATATGCGCTGAAGAACCCACCTCAGGAGGAAGAAGTACAGGAATCTCTGTACTTCACAGGTGATTTGAGTGGAGAGCTACTAGCCAAGCTTCGGCATGCCTGGTTGCATATTAACAGATAGGGGAAACCGCTGTTGGGGAAGAGCGATTGCCAGGCGTATGCACCCTACAAAGTTTAGATTCAGGAGAGAGCCAGACAGATATTGATGCCATTTCCAGCTGCTCCGGTCCGCGTTCATATTCCGGTGGAAGAGCCAACCGCTGTCACTAGGGAGGCCTACGAGCAGGTTGTGAAGGAAAAGGAAGCCTTGATGAAAATTAATGAAGAGTTAGAGAAGGAGCTAGCTCAGATGCGGAGTGAAAAGAATAAGGATGTGTGTTCTTTCCAACAGCAAATCGAGCTAGTGAACAGGCTAGGTGCTGAGTTGACTGAGGAGAAGAAAAAGCGCGAACGTCTGGGTCAAGAGTTCAGAAGCTCCCACGACATGTTGGAGGCAAAGAAGAAAGCACTCGAAGCCGCTCACCGAGAGATCTCTTCCTGCAATAAGACATGGAATGCTACGCTGACCAACAACAAGAAGAGGGAAGATAAGTTGAAACAGCAAATTTCCGACCTCGAGAAGCAGTTGAAGGCTAGCGTTGAGAAGTGTGAAGAGGAGGTAATGACCAGATACAGTCTCCAGAAAGCACTGAACAAAGCCATCGAAGGCAGGAACGAAGCTGTGTCTCAGAAGCGGAAGCTAGAAGATCGCTTCGGTGATGGGGCAGGGGAGGAAACCGCTGGTGACGTGCGACGCGTTCTTAAGAGAAGAAACCAGCTTGTTGAGGGTCTGCTTGCCCGACCAAGTCATCCAGAGACCAAGAAGTTAATAGAAGAGTACCGGGCTCATGGGAGTACTTGATCATTTCACGTATTAGCTTGTATGCTTTATTTGCATTTGTGCTGACCATCACCAGGATTGTTGGTTGAGGTCATGCCGTCTTATTATACTCTCAGTGATATTGTATTCTTGGATTTCTCTGCAATATACGAGGTTTTCTATGATTCGGTTCCAATCACTGTCTTGCTAGCACTGTCACTGCACTGGCACAATCACACTAGAATCGGGGAGTGATAATCCCCAATGCACAGGCACACATTGCATTTTGCATACATACTCATATTTGCATTGCAGGTTTGTGATCCGGGTATCTTATCCCTTGCAATTTTTCAGGTATTTTCAGGATTGCAGAAAGACGGGTCCACCGTTACTCTACAAGAATCAACCAGAAGAAGATCATGGACAACGTGCAGAGTGAAATGCAAGAGATGCGTGACAGGATGGCCCTGCTCATGCAAACCATGGAGACTATCGCTAAAGGACAAGAGCAGCTGCAGAATCTGGTTCAACCGATAGTCGCACGGGCTGAGAACAACGGGATACCACAGGGTGAAAACATTGCTGCTTCTCCCCGAGTTGAGAATCGTCAAAGTGCTGACGCTGTTCCCGTAACCGGTTTGAATGCTGGAGAAACTGGTCCTGGAGGTGGGAACACCGGTAATGTGAATGCCAATGCAGATACTGCTGGGGTATTTGTGGGCAATGTCAACCAGGGTTTCAATGGAGATGTTGAGAATGTCGGAATGAACGGTATTAATGGTAACCAGGGCTTCAACGGTGTGAATATGGGGTATGGCAGCATGGCTGGCGCCAAGGCTGGGTTCGGTGGCTATGGCAATCTTAGATATGGAACTGGCGCATACAACACTCAAGAGATGGGTAATCTGAGGTATGACCCCAGGTATGTCCAGACAGGTCCGGGTCGCGATGCAGATTATGTTGGATACGAAGCAGTACCTCGCTGGGAGGATCGCCAGGAGGATGTGTTCTCTGGTCAGAATAAAGGCTATGAAAGAGCCAGGGGCGACAACCATCGGATGAGATTGCTAGAAGAGAAGGTGAACGGGTTGGCCAACCAGAATGCTCTTGGGTTAGATATGTCGAATATGGGGTTAGTCCCAGGGTTGAGGGTCCCGCTGAAATTCAAAGCACCGTCGTTTGATAAATACAAAGGAGATACATGCCCTAGGGTGCATGTGCGCGCATTTTACAGGCGTATGTCTGCATATTCTGAGGATGAAAAGATGCTAATGCACTTTTTCCAGGATAGCCTGTCAGGGCCATCGCTGGAGTGGTACATGAGCTTGGAGCCTTCTCATATCAGGAGTTGGAAAGAGCTGGCAGAGGCTTTTGTTCGACATTATCAATATAATAGTGATCTCGCCCCTAACCGAGTCCAGTTGCAAAGCATGTCTCAAAAGTCTAGCGAGAGCTTTAAAGAATACGCCCAGAGATGGCGAGATTTGGCTGCTAGGGTGCACCCTCCAATGGTGGAGCGCGAAATGATGGATATGTTCATAGGAACTTTCTCTGGAATGTACTATGATCGGTTGCTCAATTTTTCGATGAGTACTTTCTCTGAGTTGATATTGATGGGGGAGCGCATTGAAAACGGGGTGAAGATCGGTAAAATTCAAGCAGGTGAGTCCAGTTCCGCAGGTGGTAATAAGAAGACGTTTGGTGGTAAACGGCAGGGTGATACCAATGCTGTATTCGGTGCTCAACGGAAGAATAAAAGTCAGAACTGGCGTCAGCAGTCGCAGGTTGCGAGTGTAACCATTCCAGGGCCTTCTCAGCAGCAGAGACAACAGCCACCGCAGCAGGCTCAGCAGCAGCCTAATAATAATCAGCGCAGATTTCAGAACCCACGACCAAGAAGAGTATTCGAAGTGCCGCCGGTATCATATGCAGAACTCCTTCAAACTTTGTTGAAATTGCAGTTAGTTGAGAAAAGGACCTTAGCGCCACCAACTGGCCAGCCACCAGTAGGATACGATGTTAATGAGCACTGTGACTTCCATTCAGGTGCACCGGGGCATAATATTGAGAATTGTCTAGCATTCAAGCATAAAGTACAGGATTTGCTTGATAGTACGGCTATTAACTTCGGAAAGGAAGGTCCCAATATCACGCAGCAGCCAATGCCCAAGCATGGTGGGGCTGGGGCCAATGCAATCATGGTAGACGATGAGATGAACTTAGTTTCAGAAGTGAGCGAGCTGAAAACCCCTTTGAGTTTCGTAAAGCAGCGCTTGTTGAAAGGAGGAGTCTATCCTGGCTGCGGCGAAGAATGTGATGACTGTTTGGTTCAACCTGGGGGCTGTGAGAAGTTGAAGACGGGAGTTCAAAGTTTGATTGATGAAGGAACTTTGCAGTTTGACAGGGCTGTGGGGCAAGAGAAGTCTGTTGGGACAGAATCTGAGAAAGAGCGCAGCGAGATTGCTACGATTACCATTCCGTTCAAATCAGTGACAATCTCGGCATCATCGAAGAGGCTGACCATTACTATTACCAACGCTAAGCCAGTCCCTTTTGAAAGCACAAAGGCAGTCCCATGGTGTTATGGTGCTGAAGTGTATTGTAATGGGGAGAAGATTGACTTGAATGATCCGCCAACAGGATCCGTGGATAACATAGTGGGAGCGGGTGGTATAACCCGGAGCGGGAGAATTTTCACTTCACCTGAGGTTGAAGCAGAGAGGCTTGCCAAAGGTAAGAACAAAGTTGTCGAGGGGGAATCTTCGGGGAGTAAAGAGAAAGAGCCGATAGCCAAAGATGTGGAAGAATTCATGAGGTTAATCCGCAAAAGTGACTACAAGATTGTAGATCATCTGCAGCAGACCCCGTCTAAGATCTCCATATTATCGCTGCTGCTGTGTTCTGAAGCGCATAGAAATGCTTTGTTGAAGGTACTCGAGACATCCTTCGTGCCGCAGGAGATTTCAGTTAATCAGCTGGAGGGAGTTATGGCACATGTTAACGCTGGGCATGGACTGGGATTCACGGATTTTGACTTAACGCCTCGAGGGCGTGATCATAATAATGCTTTGCACATCTCTATCGAATGCCGGGGTACTGTGTTATCCCATGTGCTGGTAGACACTGGGTCCTCGTTGAATGTGTTACCGAAAAAAGCTCTGCTGAAATTAGATACCCGTGGGTTGTTGTGCACACCTAGTGATTTGGTAGTGAGGGCCTTTGACGGCACGAGGAGGTCAGTATTCGGGTCGATAACGTTACCTATTCAGGTAGGTCCGGAGGTGTTTGATGCAGTATTTTACATCATGGACATTCAGCCTGCATATAGCTGTTTGATCGGGAGGCCTTGGATTCATGCCGCTGGGGCAGTAACTTCGACGCTCCATCAGAAGCTGAAATATATGGTTGAGGGGAGTATTGTGACGGTGTGTGGCGAAGAGGATATCTTGGTCAGTCATTTGTCTTCCTTCAAGTATGTAGAGGTAGATGGAGAGATTCACGAGACGCTGTGTCAGGCGTTCGAAGGGGTGAAGGTTAAAGAAGAAGCTCCAGTGAAGAGTGAAGGGCCAGAGGTGGCAGTCTCCTCATATAAAGAAGCCAAGGCGTTGGTGCAGGCCGGAGAGACTCAGAAGTGGGGGTAGGTTCTGGACATCCCAGTGAAGCAAGACAAGTATGGCTTGGGGTACCGCCCATCTTCCTCGCATAGTGCGCCTAAGTACAAGGGACCTGTCGTGTTCACGCCCGGAGGAGTTAGCTTCGAAAGGATTAATGCCGTGTCTGATACGGAGGAAGTGGATAGCGATTGCGACATGGACTCATGGATTCGACCCAGCACGCCAGGGCAAAGCATATGCAACTGGTCCATCCAGGACGTCATCCAAGTCACCAAACAGTAATGCATTGTTTTTCAATCATTGTATGATCACATGGCTTGCCCGGGGCATCGTTGATCTTGTCTTAGGGCCTAACTGTTTACTTGTATGTTTGCATACTCAATAAATGACGGCATTTTTTACATTCAAATGTTGTGATCCTTTTCTTTCTGTTTTATTTTATTTTTCAATAAAATGGCAGCGTGGTTATGCATTTTGCTTGTACATCATTTTTGAAGTACTTAACCGTTTCCCTCGCAGGATTCATGAATTTTCAGATGACACCGACCAAAAACTTCCTATGACTCGTTTAGACTTCGAGCATCCGATCTTCCAAGCTGAGGAGGAGATTGTGGAGGATAGTGACTTACCAGAAGAGCTCAGTCGGTTATTGAAGCAAGAGGAAAGAGTCATTCTGCCTCACCAGGAAGAGATTGATATTGTCAACTTGGGGTCTGAAGAATGCGTCAGGAATATTCGTATAGGGGCCGCGTTGCAGGAGGATATCAAGCGAGAGCTTATTGAGATGCTGCGTGAATACAGTGATATATTTGCTTGGTCCTACGAGGATATGCCGGGATTGGACACTGACATGGTTGTTCATCGTCTGCCGTTGAAAGAGGATTGCCCGCCCGTGAAGCAGAAACTCAGAAGGACTCATCCTGACATGGCTGTAAAGATAAAGGAAGAGGTGCAGAAACAATGGGATGCTGGGTTCTTGGCTGTTACCACTTATCCCACTTGGGTCGCTAATATCGTGCCTGTGCCAAAGAAAGATGGCAAGGTTCGAATGTGTGTTGATTACAGAGATCTAAACAAAGCGAGCCCGAAGGATGATTTCCCGCTGCCGCATATTGACGTGTTAGTTGACAACACGACTCAGTTTTCGGTATTTTCCTTCATGGATGGATTTTCGGGGTACAACCAGATCAAAATGGCTCCGGAGGATATGGAAAAGACGACCTTTATCACCCCGTGGGGAACCTTCTGTTACAAGGTGATGCCCTTTGGTTTGAAAAATGCTGGGGCAACGTATCAGCGGGCCATGACAACGCTTTTTCACGACATGATGCACAAAGAGATTGAGGTGTATGTCGATGACATGATTGCCAAGTCTCAAACAGAGGAAGAACATCTGGTTAATCTGCTAAAGTTGTTCAAGAGGCTGAGGAAATTCAGGCTGAGGCTGAATCCAAATAAATGTACCTTCGGAGTGAGATCCGGGAAGTTACTGGGGTTCATTGTGAGCAAGAAAGGAATCGAGGTCGATCCTGCAAAAATAAAAGCAATACAAGAAATGCCAGCACCGAGAACAGAAAAAGAAGTCCGTGGATTCTTAGGGAGGTTGAACTACATTGCTAGGTTCATCTCTCACCTAACGACCACGTGCGAACCATTGTTCAAGCTGTTAAAGAAAGATCAAGCGGTGGTCTGGAACGACAATTGCCAAAGGGCATTTGAGAAAATAAAAGAATACTTGCAGGAACCTCCGGTGTTGATACCCCCAGTAGCGGGACGACCACTGATTATGTACTTGACGGTTCTGGAGAACAGTATGGGTTGTGTTCTCGGTCAACATGACGAGACAGGGCAAAAAGAGCATGCAATTTACTACTTGAGTAAAAAGTTCACGGATTGTGAATCTCGATACTCTATGCTCGAAAAGACGTGTTGTGCATTGGTGTGGGCTGCCAAACGTCTAAGACAGTACATGCTGAATCATACAACCATGCTGATATCGAAGATGGATCCGATCAAATATGTGTTTGAGAAGCAAGCACTCTCTGGAAGGATTGCTAGATGGCAGATGGTATTGACAGAATACGATATCCAGTATGTTTCCCAGAAGGCCATTAAGGGAAGTGTTATGTCCGAATATCTTGCCGAACAGCCAATTGAGGATTATCAGCCTATGAAGTTTGAGTTTCCTGATGAGGACATAATGTACTTGAAGGCTAAAGATTGTGATGAGCCCTTGCCTGGTGAAGGGCCTGAGCGGAGTTCCCAGTGGCAAATGATTTTTGACGGGGTTGTCAATTCGTACGGTAGCGGGATCGGGGCAATCATCACAACTCCCCATGGGTCGCACATCCCGTTCACAGCTAGATTGACTTTTTCAGTGACGAATAATGAAGCCGAGTATGAAGCTTGCATTATGGGGTTAGAGGAGGCCATTGATATGAGGATTAAGAATCTGGATGTATATGGGGATTCAACATTGGTTGTGAATCAGATTAAGGGAGAGTGGGAGACGCGCCAACCTAATCTGGTACCGTACATGAATTATGCGAGAAGGTTGCTACCTTTCTTCGATAGGGTGGAGTTCCATCATGTACCTCGGGCGGAGAATCAAATGGAAGACGCCCTTGCAACGTTATCCTCGATGTATAAAGTCAACCGCTGGAATGAGGCTCCCAGCATTGTCATCTCTCGCCTTGATAGGCCGGCCTTTGTGTTTGCAATTGATGAAGCATCCGACGGTAAACCGTGGTATTTCGATATACAGAATTTCCTGAAGAATAAGGAATATCCGGCTGGGGCATCCAGTCGCGATCAGAAGACTCTTAGGAGATTAGCAGGCAACTTCTATCTGAATCCCGACGGCGTTTTGTATAGAAGGAACCACGATTCGGTACTCCTCTGGTGTGTGGACGAGAAGGAAGCCAACTTGCTCATGGAAGAAGTCCATGAAGGAACTTTTGGTACACATGCTGGTGGGCATGTTATGACCCGAAAGTTGTTGCGAGCGGGGTATTACTGTTTGACGATGGAAACTGACTGTTTCAAGTTTGCCAAGCGGTGTCACAAGTGCCAGATCTATGCTAATAAGATCCATGTGCCACCCAATCCTCTGAATGTTATGGCTTCGCCGTGGCCATTCTCCATGTGGGGAATTGATATGATCGGCAAGATCGAGCCGACTGCTTCTAATGGGCATCGCTTCATTCTGGTTGCGATTGATTACTTCACCAAGTGGGTGGAAGCAGCATCCTACGCCAATGTGACGAAGCAGGTGGTGGCCAGATTTATCAAGAAGGATATAATTTGCAGATACGGTATTCCTGAACGGATCATTACTGATAATGGTTCAAATTTGAACAACAAGATGATGCAAGATTTGTGTCGGGATTTCAAGATCGAGCATCATAATTCATCTCCCTACAGACCCAAGATGAATGGCGCTGTTGAAGCGGCCAACAAGAACATAAAGAAAATTGTTCAGAAGATGGTGGTAACGTATAAGGATTGGCATGAGATGCTGCCATTCGCTTTGCACGGTTATCGTACTACAGTGTGTACATCAACCGGGGCAACACCGTTCTCACTAATATACGGCATGGAGGCTGTCCTGCCATTGGAGGTTGAGATACCATCTTTGAGGGTTTTGCTTGATGTTAAGCTGGACGAGGCAGAATGGGTGAAAAGAAGATTGAATCAGATGAGCTTGATAGATGAGAAAAGACTGGCATCCATTGCACACGGTAGGCTGTATCAGAGCCGGATGAAGAAAGCGTTCGACAAGAAGATTCGACCTCGAAGCTTTCAGACGGGTGATCTTGTGCTGAAGAAGATTCTCCCACCGCAATCGGATCACAGGGGCAAATGGACTCCTAATTACGAAGGTCCATACGTTGTGAGAAAGGTCTTCTCCGGAGGAGCCTTATTGTTATCCACCATGGATGGTGAAGACTTTTCGTCCCCTGTAAACTCGGATGCAGTTAAAAAATACTTTGCTTAAAATTGACCCGCTGGACAGTAAAAAGAGAGTCCAGGCAAAAATGGGGCATCCTGGCGAACCAAAAAACAGAACAAAAAGGTTCGGGCAAAAGTTAGGGATAAAATGAAAAATGTACACCTGCGAAGTCGAAAACCTACACTGGGCGGCTTCGGCAAAAAGGGGTATCCCGGTGAATCGAAAACCCGCAAAGGGCGATTCACGCAAAAGTTAGGGATTTAAGAAGCAAATGACTGCGGTCCGAGTTTGAGTGTTAGCGGTTCGGGAGTATCTGGGGTTCACTTATCCAAAGCAATTTCTTCCGAAGACAGAGATCGGGAAAGCGTTAGAGTCTAACGAGTCATAGGAGGATCGGTTCATGGTGTTCGTCTGTAACACGTTGCCGACATGTGTACAAATTTTATTCTGTATATTTGTATACTTCAGCATTTTGTTCATGCGTAACTACCTCTTTTCAGGAGTTGCATCTGATGTACAAATCTTGCCTATTCTCAGGCCGTTATCAATAAAGTGTTTTATTCAGTGTAGTGTGTGACTTTGGTTTTAATTTTTACAGTTTTGTTTGCAAAAAACGGCGATGTTTTTGATAAACTTACATGCGTGTAACCAGGCGGGCCTCGGCCGATGACTGTTAAAACCAAAATTTACCTGAATGGTTGTCATGGGTGATTACCAAGATGTTTCTTTTTGCATAGTTTGTCTTGTGTTTGCTTATTGACTTTTGCAGGTATTCAAAAGCTCGCAAAGTTCCCCGCCAGAGTCCATGGCAGGCTGGTACCCTCTCCGGAGGGTGAATGTTGCGTCTTCCCCAGTGAAGTCGCCCCAGGCAAAATTGAATGTTATCTCCCCAGGAGAGTTGAGATTGCGTCGAAGGAAGAGACCAATGTATCTTCAGAATTGGCTTATCGAGCAGAGCAGAGTCCTCCCCAGTGAAGGTCGAGATGGATGCGATTAACTCCCTAGAGAGTTTTTGTGCAGTACAAATCAGAATGTGTAGTACAATCCCCAGCTCAGTGATAGCAGGTGAGGTTCCCCACAGAGTGTGATCGGGTGGTTGGAGCAGCTGAAAGGAGTTTTCCCGAGCAGGATTGTCCTTTCTTTCCCCAGCAAGTCGCTCTTCCTCGTTAGGAGGATCATTCTCAGCAGATTTTGGAGTTTTGAGTTCGTGAGCTACTTTCCTAGCAGGATGGTTATCCCCCAGCGGAGTTAGTTCATCTTCGCAGCATTTATTTTGCTGGAAGCGTATCAGTAGTATTCCGGTCATCCCCAGCGGATCCAGTGTGGCTTCGGCATTTATTTTGCTGAGGCAACTCTTTGCATAAGCATGCATCATGAGCATTTGCACTTCACGCGAGTACGTAGCAATTCCATGTAGTATGGAAGCATTTCGTCATTATCAAACATGCATTGTTGAAACGTAAGCCAGGTGGTTACCTCTTCAGTTTCAGACATGATGTTCCCTGCCGATAAGAGAAATCGTGATTCGGGAAGGTGTTGTTTTGTGGTCAAAGTACACGGTGATCGTATTTTGTCTCTGTTAAGGGGTTCATATTGTAAGACACGCAGTGATCGTGTTGATTTTGAGATGTTGATTTGTGGTCAGGCACGCAGTAATCGTGTTGATTTTGAAAGTTGATTTGTGGCCCAAGTGCGCAGTGATCGTATTGGTTCCGACCTTTTGGGGTTCATGTGGTAGGGCACGCAATGATCGTGTTAATCTTGGTAAGTGTATCTGTGGTCGAAGGGCGCAGTGATCGTATTCGTCCCAGTCGGAAAAGATTGTTTTGTAAGGCACGCAGTAATCGTGTCAGTATCAGCTCGGGGGTTTTATTGTGCAAGACACGCGGTGATCGTGTCGATATTGGTCTGTGTGCGCAGTGACCGTATTCGTCCGTTATATGGGTTGGTTATGGGGTGAGGCACGCAGTGAACGTGTTCCTCTGGTTGTTGGTGGCCGAAGTATGCAGTGATCGTATTCGTCCCAGGTTTGAATTTGTGTCGCAACACGCAGTGATCGTGTTTCCTCCAGTCAAGAGGGTCGTGACATTAAAGCGCGCAGTGATCGCGTTTACCCTATGTATGGTTAGGATATGCAGTGATCGTATTCGTCCAGTTATGTGGGTTAGTTGAGACGCACAGCACGTAGTGATCGTGTTTTCTCCAGTCAAGAGGATCGTGGCTCAGAACGCGCAGCGATCGTGTTCAAGAACGCGCAGTGATCGTGTTCAAACACGCAGTGATCGTGTTCAAGGTACGCAGTGATCGTATTCGTATAGCACGCAATAATCGTGCTGATAGTACCATGGGAACTTGTGATGCGGAGCACGCAGTGATCGTAGCTACCGTATCAGTTGGTTTTGTTGGTCGGCATACTCAGTAATCGTATTCGTCCTATTACATGGGTTGGTTTTGTGACACACGCAGTAATCGTGTTGACATCATTTTGGGGGTTTGTTGGTCGAGATGCGCAGTGATCGTATTCATCCTATTAAAGCACACGCAGTGACCGTGTTGGTTGTTGAAATACGCAGTGAACGTGTTCGCCTCTTCTATGTGGATTTATTCCGTCTGGCACGCAGTGGTCGTGTTCGTCATGTTTGTCCCATTACGTGATGTTGTTTACAGCATCAAGACGCGCAGGGATCGTGTTTCCTCCTGTCAAGAGGGTGGTGGTGTAGGATACGCAGTGATCGTGTTCGTCATGGCATATTCCCCTAGCAGAGTTGCTTGGTCAAGCCTCTCTTTCTCCCCAGCCGAGTCCTTTCTCAGGGTGTTGTGGAAGTGGCATGTTGCAAATTTTGGGTGGTTACCCGCAGTTACCCCAGTAAAGATGTAATCCCCAGTATAGTGGTCTTCAACGAGATGCTTGGTTAAGTTCCTCGTAGTCCTCGTCAGGGTATTCTTCGACAAGTCGCTTGGTTAAGTTGCTTGTATTCCCCCATTTGAGTCTTTCTCAGGATGTGGTGGATTCAGTATTAGAAGTTGGTAATGCAGTTTGTGGGTGGTTACCCGCAATTCCTCCAACAGAGTTATGTTCTCCAGCAGAGTGTTACTTCAATGGGTTGCTTGGTTAAGTCCCTTATAGTCCCCAGCAGGGAGCTTGTTACAGGAGTTGGTTGGTTAAATTCCTCGTTTTTTTTAACAAGGGTATTTGGTTAAGTTCCAATTTCCCCGGCAAGTGTTTGACGACAGTCGTCAGAATTGTCCCCTCAGAGTTACTTAGTTAAGTTTCTCATTTCCCCGCAGAGTCGGTTGTTCATGTCTTCGAACATTGTCCCGCTTGGTTAAGCGTTGGCTCGTTTCTTCAGGATACGAAAGGTTGATCACTGAAGTCAACATGACAAGTGAAGTCAATGTGCTCCCACTGGTTAGCGTGTGCTTGGTTGATAAGTGAGATCAACAGAGGTTGATAAGTGAGATCAACAGAAGGTGATAAGTGATATCAACAATTCCTCGTTGTATGGTGTACGCTCATTTCTTCGGAATGGAGTGGTCTACGGACAATATTCGATTATTCGACAGATGGATGGCTAGTTGTTGCTGTGACAACAGAAGCCAGTTCCCAGGGTTTTCCCAAGCAACAGTCATTTGCGCAATTTATTTTTGCGGTTGGCAAATTTCCGGGTTCTTTCGTATTCAACCGTCTCGTACCTCGAATTGTCTGAAGGCTGCGCGCTCTTCATCCAGTCGGGTCCAAGCCGCTTGAATAGGGGCAGCTGTTGCACCCCAAAATTTGCCCAACCTTTTCTAACATAGGTTTATGTTTCAATTGCATAGTCATTTGCATTGTCATCATGTACATAGTGTATTCATCTGCATTGCATAGCATAGGCAAGCTATCTTAACAGGGGATCAAAGTGCTATTCTTATCTCAGGAGGTATATCCAAGGGTTTCATTCATGTTCAAGACTACTCAGGTCATCAGAGAAGAATTTGAGCTTTGAAGAGTTGCAAGGTTGATCAGTGAATTCTCTCCTATCTTGAGGCTAGTTGGGGATCATCAGAGGGTGTGTGAGCTATGAGCCAAGAGCATGAGGTGTGTGTGGATGTTATGAAGAGTCTAGAGAATCATTTTGAAGAAGAACCAAGTCATTGGAATGATTGCCAGAGCCTCAGTTGAAGTCAGTCAACTAGGGTCAACACCAGGTCAACACTAGGTCAAAGAAGTGTTTTGAAGGGCATAAAGGAGCATTTGAAGAATGTGGGATTCATTATTTGCTATATGGATATAGATATGATGTTGTGCTAAAGAAAAATCAAGAGGAGTCAAGGAGAACTGGAGTTACTAAATTAGGGTTTCAGTGTAAAATCCCCTGATTTAGGTCAAACTTCCAAGCAGTGTAACTCAAGATGAAAGCTTCATATGAATTCTTGGTCCACATGAAACTTGTAGAGTATCTTCATAGCTTTAATTTGAGTGGTGGAAGTCATCAAGATGATTTGTAGAACTCAAGTTATAGCTCTTGCAAGTTACAGGTCATCTGAGGGCACTGAAATTTGTCTGTGAAAGTTGTCTGTCTTCCAAGCAACTTTTGACCTTCAAGGGTATTTCAAATGGATTTCTGGCCAACATAAGAGTTGTTCCTTATTGTCATAGATTTCTATAATGGTATGGTATGCCTTCATATGATTTGTGGAACTCTACTTATGGTCTTGGCAAGAAAAGGGTATTTTGGTCATCTGAGGATTACAGGTCATTCTTAGCCTATGCCTAAAACTCATACAAGGAAGCTTCAAATGAAAAACTTCACAACATCAAAGTTGCTCAAAATGCCATTTTAAGTCTATAAAATAAGTCATGGAAGTTTGGAAATGCATGGAATGAGACTTGACCAAAGTTGGTGAAAAATGACCTTAAAAAAGGCATATAAGTTGAAAAAGTTGAAATAAAAAATTGGTTTGAGAGATCTACAAATCCAAAATGGGTCATCCAATATACCAAATTGATTCCAAACATCATTTTAGAGACATTGGTTCAGCCACTTTTTTGAGTTAGGGGTTAAATTTTGGACTTGCTTTGTATTTTTGTTACTTGCATAATAAGGCAAGTATGGAAAACTTGGCATAAGTGAAATTTCAAGGCAAGGAGATTGGTTTTTTCACACATACACTTTCAATAAATCATGAGGGGAGATTTTGACACAAATATGAAAGGGTGTATGCATGAGATATGAGATGATTCAAAGTATCATGGCATGAGAACTTCCATAACTTTCCACCACTTTCTAGAATCCTCTAAGATCATTCTAAAACCTTCTAGATCTGTCCATCATCATCTATATATTGAGAGTGAATCATTGGTGCAAGGGGTTGGTGAAAAGAGGGAGAGAAAAGAGAGAGTTCCATTGTTGCTTCTCTTGTAAGAAAGTGTGAAATTCCCCAATCTACATCAATTCAGATCATTCTTTCTCTTCATCCATCATCCATTGAAGATTGTGAGTGGGAACAAACAAGCTCAGAGGTGCATCAATGGAAGATTGAAGCTCTAAGATTGAAATTGCAAAGATCCATCTCAGATTCAAACCTCACAATCCAAGCATTTTTCTTCCTACTTTTTGCAAACAGAAACCCTAGCATCATCTAAAGATCATTGGTGAAAGCTTGCAAGGGTTGAATCGAGCTCTTTCTCATCTGTTCCAACAAGAATAGCAGGTTGGTGTTTTCTTTTCTATCTCCATAATTAGGTGTTGCTAGGTTAGATCATTGGTGTAGGATTGTTAGGGTTAGGAAGATGAACATATACCCAATCTGTTATGGCCATTAGAGACAGTTGGATTCATGGTGATGAAACTTTCTTGATCAAGGATTCCTGAATTAGGACAAGATAATGTTAGATTTTTGGCTCAGAATACTCAGCATAGTCCATAGATCGTTCTAGGGTAGTTTGAGCAAGTTTGGTGATCATGCACATCAGGTGTAATTCAGTGGTGTCCAAGACTTCTAGCTATCGAGCTTGATTATATGTTGAGTTTCAGCAAAATCCAAGTATAGGATCTTGTACAGGGCTTTGAGTAGGCCAATTTTGGTTTTGAGATCGAGGGATTTGGTTAAGTATGGAGGGAGAACGATGAGCTTGATTATGGTTGCATGGAGACTGTAAAACCCTGAAACCCTAGGTTGATTGGGGACGATGACTACTGACCGTCAGATCATTCCATTTATTTGAAATTTTCATCTCATCCAATGGCTGTTGTTTAAAGTTGAGAAATGGAGGGAACTGACCAGCATCAAACGATGCGTTTCACTAAACGTACCACAATGGGCCTTGGACTCAGATTCATATCCCCACCCCCCATATGGAAGCCCATTGATTTTGAACTGAAATAAGCTGCTATTTGCACCGTGGATCCATCTTTTTTCTTTTTATTTTTTCAATTCATTTTCTGAGGCGTATTGGGCCTAATGCAATTAATATTCACGCCCCCCATTTTGTGGCCTACCTGGAATAACAACTGAGCGCCATTGCTAGTAACACCCCCCTCCCCATTTTATTTCTATTTTGTGTTTTTTATTTTCTTTAATGTTTTTCTTACCTTTAAAAATTCATAAAAAATTGAAAATGGCTTAGTTTTAATTGGTTCTTTTTGTGATAGGTCAATAATCCTGTCTAGAAAAATATTAAATAATAAAATTGGCATTTTATTTTGTTTTAATATTTTTCATGCATTTTTCTTGTAAATAGCATTTTGATGAGTTTAGTTTAGTACTCAAATTTGGTGATTTTAGTTTGAATAGATGCTTTAGTATTTTTAATTCATTCTTTTTAGGGTGATTAGTTTAGAACTCCAACTTGTACATAGGATTTAATTCATGATTTTAGAATTTAATCTTAGATGTTTTGTTTAGGTGTGATTATAGTGTTAAAAATTAGGGTTTTAAGTGAGCATATGTGAAGTAGATTAATTCTTTTAGGGATTTTGATTTGATTTTTGGGGTATGGGACTATAGGGGTTATGGGTATAGGATAGATCCCTTAGACAATATTAGGATTCCCCTACTGCTATTGGTATATTGCTCATATTTGATTGACTGTGTGGTGTGCCCTCTTTAGGGTTATTATTTTTGTCTGTGTGGGGTATTGGGATTGTTTGGGACTTGGGGGAGAGCTGAAGCCTGTGATGATGAAGCCCATTTTAAGATCAGAGGATGAAGACCAAATTCCAGAGTTGATGAGGAGTGTCTCTTGCTGGTAGCTGTTGAAGTTTGTAGGATCTAGGAGTTAGGCAGAGCTCTAGAGTAGTAAACTTGATTCTCAAACATGGAAGGTCTTGATTACCTCCATTCTTCTCTGTGATGCAGAGTCTCTCTAAGAAACTCACCCCCTTCCTTTGGAAGGCTTGGTGCTAATGTCTAAGGGATAGAACTCTTGAGAGAAAACCTTCTTTGTGTTGATAGCAGTTTGTTTGCCACCCTTGGTGGTCAACTAATTGCTTAACACCCAATTCACTCTCGTGATTGATTCCTCAGCTTGGAGGTTAGGACTTGAAGAAAAGCCATTGGGATATTGAAGATAAAGATTGATGCTTGCTTGAAGCCTGAAGATGAAGTCAAATGCTGATGAAGATTGCTTTGCTGTTTAGCTTTTGCTGTTTAATTTTGATGTATTGTGTGAATTTTCCGGATTGTATTGTTTGCTGTTTAACTTGTTGGGTTAAAAGTGAATCCTGTTCACTTTTGCCTATTGTTTTCTAGGTTCGAGGTTGAGTGGGACTCCCTTGCCTTGCTTGTATTGTTGCATCCATGCATTTTACTGCTTTATTGTATATATCTGCTGTTTCTGTTTCCGTCTATTCCCTTAGGATCTCTGTTTCTCTCTGCGCAAGAGAGGAGCATGATAGACACTAGGTGTTAACCCATGCATGATAACATTAGGGTAGATTTTATTCCTCTTTTTCAACCCTAGGATTTGTAGAGTGTCATCTCTTCTTCCTTCAAAACAACAGAAAAACACTAATAAAGGTTATAACAGAGATTAATTCATTTCTTCCGTCAAAAGATTTGAACAAACATCAACTTTTTTGCAATAAGAAAACCCTTGTTTAAGGTGAGATTTTTCATAAAAGACACTTGAACAGCTTGTGTCATGCGTAGCCCGAACTACGTTTGCTCTGATCTTCCATGCAGTGTGGAAGTACGTAGGCATAGGATGCGATATCCTAGCGAGCAACCTTCCCTTTTCCCCCCGTAGTTAGGCGAACTACGTTGACTCTGATTTCTCGTTCCAGACGGGAATACGTAGGCATAAAGTGCGATGCTTTGCCGAGTCATATTTTCTTTTCTTTTCAGACCTCATCCTTTAGTTTAGATAGAAGTGTAATCCGTACAAACCAAGCAAGCGTGGATCCCATCGAGTACGATGGACGTGAGGGGTGCTAATACCTTCCCCTCGCGTAACCGACTCCCGAACCCAGGTTTTGGTTGCGATGACCATACCTTTCCCGTTTTCGCGAGGTTTTCTTCGAGCGTTTCCTTTCCCTCCTTTGGGATAAATAACGCACGGTGGCGACTCTTCTGTCAGCCGGCGCCGATTTTCGCAGTAGCGACATGGGGCAAGAATGCTACTTCGAGGTTCCAACTGAGAGGGTGTAGCGTAGTCCTTCAGCGGTTTGTTCTGAGGTCCGTCAGCCATCTTTGCTTCTTCAACAGGAGGATGAGCTAGAAGATCAGGAATATTGTGTCTTTGTTGATATTCAATGATGCGCCTTCTTAAATGTAAGAAGCGCTCTAGTTCGGCGATTGTAGGTTGTAATATGTCGCCTTGCGAGCGAATACTTGGCATACAATCGAAGAACGAGTAAAGGGAGAGAGAATAGTTAACCTAGTCTATACTGTGTAACAAAAGATTACACTATTGACTAAACGAGTCCCCAGTAACGGCGCCAAAAACTTGATCTCGACTTTCTATGTCTAACTCAATTAACTGCAAGTGCACAGTCTATCGCGTAGTAATAATAGATACTGATCCCACAGGGACTCGTAATCAAACTAGTATTTTCGGGTGTTACTGTGTGTCGCTACTGCGAAAATCGGCGCCGGATGATCAGAAGAGTCGCCACCGTGCGTTATTTATCCCACAGGAGGGAAAGGGAACGCTCAGAGTAAACCTACCGCAAAGAAGGGAAAGGAATTGTCATCGCAACCAAATCCTGGATTCGGGAGTCGGTTACGCAAGGGGAAGGTATTAACACCCCTCACGTCCGTCGTACTCGACGGGATCCACGCTTGTTTTCGGGTATGGATTGTTATTCTATCTACACTAAGGGTTAAGGGTTAAAAAGAAAATAAAATGACTCGGCAAAGTATCGCACTTTATGCCTACGTATTCCCGTCTGGAACGAGAAATCAGAGTCAACGTAGTTCACCTACCTACAGGAAAGGAGGGGAAGGCTGCTCGCTAGGATATCGCATCCTATGCCTACGTACTTTCATACAGCATGAAAGATCAGAGCAAACGTAGTTCGGGCTACGTATGACACAAGTCTGTTTTGATTGCTTTTATCTCCTTCTGAAAAAGGGTTTTTTCTGATTAACAGTCCCAGCGGACAAAAATGACGTTTTGATGAGTTCACATTCTTTTACGGAAGAAGTGTTTTTTATTGTGTTTGAGATATTTATTGTGTTTTTCTGTTTGTTTTGAGAAAGAAGAGACAGAACTCTAACCTACGGTTGCGAAGGGAATCAAACTAACCTAATGTTATCATGCATGGGTTAAGACCTAGTGTCTATCATGCTCCTCTCTTGCACGGAGAGAAACAGAGATCCTAAGGGAATAGACGGAAACAAAAACAATATCATATACAATAAAGCAGTAAAATGCATGGATGCAACAATACAAGCGAGGCAAGGGAGTCCCACTCAACCTCGAACCTAGAAAACAACAGGCAAAAGTGAACAAAATTCACTTTCAACCTAACAGGTTAAATGGCAAACAATACAGTCAGGGAAAACCAATCAATACATCACAAATTAAACAGCAAAAATAAACAGCCACAGCAGCTCTGCATCAACATCTGTCTTCAAGTCATCTCCAACAGCTATAAGCTTCAAGCAAGCCTCAGTCTTCATCTTCACAGCCTTCAAGCAAGGTCTCTGTCCTCAATCCTTCAATGGCTTTTCTTCAAGTCTCACTCTCCAAGATGATCAGCAGTCAACAAGATGAATTGCATGTTAAACAGTCAATTGCCTACCAAGGGTGGCTCACTGACTATTAACATGATACTAACATTTTTCTCTCAAAAGTTCTATCTTTCAAATACATTCACTAGTCCTTCCAATGGAAGGAGGTGGATATTTGAAAGAGACTTTGAATCATAGAGAAAGGATGGAGGCAGACAAGGCCTTCCATGTTTGTGAATCAAGTTTTCTACTCTAGAGCTCTGCCTAGCTCCTAAACCCTATAGCCTCAACAGCTGCCAGCAAGATGCTCTCCATCAACTCTGGAAGTTGGTATTCATTCTCTTTGATCTCCAATGGTCCTCATCACAGTCTTCAGCTTAACCAATCCCCAAGCAAACCCAATACTCCACACAGACAAATGAAATAACCCTAGAGAGGGCACACCACACAGTCAAACAAATATAAGCAGTATACTGATAGTAATAGTAGAATAGGGGAAACCTAGTAATTTCTAAGGGATCTATTATCTACCCATAACCCCTATATTCCCATACCCCAAAGATTCAAACTACAACTCCTAAAAGAATTGATTCATCACACCTAAGTTATCTCCTAAACCCTAGTTTTGATCACACTAATCACACCTAAACAAATCATCTAAAACTTTAATCTAAAAATATGAATTAAATCCTATATACAAGCTAAAGGTCTAAGCTAATCAACCTAAAAAGAATGGGTCAAAAGTATTAAAGCATCTATTCAAACTAAAATCAACAAATTCATGCATTAAACTAAACATTATTTAATCCTATTTAAATGAAAAATATACTAAAAATATGAAAATAAAATGAAATGCTAATTTTTTTATGTGATAATTTTCTTAACAGAGTTATGAACAATATGCAAAAACAACCAATTAAAAATAAGCATTTTTTAATTATTTATGAATTTTTGAAGAATTAAAAGAATTAAAAGAAATTAACATGAATTAAATTTGGATGAGGGTGCAATGAGTAAGTAATTTCAGTTAAAACAAAAGAGTGGGCTGAAAGTGGGAGGTGTGAAAAGCACGCGTGCCTAGGCCCAGTTAGTTAGAAAACTTAACAAAAAATAAAAAAGGAAAAACGGTGCGCATAGCAATTAAATCAGTTCATTATGGTTTGGGCCTTGGTTGAGAGGGTGCGAATAGCAACGGATTAGTGAGCCCATCAGAACGAATAAATGAAACGCAGCGTTCTGCGTATAGCCTCTCCCTCCAACTTTCGTTTTAAACGCTGGCCATTAGATCTAGTTCTGAGTCCAAGTCAACATGGTAATCCAACGGCATCCCTTCATCGTCTACCTCAGAAACCCTAGGTTTCAAAAAAAAAAAACTTCTCCATGCACGAACTTTCCACTTCTCTGTTCTCCCTCAAACCTCAATGAAATCACACGATGTAAAGAGCAAAATTGATCCATTCTCTTCCCTCTACACAGCCATGGCAATAGTTTCTCCTAAAACACACTCAAGCATCAAACCCGATAGGTAGAAGATTTTGATTCCACCATTTTCACCTGCTATCAACCATACCAATTCTTGCTAACTTCTACCCTAACACAATCTACACTTCATGCTGATCAAATTAAGCTATACATCTAAGATTATCTTGCCATAAACTATGAGTTCTAAGTCTTAACAGCTTTGGTGCACCAATGGCAACCTCCATGAAACCTTCTCAAACTTTCTGAATTCCATCATCTAACCTATCCTAACAGTTTTAACCCTAGAATTCTCTAACATGCTAACTAATTTAGCCAATTCGAAGAGAAAACTAACCTGGTGTAAATGATGAAAACAGTTGCTGAATTCTTCAGATCCAATGCTTGGGAATTGATCAACACACTTAATTCTTTGTTCTGTATGCAATAGATCTTGTTCCAATGCCTTGAATCTTGCAATCACAATGTTCTTGCTCCTTGGATGATGGAATTGGATAGCACGATTCCTCTTCAATTCAAACAAACCTTGATGTAAATTCTGATCCTTGAATGATCTAGATGATGATGAGATCAAGAAATTTGGAAATTGGTGAAGATTTGATGAAGTTTGAGATGGTTTTGCAAAAATGGAAGAATGATGTATAGCTATGTGTTTTGATCACAATGATTCACCAACCAATGCATGAAGCTACTCAATCCAATATATAGATGATCATGGACCTTTCTAGAGCTTTGTAGAAACTTCCCATGCACACTTTCCTTGAATTTTGGATTATGTTACTTCATACATAAGTAACCAAGCATAACTTTCAAATCTTGAACCAAACTCAAAAATCCACTTTTTCCAATGTTCTTAAAACATTTTTTCCAATCAAAATGACCTATAATTTCACCCCATTTGGCCAAATTATGAAAAATCTCAATTTTAGGTCACTTTTTATTCATTAAATTTACCAATTTTGAAACCTTGAGCTATGAGCCTTTCCAAACTTTCATGGTCACTTTTCTAGACTCCAATTGTCATTTGGAGCAAGTTTTATGTTGTGAAGTTTTTCATTTGAAGCTTCCTTGTATGCGTTTTGGGCATAGGCTTGAAATGACCTGTAATTCTCAGATGACCAAAATACCCTTTGCTTGCCAAGACCATAAGTAGAGTTCCACAAATCATATGAAGGCATACCATACCATTATAGAAATCTAAGACAATGAGGAACAACTCTTATGTTGACCATAAATTCATTTGAAATCTCCTTGAGGGGTAAAAGTTGCTTGGAAGACAAGTAACTTTCACAGACAAAATTTCAGATACCTCAGATGACCTGTAACTTGCAAGGACCATAACTTGAGTTCTATAAATCTACTTGTTGTCTTCCACCACTCAAATTAAAGGTCTTGAGATCCTATACAAGTTTCATGTTGACTAAGGATCCATTTGAAGCTTGCATTTTGACTTATCTTGCTTGGAAGTTTGACCTAAATTAGGGGATTTTACACAGAAACCCTAATTTAGAAACTCCTCTTCTTCTTGATTTCTCTTGATTTCTTCTTGGCATATCACCATATCCTTATCCACATGTCAAATGATGAACCCAACATCTCTCAAATAGACCTTAATGCCTTTCAATCAATCAATTGACCTAGGGTTGACCCAGGGTTGACCCAGATGAAACCCTAGTTGACTGTCTTCAACTGCAACTCTTGTGATCACATCCATGACTTGCCTCTTTCTCCAAATGAATTTCTAAGTCTTCCATGATGTCTATATACTCTCCATGACCAATTCACAGCTCACAACTTCTTTGATGATCTTCAGATACCCTCAGATAGGAGATAGATTCACTGCTTGATCCACTGACTTCTTAGACTTCAATTTCTTTCTGATGACTTGGATATGCTCGAATTTGAATAATAACCTCTTGATAGGCTCATAGAGATGAGAATAGTACTTGGTCCCTTGTTGGATGATTTGCTATGCTATGCTATGCAGATGCTTAGATTATGTACATGACTCTATATGCAATTGAAACATAAACCAAGTGAAATAGGTTGAGCAAATTTTGGGGTGCAACAGCTGCCCCTATTCAAGCGACTTGGACCCGATTGGGTGAAGAGCGAACGGCCTTCAAGCATTCGAGGTACGAGACGGTTGAATACTAAGAACCCGGAAATTTGCCAACCGCAGAAATAAACTGCACCACTGCTTGGGGAACGACATTCATCAACTGAATCTAGCTATTTGCAGCAACCAACTGATCCATTAACGACCGTGCTGGGGATTATTTTCATCAGCCTGAAAAAGATTCTATCATCGAAGAAGTCTCAACTAAAACTTGTCCATGTTAGGGCGCCTATCTCGTCAACACGAAGAAACCTCAACTAAAACTTGTCCACGTTAGGACTCCATCTGCGGTCAACCCGGAAAAATCTCGGCAACTTCGCTGGGGATAACTCATCTGCATTCATCATCACGAGGGGATTCTATCAACATTGTCCACGTCAGGACTAAATTTTTCCACGTAAGGAATACATCTTTCCACGTTAGGAATAACCTGTCCACGTTAGGACTAAACTGCTTTCTGGACCTGTTCACGTCAGGACTAAACTTTCCACGTAAGGAATACCTCTTCCACGTTAGGACTTACCTTTCCACATAAGGAATACATCGTCCACGTCAGGACCCACTTTTCCACGTAAGGAAACACCTTTTTTCCATGTAAGGAATGCATCTTTTTTCCACGTAAGGAAACCAATCTTTCCACGTAAGGAATAACTTTCTTCTGGATCTGTCCACGTCAGGACTGAACTTCTTTCCACGTAAGGAATCAATCTTTCCACGTAAGGAATAACTTGTCCACGTTAGGACTACATCGTCCACGTTAGGGCCCACCTTTCCACGTAAGGAATACATCTCTCTTCCACGTAAGGAATCAACTTCTTTCCACGTAAGGAATCACCTCTTTCCACGTAAGGAATAAATCTCTTTCCACGTAAGGAATCAACTTCTTTCCATGTTAGGAATAAACATTTCGATTTGTCCACGTAAGGACTCACATTTTTCCACGTAAGGAATCACATCTGGATTTGTCCATGTAAGGACTCCCATCTCGTCTTGATTTGTCCACGTCAGGACTACATCGTCCACGTCAGGACTCATATTTTCGACCCGCTGGGGAAATAAAACTTGTCCACGTCAGGACTCCCGTTTCACTAACACGAAGAAAGATAAATTTGTCCACGTCAGGACTCGCGCATCTTGTCAACACGAAGAACTATAAACTTGTCCATGTCAGGACGCACCTTTCACCATTACGAAGAAAGATATTGTCGCTACTGCGAAAATCGGCGCCGGCTGAACAGAAGAGTCGCCACCGTGCGTTATTTATCCCACGGGAGGGAAAGGAAACGCTCAGAGTAAACCTCGCACAACACGGGAAAGGTATGGTCGTCGCAACCAAAACCTGGGTTCGGGAGTCGGTTACGCAAGGGGAAGGTATTAGCACCCCTCACGTCCGTCGTACTCGACGGGATCCACGCTTGTTTTCGGGTATAGATTGTTATTCTATCTAAACTATAGGTCAAGGGTTAAAAAGAAAAGAAAACTGAAAATAAAAATGACTCGGCAAAGTATCGCACTTTATGCCTACGTATTCCCGTCTGGAACGAGAAATCAGAGTCAACGTAGTTCGCCTACCTACGGGAAAGGAGGGGAAGGTTGCTCGCTAGGATATCGCATCCTATGCCTACGTACTTCCACACAGCATGGAAGATCAGAGCAAACGTAGTTCGGGCCACGTACGACACAAGCTTGTCTTGGTTGATTTTATTCCTTCTGAAAAAGGTTTCTCTGATTAACAGTCCAAGAGGACAAAAATGACGCTTTGATGAGTTCACATTCTTTTACGAAAGAAGTGTCTTTTATTGTGTTTGAAATCTTTATGTGTTTTTCTGTTTGTTTTGAGAAAGAAAGAGACAGAACTCTAACCTACGGTTGCGAAGGGAAACAAACTAACCTAATGTTATCATGCATGGGTTAAGACCTAGTGTCTATCATGCTCCTCTCTTGCACAGAGAGAAACAGAGATCCTAAGGGATAGGCAGAAACAGAAACAATATCAGATATATACAGTAAAGCAGTAAAATGCATGGATGCAGCAATACAAGCGAGGCAAGGGAGTCCCACTCAACCTCGAACCTAGAAAACAATAGGCGAAAGTGAACAGGCTTCACTTTCAACCCAACAGGGTAAACAGCAAACAATACAGTCCAGAAAACCAATCAATACATCAGCAAATGAAATACAGCAAAAGAAACAGCATCAGCAGCTCTAAATCAACAACTGGCTTCAAGTAATCTCCCATCAGCTACAGGTTTCAACAAGCATCAATATCCATCTTCATGGCCTTCAGACAAGGGCTTTGATCATCAGTCTTCCATCTGCAATGGCTTTTCTTCAAGCTCAAACCTCCAGGATGAGGGATTAGTCACAAGAGTGAATTGGGTATTAAGCAATCAGCTGACTACCAAAGGTGGTGAACAGACTGCTTCTAACACAAGAGACATTTTCTCTCAAGAGTTCTATCTCATAGACACTATCACCAAGCCTTCCAAAGGAAGGGGGTGAGTGTCTTAGAGAGACTCTGAATCACAGAGAAGAATGGATGCAGACAAGGCAATCCATGTTTGAGAAATAATCATTCTAACCTAGAGCTCTGCCTAGCTCCTAAACCCTAGTCTCCTCAGCAACTGCTAGCAAGAAGCTCCTCCTCAACTCTGACAGTTGATCTTCAGCATTTGAATCTTCAATAGCTTCATCTTCACAAATCTTCAGCTTCCCCAGGGCCCCAGACAAACCCAATACCCAAACAAACAATCAATAAACCCCAGAGGGCACACCACACCAGACAGCAGATATACAGACAGTAATAATAGCAGTAGGGGAATCCTAACTGTTCTCTAAGGGATCTAATAGCTACCCATAGCCCCTATAGTCCCATAACTAAACTAGTTAAATCCTAAGTCCTAAGGGAAATGAAATCAAACTCCTAAGTTGTCACCTAAAACCCTAGTTTTGTTCATGATATTCAAGCATTTATTAATCACCTAAAATTAGCCTCTAAAAATGGGAACTAAAATATTTCTACAAGCCTAACATCTCATCTAAACAATATGAAAATAATGATCAAAAAGTATTAAAGCATGTGAGAGAACAAAAATCACAAAAAAAATGCATGAAATGAATCTATTTAATGTGACATTTATTTAGAAAATATGAAAAAAATATGAAATAAAACCAAAAATGAAAATTTATTTTCCTATAATATTCTAGACATTTTAATGAAAACATGGTAAAAAGAATGAATTAAAAAGCATTTTTTATGAATTAGTTATGAATTAATGAAAATGGTAAAATATTAAAGTGAAATAAGAAAAATAAAATGAATTAAATGAGCCAGAGGGGGTTAGAATAGTAACTACGTCCAGTTCAATCCAGGATGGGCCTCATAAAGGGGGGTGCTGGTAGCGCTTACACTAGGCCCAGGAAAACACTCAGCATTAGTGAAAAACCATAAGAAGCGCTGGGGGTAAGAATAGCAGTGAAAACACGTTAGAAATGGTTTGGGCCTAACACATTGGGGGTGGGGATAGCACAAGAGTCTGAGGCCCGCCCGTTTCAATTAATGAAACGGTGCGTTTTGGCCAGCGCTTCTCCCTCCAAATTCAGATCAAATACCAGCCATTGGATCGCTCCCACAGTCAAGGGTCTAACTCCAAACGAAGGGCTCAGATTTCGTCTTCCTCCTTGGTTCTGCAAGCTAGGGTTTCCAACACCATGAGAGCTCATGCACGAGCAGGTTTACACCAAACCGTTCTCCTTCTACACGCGATGAAATGCCACGCCATGAACACGAAACTTGCTCAAAATCTTTCACTCTACAATCCTATGATCTCAATTCAATCTGAAACTCAATAAATCTCTCAATCCGATAGCATCAATCTCTGATTACCATGGAAGGACACTGATATGCAACATCACCATTCTCAATCAAACTTAGCCTAAATTGAACTACAACTAATGGAGGTTAATATATGCTATCAAACTAACATTCTAACACCTTAATCCGAGAGATATTGATCCAAACAGATTGTGGTACCTGTTAACAAACCTCACCAAATCGTTCCAAACTCACCTAAACTAATCTCCTAACCACCTAGATTGCATCTAAACTAACAACATCATGCCAAATTAACTAGATCAAGCAGTTTGAATGAAAACTTACCTAGTGAGAAATCTTGAGAAACAGCTATGGAAGATGTGGATCTGAAGCTTCTAAGTGCTGGATCTTGATCAATCCTTGATGTATGTGATTCTGTATGCAAGCTTTGGATGAGATTTGGCCAGAATTATGCTATCCACTTGCAACTTCAATCTTGATGCTCTTGAAAAAAAGTGCTCGAAAATGGATGATTCACACCAAAACTTTGCTCCAATTATGATCTATGATGATGATGGAGTCAGATTGAGTTGATTTTGATGAAAGTTGATGAAGGTTTTGAGAGAATTGTAATGAAACTTTAATGAAAAAGTGTGAGAAATTTTGTGGAATTCTTGATGCAAATGAGGCCAACCCTTGCCAAATTCTCCTTTCATGAATATATAGACCCCAAATGAACATTCTAGATCCATCTTGCACATTCCCTTGTTTTCAAACTTTGGCTCATTTTTGATTATGTTTCTTAAATGCTAAGCAACCATGGATAACTTCATTTTTTCCTTCTAAACTCAAAAAAGTGTGTGAACCATTGTTCTTAGAATTGTTTTTCCATTCAAAATCATATATTGGAAGTCTCCATTTGGACTTGTAAATCTCCCAAACCATTTTCCAACTTGAAATTATTCATTTTATAAGCCTTTTTAGTTCATATTTTGACCTATCATGCAACTCCATGCTATGAGCTTCTCCAATAACTTGTGACCTTCTTTCTAGACTTAAAATCCCATTTGGAGCAAGTTTGATGTTGTAAGTTTTTCCATTTGAGGCCTCCTTGTATGAGTTTTGGGTATAGGTTAAAATGACCTGTAATTCACAAATGCCCAAAATACCCTTTGCTTGCCAAGACCATAAGTTGAGTTCTCCACATCATATGAAGGCATGCCATACCATTCTAGAAAGCTAAGACAATGAGGAACAATTCTTATGTTGACCAAGAATTCATTTGAAATCTCCTTGAGGGGTAAAACTAGCTTGGAAGTCAAGTCACTTTCACAGACAAAAGTTCAGACACCCCAAATGACCTGTAACTTGCAAAGACCATAACTTGAGTTCTATAAATCTCCTTGAGGTCTTCCACCACTCAAATTAAAGGTCTTGAGATCCTCTACAAGTTTCATGTTGGCCAAGAAGCCATTTGAAGCTAGCATTTTGACTTATCTTGCTTGGAAATTTGACCTAAACTAGGGGATTTTACAGAGAAACCCTAATTTAGTAACTCCTCTTCTCCTTGATTTTTCTTGAATTCTCCTTGTCATATCTCCATATCCTTCTTCATATGTTCAATATTGATCCCCACATCTCTCCAATAGCCTTGAATGCCCTTTTAAGTCAGTCAATTGACCTAGGGTTGACCTAGGGTTGACCCAGATGAAACCCTAGTTGACTGTCTTCAACTATAGCTCTTGTGCCTTCATCAATGACTTGTTTTCTTCTCCAAATGACTTTGTAAGTCTCTCAAGATGTCTAGATACTCTCCATGCCTTCACTCCACAGCTCACAACCCTCTTGTTGACCCTCAGATACCCTCAGCTAGGAGATGATCCCAAGGCTTGATCTGCTGAACTCTTTGCTTCCAAATTCTTTCCTGATGACTTGAATGAGGTTGAATTATGATGATAACCTCTTGCTAGGCCTCTAGAGATGGAAGTAATGATTGGTCCCCTATTGAATGACTTGCTATGCTTATGCTATGCAGATGGTTAGTCTATGTACATGACTCTATATGCAAATGCTAATGATGATGAAACATAAATCCAAGGAATAAGGTTGAGCAAATTTTAGGGTGCAACAGCTGCCCCTATTCAAGCGACTTGGACCCGATTGGATGAAGAGCCCGGAGCCTTCAGACATTCGCGGTACGAGACGGTTGAATACTAGTGAAACCAGAAATTTGCCAACCGCAGAAATAAACTGCGCTCCTGCTTGAGGAATAACATTCGTCAGCTGAATTTGACTGTTACGATAACCCACTGATCTCGCGCGACCGTGCTGGGGATTGTTTCCATCGTTCTGAAGAGGATTCTGTCATAACAGATTGCTTGCTTGTCCACGTTAGGACTCTGTCTGTCGTCGATACGAAGAAGTCTCAACTAAAACTTGTCCACGTTAGGACTCCACTTACTGTCAACCCAGGAAAATCTCGGCAACTCCACTGGGGATAATTCGCCTGCATTTCAATAAACTGAATCGTCCACGTTAGGAAAAACTCTTCCACGTTAGGAACAACACCTGTCCACGTTAGGAATCATATCGTCCACGTTAGGAGTAACGCTTTTATCTTTCCACGTTAGGAAGCAATCTTCTTTCCGCGTAAGGAGAACTACATCAATCTGTCCACGTAAGGACTCCAATGCCACTTGACATGTCCGCGTCAGGACTCCGATCTTTCCACATTAAGAAATACAACTATTTCTGAACTTGTCCACGTCAGGACTCTACTTTTCTTGCATCTGTCCACGTAAGGACTAACTTCCTTCTTCCACGTTAGGAATATCTTCTTCGATCTGTCCGCGTCAGGACTAAACTCTCTTTCCACGCCAGGAATAATCCATTTCTTTCCACGTCAGGAATCAATCTTGATATATCCGCGTCAGGACTCAATCTTTCCACGTAAGGAATAAACTCGTCTTTCCACGTAAGGAAACCATTTTTCTTCCACATAAGGAATGCTCTTGATATGTCCACGTAAGGACTCTGATCTTTCCACGTAAGGAATCAATTCTTTCTCACTTTGTCCGCGTCAGGACTCATTTTTCCACGTAAGGAATGCCATCTTAACCTGTCCACGTAAGGACTCTCTTTTTCCACGTTAGGAATACTGTTATTTCCACGTTAGGAATCACTTCTGATACGTCCGCGTAAGGACTACATCGTCCACGTTAGGACCCACTTCTTTCCACGTAAGGAATAATAATTTCTTTGATTTGTCCGCGTAAGGACACTGACCTCGTCTTGATATGTCCACGTTAGGACTCAGACATCTTCGACTCGCTGAGGAAATAACTTGTCCACGTAAGGACTCACACGTCTTCGACTTGCTGGGGAAATAAGACTTGTCCACGTAAGGACTCACGCGTCTTCGACTTGCTGGGGAAATAAGACTTGTCCACGTAAGGACTCACGCGTCTTCGACTTGCTGGGGAAATATCCGCGTTAGGACTTACACCTTGCCAACAACACGAAGAAGGATAAATTTGTCCACGTCAGGATTCTTGTACTTTGTCATCACAAAGAACTACAAACTTGTCCACGTCAGGACGCACATTTCACCATTACGAATAAAGATGTCTTACCAATCCGGTAAAACAAACCTGCCCACGTTAGGACGCCCACTTCTAAAGAAATCCCGTCATTCTAGGAGTAAATTGTCCACGTCAGGACTTAGTTCTTCAATGATCCTTACCCTCAAACTGCTCAGCACTGGCGTGACAGCTACTTCGAGATGAACTCTACTGGGGATGTCTGAAAACCAACTATCGGACGCCTGCTCTGATAACCGGCGGTGGTCTCTGAAATTCTGATTCATGCGACTCGTTGATGACAAACAAACTTTGCTTGGGGATAAGAAGACACTTATCCTGGCCACTCTGGCTGGGGAATATCAGATACATTTGCATAAATGACTCTGCTAGAGACAAAGAGAGTTTTATCACGATAACTCTGTGGGGGAATACCGCCGAAACTGACATTGTCATTGAATATCTCCTGCCGAGATCTTGACTGTTTGGTGATTTATTTGAGCAAGAGCTCTCTCCACCTGAACTACTAGAGTACAGAAACTGCTTCAGCAAAATAAATGCTGGAAGGATAACGCCGACTCGCCGGGGATAGCCTGATGCTACAAAATTATTCCAGCAAAATAAATGCTGATAGGATGAAGTCGACCCTGCTGGGAAGTTGGGAACTCGAACCACACGCCTTGTTGAAGTAACCCCTGCTGGGGAATATAACTCAAACCAAACACCTTGCTGAGGTAACCCCCCCCTGCCAGGGAATATAACTCTGCTGGGGAATGGCAGATGCACCTGGTATGATTGATCTTTCTGCTGGAACGTGAACTGATATCACCGGTATCTCTGACAAAATAAATGACAGGACCCACCATCAACTCTGCTGGGGAGAGTCTCGATCTTCAGATTCCACTGGAAGGAAAGAACACCTGCTGAAAAGAGAACTCCGCTGGGGATGGCTGGATTCTCTTGGGGAAAATTAACTGACTCCGCTGGGGAAGAATGCATGACCCTGCGGGGAAGATGAACCTGTCTGAATACAGCCTTACGATCTCGGAATCACCAAACTCTGCTGAGGACGAGTAACTTCTCTGGAGCACGTCCTTTGGATAAACTACGGCTAGCTGGGGAATTCTATCCTTCTTCAGGAAGAACATGCATGACCTGCGTGGGGATCAAGCCTTTCACTATTGCAATCTTTTGATCACCTTCCTCGTACGGTTATGAAACCTGCAACAACACAAACAAGACACGGCAAGCCTATGCAATCCAAATCGATTCAGGTTAGTGACGTTACACTCAGTTAATTCAAAGCTTTAACAATTGTTGGCAAGGGCCAGTAATGTTATACTCATGCTAGCTTCAATAAACTTAGGCGTTTTATCATGCGCAAAACAGTAAAGAACAGGCATCAAGTACTGAATAACACATTTTCATTGATTGGGCCCCTGAATGGGCGGAGTTTTTGTACACGGGATGTAACTCCTGAAAAGAGGAAGCTACGCAAAGCAAATATACAAGTAGGCAAGTATTCACAAGAAGCATAAATATTGACAAATTAAATTTTGTACACATGTCGGCAACTGGATGCAGATGAACACCACGAACTGATCCTCCCATGACTCGTCCGACTCTAATGCTTTCCCGGTATCCGTCTTCTGAAGAGGTTGTATCCGATAACTAATTCCTCAAATATATTCTCCCGCACTGATGCTCATTGAATATCAAATTCGGACCGCAGTCATTTGCTTTTCTCATCCCTAACTTTTGCGTGAACCGCCCTTTACGGGTTTTCAGTTCACCGGGATACCCCTTTTTGCCGAAGCCGCCCAGTGTAGGTTTTCAACTTCGCGGGTGTACATTTTTTCAATTTTATCCCTAACTTTTGCCCGAACCTTTCATTCTGTTTTTGGTTCGCCAGGATGCCCCATTTTTGCCTGGACTCTCTTTTTTCTGTCCAGCGGGTCTATTTTAAGCAAAGTATTTTTTAACTGCGTCCGAATTCACAGGTGACGCAAAGTCTTCCCCGTCCATGGTGGCCAACAATAAAGCTCCTCCTGAAAAGACCTTACTGACAACGTATGGCCCTTCGTAGTTGGGGGTCCACTTGCCCCTGTGATCTGCTTGCGGCGGGAGAATCCTTTTCAGCACAAGGTCGCCCGTCTGAAAGCTTCGCGGAAGTATCTTCTTGTCGTACGCTTTCTTCATTCGTCTTTGGTACAAACGACCGTATGCCAGAGAAGCTAGCCTCTTCTCATCCATCAAACTCAGTTGGTTCAATCTGTTCTTTACCCATTCTGCCTCGTCTAGCTGAACGTCTCGCAATACCCTCAGAGAAGGGATCTCAACCTCCAATGGTAATACCGCTTCCATTCCGTATACCAACGAGAACGGAGTTGCCCCGGTTGATGTGCGTACCGTCGTACGATAACCGTGCAAAGCGAAAGGTAGCATTTCATGCCAATCCTTATACGTCACCACCATTTTCTGGACGATCTTCTTGATATTCTTATTGGCCGCTTCGACAGCGCCATTCATCTTGGGTCGGTAAGGGGAGGAGTTGTGATGTTCGATCTTGAAATTCTGACAGAGCTCCTTCATCATTTTGTTGTTCAGATTAGAACCATTATCCGTGATTATCCGCTCGGGAATTCCGTATCGGCAAATGATATCTCTCTTGATGAATCTAGCCACCACTTGCTTCGTTACATTTGCGTAAGACGCTGCTTCCACCCACTTGGTGAAATAATCGATTGCTACGAGGATGAACCGATGCCCGTTAGAAGCCGTCGGCTCAATCTTTCCGATCATATCGATTCCCCACATTGAGAATGGCCATGGAGATGACATCACATTTAGAGGACTCGGAGGCACATGTATTTTGTCAGCATAAATTTGGCACTTGTGGCACTTTCTTGCAAATTTGAAACAATCAGTTTCCATCGTCAGCCAAAAATAACCTGCCCGCAGCAGTTTTCTCGTCATAGCATGCCCACCAGCATGCGTACCGAATGCACCTTCGTGAATTTCCTCCATGAGAAGCTTTGCCTCTTTTTCGTCTACACAACGCAACAACACCAAGTCGTGGTTCCTTCTGTATAAGACGCCATCCGGGTTCAAATAGAAATTACCCGCTAATTTCCTGAGAGTCTTCTGATCTTGACTGGATGCCCCAGCCGGATACTCTTTATTCTTCAGGAAATTAAGGATATCAAAATACCACGGTTTGCCATCGGACGCTTCATCAATAGCAAATACATAAGCTGGCCTGTCCAACCGAGAGATAGTGATTTGGGGAGCTTCGTTCCAGAAATTGACCTTGTACATGGAAGACAAGGTGGCAAGGGCGTCGGCCATTTGATTTTCTGCCCGTGGCACGTGATGCAATTCAACCTTGTCGAAGAAAGGCAACAATCTCCTTGCATAATTCATATAATGTATCAAATTGGGCTGCCGTGTCTCCCATTCCCCTTTGATCTGATTCACTACCAGAGCTGAGTCTCCGTATACGTCTAGATGTTTGATTCGCAAATCAATGGCTTCTTCAAGCCCCATTATACAAGCTTCGTATTCGGCCTCATTGTTGGTAACGGCGAAGGTCAATCGGGCAGTAAACGGGATGTGCGACCCGTGCGGCGTAGTGATAATTGCCCCTATTCCGCTACCGTAAGCATTCACAGCTCCGTCAAATATCATCTGCCATTTGGACCCCAACTCTGGTCCCTCGTCTGGCAACGGCTCTTCACAATCCTTCATCTTGAGATACATGATATCCTCGTCAGGAAAGTCAAATCTCATCGATTGATACTCTTCAATAGGCTGCTCCGCCAGATATTCAGACAACACACTCCCCTTTATTGCCTTTTGCGAGACGTATTGAATATCGTATTCAGTCAAGATCATCTGCCACCTGGCAATTCTACCTGACAACGCCTGCTTTTCAAATATATATTTGATTGGATCCATCTTCGAGATGAGCATGGTTGTATGATTCAGCATGTACTGCCTCAAACGCTTGGCGGCCCAGGCTAGCGCGCAACAAGTTTTCTCCAGCATTGAGTATCGAGATTCACAGTCCGTAAATTTCTTACTCAGATAATAGATTGCATGCTCTTTTCTCCCTGTCTCGTCGTGTTGACCGAGAACACAACCCATACTGTTCTCAAGAACCGTCAAATACATTATCAAGGGTCTCCCTGCCACTGGGGGTATCAAAATAGGAGGCTCCTGCAGATACTTCTTTATTTTATCGAACGCCTTTTGACAATTATCGTTCCACGTTACAGCTTGATCTTTCTTCAACAGCTTGAATAATGGTTCGCACGTAGCAGTCAGGTGAGATATGAACCGAGCAATGTAGTTCAATCTCCCTAAAAACCCGCGCACCTCTTTCTCTGTTTTAGGCGTCGGCATTTCTTGAATTGCTTTTATTTTAGCAGGATCGACCTCTATTCCTCTTTCGCTTACTATGAACCCCAGGAGCTTACCCGATCTCACCCCGAAGGTGCATTTGTTAGGGTTCAGCCTCAGCCTGAACTTCCTAAGCCTTTTAAACAACTTCAACAGATTCACCAGATGCTCTTCCTCCGTCTGGGATTTGGCAATCATATCGTCAACATAAACTTCAATCTCTTTATGCATCATGTCATGAAAGAGAGTTGTCATCGCACGCTGATACGTTGCCCCAGCATTTTTCAAACCAAAGGGCATCACTTTATAGCAAAATGTTCCCCAAGGCGTTATGAAAGTAGTCTTCTCCATATCCTCTGGCGCCATTTTAATTTGATTATAGCCTGAAAAGCCATCCATGAAGGAGAATACAGAGTATTGAGCGGTATTATCAACTAACACGTCAATATGAGGAAGTGGAAAATCGTCTTTTGGGCTTGCTTTATTCAAATCTCTATAATCCACGCACATTCGAACCTTGCCATCTTTCTTTGGCACCGGTACGATGTTAGCAACCCATGAGGGATACTTCGTCACAGCCAGGAACCCAGCGTCCCACTGTTTCTGAACCTCCTCTTTAATCTTCATTGCCATATCTGGGCGAGTTCTGCGAAGTTTTTGTTTGACAGGCGGGCAGTCTTCTTTCAGTGGCAGACGATGCACAACCATATCTGTATCGAGCCCTGGCATATCTTGATACGACCAAGCGAATACATCATTATACTCTCGGAGCATTTCAACCAGTTTTCGCTTGATATCACTCTGTAGTGCGGCTCCGATACGAATATTTTTCTCAACCCCTTCCGACCCCAAGTTGATAATTTCGATAACCTCGTCGTGAGGCAGAATGGCTCTTTCCTCTTGCTTCACCAACCAAGACAGTTCTTCAGGAACGTCGCTATCTTCGACAACCTCTTCTTCGGTCTGGAATACCGGGTGCTCGAAGTCGGGACGAGTCATAGGTGGTTCAAGGATGTCATCTGAAAATGTTATCCTGCAAAAGGAATGGTTAAGTGCTTCAAAATGCGTATAAAGCGGATAACCACGTTGCCATTTTATTGAAAAATACAAAACAAGAAAGACAGGGATTACAGTATTTACACATGAAAAAAAACGCCATTTATTTAATGATTAACAAAGCAATGTTTATAACAACGCGGCCCTAAGCAAATCCTGATGCCCCGGGCAAGACATCAGATTATTCAACAATTAATAAAGCAAAGCATTACTGTTTAAAAGTCACAGGAACAAGCTCCTGAATGGACCAGTTGCACAGTCCTTGTCCTGGCGTGCTTGGCTGAATCCAGGCATCCATATCACAGTCGCTGTCCCCTTCATCGGATTCTGAAGCAGCATTGACAGATTCATGGCATACTCCACTGGCAGAGATGGTGATTGACTTTCTGAAATGAGGGGCCCCCACAGAAGGAGTTGATGACGACGGTCGGTACCCCAGTCCGAACCGGTCCATTTTCACAGGAATGTCCAATACTTTGCCCCAGCCCGTGGCTTCTCCTGCCTTCACTAGCGCTTGAGCCTCTTTATACGAAGAAACAGCTATCTCCGGCACTTTGCTTGGCCCTGGACCCTTGTCCTTAATGCGCAAACCTTCGAATGCCTGGCATGGCGTCTCGTGGATCTCCCCGTCGACTTCCACATATTTGAACGAAGAAAGATGGCTGACCAGGATGTCTTCTTCTCCGCACACGGTGACTACACTGTCTCCGACCATATACTTTAACTTCTGATGCAGGGTAGACGTAACTGCCCCTGCCCCGTGAATCCAAGGTCTTCCCAGCAAGCAGCTGTACGCAGGCTGTATATCCATGATATAAAACTCCGTTGCAAACACTTCCGGCCCCACTTGCAGAGGCAAGGTGATCGATCCGAAGACTGTTCTCCGCGTGCCGTCAAACGCTCTGACTACCAAATCACTTGGTGTGCACAAAATCCCTCGAACATCCAGCTTCATCATAGCCTTCTTAGGCAGCACGTTCAAAGACGACCCGGTGTCAACCAATACGTGCGACATTGTCGACCCTCTGCACTCAACAGATACATGTAATGCCATGTTATGATCCCTCCCTTTCGGAGTCAAGTCAAAATCAGTAAAGCCCAGACTGTGGCCTGCATTTACATGTGCCAATACCCCTTCTAGCTGGTTCACGGAGACATCCTGTGGTACAAAAGAAGTGTCCAGGACTTTCAGCAAAGCATTTCGGTGAGCCTCTGAACACAACAGCAATGACAGAATAGATATTTTGGATGGCGTTTGCTGCAGATGCTCCACAATTTTATAATCGCTCTTCCGAATTAAGCGCATGAATTCTTCGACATCCTTAGATGCTGCTTCTTTTTCATTTGCTTGAACCGGAACATTTTCCACCGCTTTCCCCTTTCCTTTCGCTAGCCTTTCGGCTTCCACTTCAGGAGATATAAAGATCCTGCCGCTTCTTGTCATGCCTCCTGAGCCCACAACATTATCCACAACCTCCGCTGACTGCTTGTTAACATCGATTTTAATCCCGTCACAATACACCTCTAGCCCATATGACCATGGGACTGCTTTCGTGTTCTCATACGGGATTGGCCCGGCTTTAGTTATAGTAATCGGTGGCCGCTGAGCTGGTGCTGAAATAGTGATCGTCTTCCTAGGAATTGTCACTGTAGCAACATCACTCCGATTATCCGCTACTGCCCCTGCCGGCTCATCAGTTGCTGTTCTATCAAACTGCAATACACCTTCATCAATTAAGGCCTGAATGCCTTTCTTCAAATCCTCACACCCCCCAGACAGGGCCCAACAATCTAAGCAGTACTCATTACAACCCGGGTAAACACCCCCTTGCAACAGTCGGCTTTTTATTTCGCTCAGCGGCGTCTTTAAATCCTCAACATTCATAATCAGATTCAGACCTTCCTCAGTCAGCACGGCATTCGCCCCATGATTAGGCATGGGTTTCTGGACTATATTCGCACCGGTCGTTCCGAAGTTGATAGACTTGTTGTCCAAGAGATCCTGCACAACGTGCTTAAAAGCGTGACAACCTTCTATATCATGGCCCGGGGCCCCAGAATGAAACTCGCAGCGCCTATTTGCATCATAGCCGAACGGGGGAGTTCCCGTTATCGGTGCCAAGGTTCTTTTTTCTACCAGATTCAATCCCAACAAGGTCTGCAATAAATCAGCATAGTTAGAGGGAGGCTTCTCGAACACCCTTCTCGGCTTACCACCCTGGAATTTTCTCTGAGCTTGCTGTGCCCCCTGCTGAGGCTGCTGCTGCTGTGGCATTGGTTGCTGCTGAACCGGTTGTTGTTGCTGGATTGGCTGCTGTTGATACGGGATGGTGACACTCGACACTTGCTGCGGCTGACGATATTGGTTTCTTCCCCTGCCTCGGCCTCGGCCTCGGCCTCCAAATACAGCACTAGCTTCGCCCTGACGGCGCCCACCATAAGCTTTCCTATTACTGCCAGATGCAGCTGACTCGTCAACTTGGAACTTTCCTTGCTTAATGTTCCGCTCAATCTTTTCACCCATCAAAATCAGATCTGAAAAACTAGCCAGAGACGTATGAAACAGCATATCATGAAACAGCCCGGTGAATGTGCCAACAAACATGTCGTTCATTTCTTTATCTTCCACAGGAGGACGGACCCTGGCAGCCATATCGCGCCACCTTTGCGCGTATTCTTTAAAACTCTCCCCCTTCTTCTGCGAAAGCCCGGCCAACTGGACCCGATTGGGTGCCAGGTCACTGTTATATTTGTAATGGGCTACGAACGCCTCCGCTAATTGCTTCCAAGTCTTGATATCAGTGGGCTCCAACCCCATGTACCACTCTAAGGAAGGACCCGATAGACTATCCTGAAAGAAATGCATGAGCATTCTTTCGTCAGTGGAGTATGCAGACATCTTTCTGTAATAAGCTCGTACATGCACTTTCGGGCATGTATCTCCTTTGTACTTATCGAACGCAGGCGCTTTGAACTTGATTGGCACCCTCAGCCCAGGTACCAAGCCCATTGTTGCCATGTCCAGACCCACAGCACTCTGGTTTAGGACTCCCTTCATTTGCTCTTCCAGCATTCTAATCTTTTGAGAATCATCCATCGGCCCTTCAAAGCCCCCTCCAGAGAAGGCGTCTTCCTGTTGATCCTCTTGCCACATACCGTTTCCAGCCCCGTATCCATCATACGCATTATTACGTCCAGCTCTGACCTGATTCATCCCCGGAACTCGACCTCTGTTGCCATACCCTTGAACACCTCCAGCAGGACCACCAGCCATAAAACCAGCACCGTTTCCGTTTCCAAAACCTCCGTAGCCCTGATTGACCATACCATAACCATCTTGCCCAAAGCCTTGAGCATTAAAGCCATACTTGCCAGTATTGTCGAATCCCTGATCGTTGAATCCGAACCCAGTATTGACGAAGCCATTGCCTCCGAGATTATCTCCCACATTGACATCACCCAGCCCAGCGTTGTGGACAGCAGTTTCATTTCCAACTCCGACGTTACCATTCACAGCAGCGGTAGCGTTGTTGACGTTAGCAGCATTCACATTGACGACAGGCGGAGCCACTGGCGTTGGAGTGCCATCTCCATGAGCAGTATCAACCCGGACAGACTGATGATCTTCGTTACCATGACCAGCGTTGCGGGCCAACAGAGGCTGGACCATGGCCTGCAAATTCTCTTGCCCTTTTGCTATAGCCTCCATGGTCTGCATGAAGAGGGCGAGCTTCTCGCGTACATCCTGCATCTCATTCTGAATCTGGTCCATGACTTTCCGACAGTTGGATCGTGTAGAATAGCGGTGCGGATGTTGATCTGGAATCCTGTTAAGTACCTGGATCAAAGCAGGAGATAAGACACCATTCATATATTACCTGTTATGCAAGATGAATATGAATGCAATGCAATGTGTCTGTGCCTTAGGGAAGTTCATTCCCCCAGTTCTAGTGCGAAGATGCCGGTGCGGTGACAGTGTTGACAATAAGAATACCGGAGCTGAATCATAGAAAGCCTCGTATATTGCAGAGAGAATCAATAAGCCCAGGGTACAATATCACTGAGAGTACAAAGAAGGCATGACCTCAACCAACAATCCTGGTGATGGTCAGCACTATGCAAATAAAGCATACAAATAATGGAATGATCAGATCCTCCCAAAAGTCTGGTACTCCTCTATCAACTTCTTGGTCTCCGGATGGCTTGGTCGATCAAGCAGCCCTTCAACAAGCTGGTTTCTCTTCTTAAGGACACGGCGTACGTCTTCAGCAGTTTCTTCCCATGTTGCTTCTCCGAAGCAATCTTCTAGCTTTCGCTTCTGGGACACTGCTTCATCTCTGGATTTGATTGCCTTGTTCAGTGCATGCTGGACACTATACCGGTTCATCACTTCCTCCTCACACTTCTTGATGCTAGACTTCAACTTCTCTTCGAGGTCGGAAATTTGCTGCTTTAGCTTATCTTCCCTCTTCTTGTTGTTGGTGAGAGTAGCATTCCAAGTCTTATTGCAAGAGGATATCTCTCGGTGTGCTGCGTCAAGCGCCTTCTTTTTGGCTTCCAGCATGTCATGGGAACTTCTGAACTCTTGCCCCAGACGTTCGCGCTTTTTCTTTTCCTCGGTCAACTCAGCTCCTAACCTGTTTACCAGCTCAATCTGTTGTTGGAAAGCATATACGGCCTTGTTCTTCTCACTGCGTGCCTGGGCTAGCTCTTGCTCTAACCCTTCATTAATCTTCATTAAGGCTTCTTTCTCCCTCACAACTTGTTCATATGCTTCTCTAGAAACAGTAGTCGGCTCTTCTACCGGAATAGGATCAAGAATTGGTGCATCTGGAAATGGCATCTTCAACTGACTAGCCCTCTCTTGAATCCAAGCTCTATAAGGTGCATAGGTCTGACAGTCGTTCTTTCCTAACAACGGCTTCCCTTTGTGGTTAATACTCGTCCAGGCATGTCGCAACTTGGCTAATAACTCCCCCTTCACGTCACCAGTGAAGTACAGAGATTCCTGTACTTCTTCCTCCTGAGGTGGATTCTTCAGCGCATATCCGAACTGGCGAATGAATAGAGAAGGGTTGTAATTGATACACCCTTTTCTTCCTATCAACGGTACATTAGGGTACCCAGAACAACTGAAGATGAGCTCGGATCCCAACAAATCTCTATCAAACCACTCCATATCTTCCGACGATAGCCTCATCAGACGCTCTGGCCAACCAACTGGAACTGTAGTCTCTGCAGTAGATCCGCTCTTAGGAAGGTGACTCTCAAACCACATACTCAACAAGGGTACACAAAGATGAACATTCTTCCCTCTTCCCTTCTCATTCTTGTAATGCAGTGAATGGTAGAGATCTCCGAGTAAGGTAGGTACAGGATTACCAGCGGCAAACAAGTAGAAAGCATCGAAGTCCACAAAATCCGGTATATTGGGGAATAGTACTATGCCATAGATGCACAAGGCCAACACAGCATTGAAAGCAACCCAGCACCCATTCTTGGCGTACTCTTGGGCTTTACCCACTAAGAACTGAAATGAGAAGCCTGGAACTCCACGGGAAACAGTAGTCACAAGTTCAGAAGCATCAACATGCAAGGCTTTTGCCAATTCCTCCGGCTTGGGCTTGGCATCATAATGAATGAACGGAACCTGGTTCTGCACGGGCAGCTCAACATACTCAGCGTATTCTTCCAGAGTTGGTCCCATAATAAAGTCAGAGAACGTAAAACACCTCAAAGCAGGGTCATAGAATTGCATCAAAGCATACAGCCCATCCAACTCTACCTCTGTAGGTTTGCACACCAATCTCAGTAATCTACCATAACTCATCCGGAAACTCCTACGAACACCCTCATCAGCAAGAGAGATTAACCCCAGTAAAGGAACAATATCAGGCGTAGGCAATTTGTAGGCAACTGTTCTCCGTAGGCTAGTCATGATCAAAACTCAGAAGTCTGGGCACTAGAACTAGGGAAATGCAAATGCACCTGCAGCACAGACACACGTTAGTGAAATGCAAATGATAATGGATATGCAGGGATGCAATGCAAGTAACATTCAACGGGGACCAAAGCTGCAGCTGAATAACCTAAACCCAATCAAGAAAGGTCTCAGATAGACCATCCAGAAGTCATCAAACCCTGGTCTCAGATAGACCTAAAATTGAACTCCAACACTGGTCTCTGACAGACCTCAAACCATAACTCACTGGTCTCTGATAGACCTCAAATCCCATCTATAACTGGTCTCTGACAGACCTCATAACACATCCCCAAATGGTCTCTGACAGACCTCAGAATAAATCTCCAAATGGTCTCTGACAGACCTCAAACCTCTCCATAAATAACCAGGATCTCTGATCAAGAAATAACCGGTAGTCTGGAGGTCTAGTTACCTGCATAACCCTGAATCCCCTCACAGGTGGGTGGCCCTATAACTGGCACAAGGTACGGCATCCTATGCGGTCGTCGGCGTCACAGACTTTCAGGGTTGATGATACGATTCCCAGAAGGAGTGGCATCATCAATTCCTGAAGAGGCCTCACTCAGCCAACTTCCAAATGATCGGTCCCCAGAGTCGACAATCCAACTAACCAGCAACCCACGCCAACCAAAGGAAGGGGCAGGAGGCCAACCAGAGGAACCTCGTCTGAGTGTAGATTTCATGGGACACCAAAGCAAGCAAAGCAAGCGGGCGCCCACTAATTTCTACTCTAATTCTAGGTGCACTCAAGCCCAGGTCCAGCTTATCTCTCAATATCAGAACACCCGTCACACCCCAGATACAGCAATAATAAACAATATATATAAAGCTGAAAAATACAGGGTTAGAAATATACAATAACTCCATACAAAATCCTCGACGGGAAAGCAAGCGTTAGGATTGACTCTCTCAAGGGACGTTGGATCCCAAATGCATAAGGACCGTCGCAGTCCTTAGCAGCCAGGGGACGTTGGATCCCCAGCAGAGTCGCCAGCTGTCGCTACTGCGAAAATCGGCGCCGGCTGAACAGAAGAGTCGCCACCGTGCGTTATTTATCCCACGGGAGGGAAAGGAAACGCTCAGAGTAAACCTCGCACAACACGGGAAAGGTATGGTCGTCGCAACCAAAACCTGGGTTCGGGAGTCGGTTACGCAAGGGGAAGGTATTAGCACCCCTCACGTCCGTCGTACTCGACGGGATCCACGCTTGTTTTCGGGTATATATTGTTATTCTATCTAAACTATAGGTCAAGGGTTAAAAAGAAAAGAAAACTGAAAATAAAAATGACTCGGCAAAGTATCGCACTTTATGCCTACGTATTCCCGTCTGGAACGAGAAATCAGAGTCAACGTAGTTCGCCTACCTACGGGAAAGGAGGGGAAGGTTGCTCGCTAGGATATCGCATCCTATGCCTACGTACTTCCACACAGCATGGAAGATCAGAGCAAACGTAGTTCGGGCCACGTACGACACAAGCTTGTCTTGGTTGATTTTATTCCTTCTGAAAAAGGTTTCTCTGATTAACAGTCCAAGAGGACAAAAATGACGCTTTGATGAGTTCACATTCTTTTACGAAAGAAGTGTCTTTTATTGTGTTTGAAATCTTTATGTGTTTTTCTGTTTGTTTTGAGAAAGAAAGAGACAGAACTCTAACCTACGGTTGCGAAGGGAAACAAACTAACCTAATGTTATCATGCATGGGTTAAGACCTAGTGTCTATCATGCTCCTCTCTTGCACAGAGAGAAACAGAGATCCTAAGGGATAGGCAGAAACAGAAACAATATCAGATATATACAGTAAAGCAGTAAAATGCATGGATGCAGCAATACAAGCGAGGCAAGGGAGTCCCACTCAACCTCGAACCTAGAAAACAATAGGCGAAAGTGAACAGGCTTCACTTTCAACCCAACAGGGTAAACAGCAAACAATACAGTCCAGAAAACCAATCAATACATCAGCAAATGAAATACAGCAAAAGAAACAGCATCAGCAGCTCTAAATCAACAACTGGCTTCAAGTAATCTCCCATCAGCTACAGGTTTCAACAAGCATCAATATCCATCTTCATGGCCTTCAGACAAGGGCTTTGATCATCAGTCTTCCATCTGCAATGGCTTTTCTTCAAGCTCAAACCTCCAGGATGAGGGATTAGTCACAAGAGTGAATTGGGTATTAAGCAATCAGCTGACTACCAAAGGTGGTGAACAGACTGCTTCTAACACAAGAGACATTTTCTCTCAAGAGTTCTATCTCATAGACACTATCACCAAGCCTTCCAAAGGAAGGGGGTGAGTGTCTTAGAGAGACTCTGAATCACAGAGAAGAATGGATGCAGACAAGGCAATCCATGTTTGAGAAATAATCATTCTAACCTAGAGCTCTGCCTAGCTCCTAAACCCTAGTCTCCTCAGCAACTGCTAGCAAGAAGCTCCTCCTCAACTCTGACAGTTGATCTTCAGCATTTGAATCTTCAATAGCTTCATCTTCACAAATCTTCAGCTTCCCCAGGGCCCCAGACAAACCCAATACCCAAACAAACAATCAATAAACCCCAGAGGGCACACCACACCAGACAGCAGATATACAGACAGTAATAATAGCAGTAGGGGAATCCTAACTGTTCTCTAAGGGATCTAATAGCTACCCATAGCCCCTATAGTCCCATAACTAAACTAGTTAAATCCTAAGTCCTAAGGGAAATGAAATCAAACTCCTAAGTTGTCACCTAAAACCCTAGTTTTGTTCATGATATTCAAGCATTTATTAATCACCTAAAATTAGCCTCTAAAAATGGGAACTAAAATATTTCTACAAGCCTAACATCTCATCTAAACAATATGAAAATAATGATCAAAAAGTATTAAAGCATGTGAGAGAACAAAAATCACAAAAAAAATGCATGAAATGAATCTATTTAATGTGACATTTATTTAGAAAATATGAAAAAAATATGAAATAAAACCAAAAATGAAAATTTATTTTCCTATAATATTCTAGACATTTTAATGAAAACATGGTAAAAAGAATGAATTAAAAAGCATTTTTTATGAATTAGTTATGAATTAATGAAAATGGTAAAATATTAAAGTGAAATAAGAAAAATAAAATGAATTAAATGAGCCAGAGGGGGTTAGAATAGTAACTACGTCCAGTTCAATCCAGGATGGGCCTCATAAAGGGGGGTGCTGGTAGCGCTTACACTAGGCCCAGGAAAACACTCAGCATTAGTGAAAAACCATAAGAAGCGCTGGGGGTAAGAATAGCAGTGAAAACACGTTAGAAATGGTTTGGGCCTAACACATTGGGGGTGGGGATAGCACAAGAGTCTGAGGCCCGCCCGTTTCAATTAATGAAACGGTGCGTTTTGGCCAGCGCTTCTCCCTCCAAATTCAGATCAAATACCAGCCATTGGATCGCTCCCACAGTCAAGGGTCTAACTCCAAACGAAGGGCTCAGATTTCGTCTTCCTCCTTGGTTCTGCAAGCTAGGGTTTCCAACACCATGAGAGCTCATGCACGAGCAGGTTTACACCAAACCGTTCTCCTTCTACACGCGATGAAATGCCACGCCATGAACACGAAACTTGCTCAAAATCTTTCACTCTACAATCCTATGATCTCAATTCAATCTGAAACTCAATAAATCTCTCAATCCGATAGCATCAATCTCTGATTACCATGGAAGGACACTGATATGCAACATCACCATTCTCAATCAAACTTAGCCTAAATTGAACTACAACTAATGGAGGTTAATATATGCTATCAAACTAACATTCTAACACCTTAATCCGAGAGATATTGATCCAAACAGATTGTGGTACCTGTTAACAAACCTCACCAAATCGTTCCAAACTCACCTAAACTAATCTCCTAACCACCTAGATTGCATCTAAACTAACAACATCATGCCAAATTAACTAGATCAAGCAGTTTGAATGAAAACTTACCTAGTGAGAAATCTTGAGAAACAGCTATGGAAGATGTGGATCTGAAGCTTCTAAGTGCTGGATCTTGATCAATCCTTGATGTATGTGATTCTGTATGCAAGCTTTGGATGAGATTTGGCCAGAATTATGCTATCCACTTGCAACTTCAATCTTGATGCTCTTGAAAAAAAGTGCTCGAAAATGGATGATTCACACCAAAACTTTGCTCCAATTATGATCTATGATGATGATGGAGTCAGATTGAGTTGATTTTGATGAAAGTTGATGAAGGTTTTGAGAGAATTGTAATGAAACTTTAATGAAAAAGTGTGAGAAATTTTGTGGAATTCTTGATGCAAATGAGGCCAACCCTTGCCAAATTCTCCTTTCATGAATATATAGACCCCAAATGAACATTCTAGATCCATCTTGCACATTCCCTTGTTTTCAAACTTTGGCTCATTTTTGATTATGTTTCTTAAATGCTAAGCAACCATGGATAACTTCATTTTTTCCTTCCAAACTCAAAAAAGTGTGTGAACCATTGTTCTTAGAATTGTTTTTCCATTCAAAATCATATATTGGAAGTCTCCATTTGGACTTGTAAATCTCCCAAACCATTTTCCAACTTGAAATTATTCATTTTATAAGCCTTTTTAGTTCATATTTTGACCTATCATGCAACTCCATGCTATGAGCTTCTCCAATAACTTGTGACCTTCTTTCTAGACTTAAAATCCCATTTGGAGCAAGTTTGATGTTGTAAGTTTTTCCATTTGAGGCCTCCTTGTATGAGTTTTGGGTATAGGTTAAAATGACCTGTAATTCACAAATGCCCAAAATACCCTTTGCTTGCCAAGACCATAAGTTGAGTTCTCCACATCATATGAAGGCATGCCATACCATTCTAGAAAGCTAAGACAATGAGGAACAATTCTTATGTTGACCAAGAATTCATTTGAAATCTCCTTGAGGGGTAAAACTAGCTTGGAAGTCAAGTCACTTTCACAGACAAAAGTTCAGACACCCCAAATGACCTGTAACTTGCAAAGACCATAACTTGAGTTCTATAAATCTCCTTGAGGTCTTCCACCACTCAAATTAAAGGTCTTGAGATCCTCTACAAGTTTCATGTTGGCCAAGAAGCCATTTGAAGCTAGCATTTTGACTTATCTTGCTTGGAAATTTGACCTAAACTAGGGGATTTTACAGAGAAACCCTAATTTAGTAACTCCTCTTCTCCTTGATTTTTCTTGAATTCTCCTTGTCATATCTCCATATCCTTCTTCATATGTTCAATATTGATCCCCACATCTCTCCAATAGCCTTGAATGCCCTTTTAAGTCAGTCAATTGACCTAGGGTTGACCTAGGGTTGACCCAGATGAAACCCTAGTTGACTGTCTTCAACTATAGCTCTTGTGCCTTCATCAATGACTTGTTTTCTTCTCCAAATGACTTTGTAAGTCTCTCAAGATGTCTAGATACTCTCCATGCCTTCACTCCACAGCTCACAACCCTCTTGTTGACCCTCAGATACCCTCAGCTAGGAGATGATCCCAAGGCTTGATCTGCTGAACTCTTTGCTTCCAAATTCTTTCCTGATGACTTGAATGAGGTTGAATTATGATGATAACCTCTTGCTAGGCCTCTAGAGATGGAAGTAATGATTGGTCCCCTATTGAATGACTTGCTATGCTTATGCTATGCAGATGGTTAGTCTATGTACATGACTCTATATGCAAATGCTAATGATGATGAAACATAAATCCAAGGAATAAGGTTGAGCAAATTTTAGGGTGCAACAGATATCTGCTGGAAATAAATTGTCCACGTCAGGACACCAACACGAAGAGTAATCAATTTTGTCAATGTCATGAATTCACATTCAATCAATACGGAGAAATCAAATCTGTCCAAGTTAGGACTAGCACATATCGTCAACTTGAGAAAATCAATCTGTCCACGTCAGGACTTCACATTCCATCAATTCTGAGAAGTCGAACCTGTCCACGTTAGGACTAACACCTCTTATCAGCCCGGGGAAATAAATCTGTCCACGTTAGGACCCCCACTTCTCTAGCACGAAGAAAATCCATCAATAAAATTGTCCACATCAGGACTCATTTCTCCATTGGTCCCAAACCACAAACTTCTTAGCACTGACGTGACAGCGACTTTGAGGCGGACTCTACTGGGGCTATTTGGAAATCAAACTACCGGACGCCTGTTCTGATAACCGGCGACAGCCTCTGAAATTCTGATTCCTGAAACCCTTTGATGACAAATAACTCTGCTTGGGGACAAGGAGAGACTTTGCCTACTGACTCTGTGGGGAATAATGCCAAAACGGACATTATCATTGAATGTCTCACGTCGAGATCTTGAATGTTTGGTAATTAATTTGAGCAAAAGCTCCTTCCACCTGCAAGAGAGCAACACTTGAAACAAACGGTTAGCCAACCTGGTTCATGTTTCAACATGCATATGTTTGATAATGACGCAATGCTCTATCCGACATGGAAATGCTACGCGTTTTTATTTGGTGGATGCAAGTATGACACTATATGCCGATGCAAATGCAGACTCGAACTGTTGGGATACAAGAAACTGCTTCATCAAAATAAATGCTGAAGACAATGCCGACTCCGCTGGGGATAGCCAGGTGCTACAGAATTATTCCAGCAAAATAAATGCTGGAAGAGTGAAGTCAACCCTGCTGGGGAATACAACTCTGCTGGAGAATAGCAGATGCGCCTGGTATGATTGGACTCCTGCTGGGGAATGAACGGATATCACACGATATTCTGGCAAAATAGATGCCAGGACTCACAACCAACTCTGCCGGGTAGAGTCTTAATCTTCGATTTCCACTGGGAGGAAAGCACTTGCTGAAAAGAGAACTCCGCTGGGGACGAACCAATTCTCTTGGGAAAAATCAACTGACTCCGCTAGGGGAGAATAAATAACCCTACTGGGAAGGGTAGACTGTCTGAATACAACTCGCAAGTTGGAAACATTAATCTTCGGAGGCTAAACCACTCTGCTTGAGATGCACTGTCTGAATACAACCTTCAATCTTGGAACCGCCAAACTCTGCTAAGGATAAACGACTTTGCTGGAGAATGTCCTCTGGATAAGCCACGACTAGCTGGGGAACTTGATCCTTCTTCAGTAAGGAACATGCACGACCTGTGTGGGGATCGAGTCTTTTGTTACGAGCTTCCGATCCATACTGCAATCTTTTGATCGTCCTCTTTGTACGACTATGAACCCTGCAACACCACAAACAAGACAAGACAAGTCTATGCAACCAAATCTATTCAGGTTAGCGTTAGTGACATTATCTTCAGTTAATCCAAAGTTTTAACAATTATTGGCAAGGGCCAGCGATGTTATACACATGCTTGTTTCATCACACCTAGGCGTTTATCATGCACAAAACAGTAAATAACCAGCATCAAATACTGAATAACATATTTTATTGATTGGGCCCCTAAATGGGCGGAGTTTTTTGTACACGAGATGTAACTCCTGAAAAGAGGAAGCTACGCACAACAAATATACAAGTATGCACAAGAAGCATAAATATGATGACAAATAAAATTTGTACACATGTCGGCAACGGGATGCAGACGAACATCACGAACTGATCCTCCTATGACTCGCCCGACTCTAATACTTTCCTAGTATCCACACTTCCGAAGAGATTGTATATGATAATAGACCTCTCGAGTATATTCTCCCGCACCCAAAGCTCAATGCAGTATCAAATTCGGACCGTAGTCATTTGCTTTTCAAATCCCTAACTTTTGCGTGAACCGCCCTTTACGGGTTTTCAGTTCACCGGGATACCCTTTTTTGCCGAAGCCGCCCAGTGTAGGTTTTCAACTTCGCGGGTGTACATTTTTTCAATTTTATCCCTAACTTTTGCCCGAACCTTTCATTCTGTTTTTGGTTCGCCAGGATGCCCCATTTTTGCCTGGACTCTCTTTTTTCTGTCCAGCGGGTCAATTTCAAGCAAAGTATTTTTTAACTGCGTCCGAATTCACAGGCGACGTAAAGTCTTCACCGTCCATGGTGGACAACAGTAAAGCTCCTCCTGAAAAGACTTTTCTGACAACGTATGGCCCTTCGTAGTTGGGGGTCCACTTGCCCCTGTGATCTGCCTGTGGCGGGAGAATCCTTTTCAGCACAAGGTCGCCCGTATGAAAGCTCCGAGGATGTATCTTCTTATCATATGCTTTCTTCATTCGGCTCTGGTACAAACGACCGTATGCTAGAGAAGCTAGCCTCTTCTCATCCATTAAACTCAGTTGGTTCAACCTGTCTTTCACCCATTCTGCTTCGTCTAGTTGGACATCTCGCAATACTCTCAGAGAGGGAATCTCGACTTCCAGTGGTAGCACTGCTTCCATTCCGTATACCAACGAGAACGGGGTTGCTCCGGTTGATGTGCGTACCGTCGTACGATAACCGTGCAAAGCAAAAGGTAGCATCTCATGCCAATCCTTATAGGTCACCACCATCTTTTGAACGATCTTCTTTATGTTCTTATTGGCCGCTTCAACAGCGCCATTCATGTTGGGTCGGTAAGGGGAGGAGTTGTGATGTTCGATCTTGAAATTCTGACAGAGCTCCTTCATCATTTTGTTGTTCAGGTTTGAACCGTTGTCATTGATTATCCGTTCGGGGATTCCATATCTGCAAATGATATCTCTCTTGATGAACCTGGCTACCACCTGCTTAGTTACATTCGCATAAGATGCCGCTTCCACCCACTTGGTGAAATAATCGATTGCTACGAGAATGAACCGGTGCCCGTTAGAAGCTGTTGGCTCGATCTTTCCAATCATATCAATTCCCCACATCGAGAATGGCCATGGCGATGACATCACATTCAGAGGACTCGGAGGCACATGGATCTTATCAGCATAGATTTGGCACTTGTGGCACTTCCTTGCAAACTTGAAACAATCAGTTTCCATAGTTAGCCAAAAATAACCTGCCCGCAGCAGCTTCCTCGTCATAGCATGCCCACCAGCATGCGTACCAAATGTACCTTCATGTATTTCCTCCATGAGCAATTTTGCCTCTTTTTCGTCTACGCAACGCAGCAGCACCAAGTCATGATTTCTTCTGTATAAGACACCATCCGGATTCAAATAGAAATTACCCGCCAATCTCCTGAGAGTCTTATGATCTTGACTGGATGCCCCAGCCGGATACTCTTTGTTCTTCAGGAAATTAAGGATATCGAAATACCATGGTTTATCGTCAGATGCTTCGTCAATGGTAAATACGAAGGCAGGTCTGTCGAGCCGAGAGATAATGATTCTGGGAGCCTCGTTCCAGAAGTTGACTTTGTACATGGAAGACAAAGTGGCCAGGGCGTCAGCCATCTGATTCTCTGCTCGCGGTACATGATGCAATTCAACTTTGTCAAAGAAAGGCAACAATCTCCTTCCGTAATTCATGTACGGTATCAAATTGGGCTGACGTGTCTCCCATTCTCCCTTGATTTGATTCACCACCAGAGCTGAGTCTCCGTATACGTCTAGATTTTTGATCCGCAAATCAATGGCTTCTTCAAGCCCCATGATACAAGCTTCGTATTCGGCTTCATTATTGGTAACTGGAAAGGTCAATCGAGCAGTAAATGGGATGTGCGACCCGTGTGGAATAGTGATGATTGCCCCTATTCCGCTACCGTAAGCGTTTACAGCTCCGTCAAATATCAACTTCCATTTGGAACCCGATTCTGGCCCTTCGTCTGGCAACGGCTCTTCACAATCTTTCATCTTTAGGTACATGATATCCTCGTCAGGAAAATCAAACCTCATCGATTGGTAATCTTCAATAGGCTGCTCTGCCAAGTACTCAGACAGTACACTCCCCTTTATAGCCTTTTGCGAGACATACTGGATGTCGTATTCAGTCAAGACCATTTGCCAACGGGCAATTCTCCCTGATAATGCCTGCTTTTCGAATACATATTTGATAGGATCCATCTTCGAGATGAGCATGGTTGTATGATTCAGCATGTATTGCCTCAAACGCTTGGCGGCCCAGGCTAGCGCGCAACAAGTCTTTTCAAGCATTGAATATCGAGATTCACATTCAGTAAATTTCTTACTCAAGTAGTAGATCGCATGCTCTTTTCTTCTTGTCTCGTCGTGTTGACCGAGAACACAACCCATACTTCCCTCTAGAACTGTCAAATACATAATCAAGGGTCTCCCTGCCACTGGAGGTATCAAAATAGGAGGCTCCTGCAAATACTGCTTTATTTTATCAAACGCCTTTTGACAATTTTCGTTCCACGTCACAGCTTGATCTTTCTTTAACAGCTTGAATAATGGTTCACACGTAGCTGTTAGGTGAGATATGAACCGAGCGATGTAGTTCAACCTCCCTAAAAACCCGCGCACCTCCTTCTTTGTTTTAGGCGTCGGCATCTCTTGTATTGCTTTTATTTTTGTAGGATCGACCTCTATTCCTCTTTCGCTTACGATAAACCCCAGCAGTTTACCCGATCTCACCCCGAAGGTGCACTTGTTAGGGTTCAGTCTCAGCCTGAACTTCCTAAGCCTTTTGAATAACTTCAGCAGATTCACCAAATGCTCTTCCTCCGTCTGGGATTTGGCAATCATATCATCGACATAAACTTCGATCTCCTTATGCATCATATCATGAAAAAGAGTCGTCATTGCACGCTGATACGTTGCCCCAGCATTCTTCAATCCGAAGGGCATCACTTTGTAACAAAATGTTCCCCAAGGCGTTATGAAAGTAGTCTTCTCCATGTCCTCTGGCGCCATTTTAATCTGATTATAGCCTGAGAAGCCATCCATGAAGGAGAATACGGAGAATTGAGCAGTGTTGTCAACTAGCACATCGATGTGAGGAAGTGGAAAATCATCTTTCGGGCTCGCTTTATTTAAGTCACGGTAATCTACGCACATTCTCACCTTACCGTCTTTCTTTGGCATTGGTACAATGTTAGCGACCCATGAGGGATATTTTGTAACAGCCAGGAAACCAGCGTCCCACTGTTTTTGAACCTCCTCATTAATCTTTACTGCCATATCGGGTCTAGTTCTGCGAAGCTTTTGCTTGACCGGCGGGCATTCTTCTTTCAACGGCAGACGGTGCACAACCATATCTGTATCAATCCCAGGCATGTCTTCATACGACCAAGCGAACACATCACTATACTCTTTGAGCATTTCAACCAGTCTTCGCTTGACGTCGCTCTGCAGCGCGGCTCCTATACGAATGTTCTTTTCAACCCCTTCCGACCCCAGGTTAATAATTTCGATGACCTCCTCATGAGGCAGAATGACACGCTCTTCTTGCTTCACCAACCAAGACAATTCTTCGGGAACGTCACTGTCTTCAACAATCTCTTCTTCGGCCTGAAATACCGGGTGCTCAAAGTCGGGACGAGTCATAGGTGGTTCAAGGATGTCATCTGAAAATGTTGTCCTGCAAAAGGAATGGTTAAATGCTTCAAAATGCGTATAAAGCGAATAACCACGTTGCCATTTTATTGTAAACACAAAACAAGAAAAACAGAGATCGCAATATTTGCACATGAAAAAAACGCCTTTTATTTAATGATAAACACGCAATGTTCATAACAGCACGGCCCTAAGCAAATCATGATGCCCCGGGCAAGACACCAGATTGTTCAACAATTAAAAAAACAAAGCATTACTGTTTAAGAGTCACAGGAAGAATCTCCTGAATAGACCAATTGCACAATCCTTGTCCTGGCACGCTCGGCTGAATCCAGGCGTCCATGTCGCAATCGCTGTCTCCTTCGTCAGACTCTGAAGCAGCGTTGATGGTCTCATGACATACTCCACTAGCAGTGATGGTTATTGGTCCTCTGAAACGGGGTGCCCCCACAGCAGGTGTTGACGACGACGGTTGATACCCCAGCCCAAATCGGTCCATCTTCACAGGAATATCCAGCACCTTGCCCCAACCCTTTGTCTCCCCTGTCTCTACTAGAGCTTGAGCTTCCTTATATGACGAGACAGCTACCTCCGATGCTTTACTCGGCCCGGGACCTTTGTTTTTGATGCGCAACCCTTCAAATGCCTGACAGGGTGTTTCGTGAATCTCTCCATTGACCTCCACATACTTAAATGATGACAGATGGCTGAACAGTATATCCTCTTCTCCACATACAGTGACCACGCTGTCTCCCACCATATATTTCAACTTTTGATGCAAGGTAGACGTGACTGCCCCAGCCCCATGGATCCAGGGTCGTCCGAGAAGACAGTTGTATGCAGGCTGGATGTCCATAATATAAAATTCAGTCGCGAAAACCTCCGGCCCCACCTGTAGAGGTAATGTTATAGATCCAAAAACTGTTCTTCGCGTACCATCAAATGCCCTGACCACCAAGTCGCTGGGCGTGCACAGGATTCCTCTGACATCTAGCTTCATCACTGCTTTCTTGGGCAGCACATTCAAAGATGATCCGGTGTCTACCAGTACATGAGACATGACTGATCCTCTACATTCCACAGAGACGTGCAGCGCCATATTATGCTCTCTCCCCTTCGGGGTCAAATCAAAGTCTGTAAAGCCCAAGCTATGGCCTGCGTTCACATGCGCCAACACTCCCTCCAGCTGATTCACAGAAACATTTTGGGGTACGAAAGAAGTATCCAGGACTTTCAACAATGCATTTCTGTGAGCTTTAGAACATAATAGCAACGATAGTATAGATATCTTTGACGGCGTCTGTTGCACATGCTCAACAATCTTATAATCACTTTTACGAATCAAGCGCATTAACTCTTCCACATCTTTCGATGCCGTTTCTTTTCCGCTTGCCTGCACAGGGACAGTTTCATTCATCTTTCCCTTTCCCTTCGCCAGTGTTTCAGCCTCTACCTCAGGCGATATGAAGATTCTCCCACTCCTTGTCATACCTCCGGTATCGACAACATTGTCTACGGTCTTAGCTGGCTGCTTATTAACATCAATTTTTATCCCATCACAATACACTTCCAACCCATAGGACCATGGGACTGCCTTAGTGCTCTCGTACGGGATTGGTCCGGCCTTGGTGATGGTGATCGGTGGTCGCTGGGCCGGTGCTGTTATAGTGATCGTTTTTCGAGGAATCGTCACAGTAGCCACATCACTTTGCTTGTCTGCCAATACCCCTGCAGGTTCTTCAATTGCTGCTCGGTCAAACTGCAATGTGCCGCCATTTATTAAAGCCTGAATACCTTTCTTTAAGTCGTCACAACCCCCAGCTTGGGTCCAGCACTCTAAACAATACTCGTCACATCCTGGATAGACACCCCCTTGCAATAATCGGCTCTTTATCTCACACAACGGTGTCTTTAGATCATCAACATTCATAATCAAATTCAAACCCTCCTCAGTTAAAATGGCGTTTGCCCCATGGTTGGGCATGGGCTTCTGCACTATGTTCGGACCTGCTGTTCCAAAATTGATAGCCTTATTATCCAATAGATCCTGCACTACATGCTTAAATGCATGGCAACCCTCTACATCGTGGCCGGGAGCCCCAGAGTGGAATTCACAGTGCCTGCTTGCATCATAGCCGTACGGAGGAGTGCCTGTTATTGGTGCCAGAGTTCTCTTCTCCACCAAGCTCAAACCCAGTAACGTCTGTAACAAATCCGCATACGTTGAAGGAGGCTTTTCAAAAACTCTCCTTGGTTTGCCCCCCTGGAATCTGCGCTGGGCAGGCTGTGCCCCCTGTTGTGGCTGCTGTTGCTGCTGTTGTTGAAATGGTTGTTGCTGAAACGGAATAGTAACACTCGCCACCTGCTGCGGCTGATTATACTGGTTTCGACCTCGGCCCCGGCCTCGGCCTCGGCCCCCAAACACTGCGCTTGCATCCCCCTGACGGTGCCCACCAAAAGCCTTTCTGTTACTGCCAGATGCAGTAGATTCCTCAGCTTGGAATCTTCCCTGTTTAATGTTGCTTTCAATCTTTTCTCCCATCAAGATTAAGTTTGAGAAACTGCCCAAAGAGGTGTGAAACAACTTGTCATAAAACATGCCGGTGAATGTTCCTATGAACATGTCATTCATCTCCTTGTCCTCTAAAGGGGGATGGACTCTAGCAGCCATGTCGCGCCATCTCTGCGCATACTCTTTGAAGCTCTCACCCTTCTTCTGAGACAACCCTTGCAATTGGACCCGGTTGGGTGCCAAGTCGCTGTTATACTTGTAGTGAGCTACAAATGCTTCTGCCAGCTGCTTCCATGTCTTTATATGAGTTAGTTCCAATCCCATATACCACTCTAGGGAAGGACCAGACAAGCTATCTTGAAAGAAATGCATTAGCATCCTCTCATCATTAGAATATGCCGACATCCTTCTGTAATATGACCGCACGTGCACTTTTGGACAAGTGTCCCCCTTATACTTGTCAAATGTAGGAGCTTTGAATTTGATTGGCACCCTCAAGCGAGGCACCAGACCATTGTTGACATGTCTAAACCGACAGCACTTTGATTTACGACCCCCCTCATCTGCTCTTCTAGCATTCTGATCCTCTGGGAGTCATCCATAGGCCCCTCGAAACCTCCACCGGAGAAAGCGTCCTCTTGCTGGTCTTCTTGCCAGTTGCCATTACCAGCTCCATACCCATCGTATCCGTTGTTATGGCCAGCTCTGATCTGATTCATTATCGGGCCTCGCCCTCTGTTACCGTATCCCGGAGCAACCCCAGCAGGTCCAAAAGTCATTAACCCAGCGCCATTTCCATTTCCGAATCCTCCATAACCCTGATTAGTCACACCATATCCGTCCTGCCCGAAGCCTTGAGTATTGAAAGCGTACTTCCCAGCATTATCGAATCCCTGGTCATTGAAACCGAATCCAGTATTACCGAAGCCATTGCCTCCCATATTATCACCCAGGTTAACATCTCCAAGCCCAACATTGTTAACGATCGTCTCGTTCCCAATTCCCACGTTACCGTTCCCGGCAGCAGCGCCGTTGTTGACATTAACAGCAGGTATGTTGACTACAGGTGGAGCCACTGGTGTGGGAGTACCATCCCCATGAACAGTGTCGACTCGCACAGACTGATGATCCTCATTCCCGTGCCCAGCATTTCTGACCAACAGAGGCTGCACCAAGGCTTGCAAATTCTCCTGACCCTTTGCAATAGTCTCCATTGTCTGCATGAAGAGCGCCAGCTTCTCACGCATATCTTGCATCTCGTTCTGCATTTGATCCATGATTCTTCGACAGTTGGTGCGAGTGGAGTATCGGTGCGGACGCTGATCTTCAATCCTGAAAAGACCTGGTACAGTGCAAGGAAATGAGATATAGTTCGATAATCCCCTGTAATGCAATATGAATGGGAATGCAATGCAATGTGTGTCTGTGCATTAGGGAATATCATCCCCCGATTCTAGTGCGAAGGTGCCAGTGCAGTGACAATGCTAACAATACGGTGATCGGAGCCGAATCATAGAAAGCCTCATATATTGCAGAGAAATCCAATAAGCCAAGAATACAATATCACTGAGTACAACAACAAGGCATGACCTCAACCAACAATCCTGGTGATGGTCAGCACTATGCAAATAAAGCATACAAGTTAATACATGAAACGATCAAGCACACTCATAAGCCTGATACTCTTCTAGTAACTTCTTGGTCTCTGGATGGCTTGGTCGGGTAAGCAGACCCTCAACAAGTTGGTTTCTTCTCTTGAGAACACGTCGCACGTCACCAGCGGTTTCCTCCCATGCCCCTTCTCCAAAGCGATCCTCTAGCTTCCGCTTCTGAGACACAGCTTCGTTCCTGCCTTCGATGGCCTTGTTCAATGCATTCTGGAGACTATATCTGGTCATCACCTCTTCTTCATACTTCTTAATGCTAGCCTTCAACTGCTCTTTGAGGTCAGAAATTTGCTGCTTCAATTTATCTTCCCTCTTTTTATTGTTGGTTAGCGTAGCATTCCAAGTCTTGTTACAAGAAGAGATTTCTCGGTGTGCAGCGTCGAGTGCTTTCTTTTTGGACTCCAACATGTCATGGGAGCTTCTGAACTCTTGACCCAGGCGTTCGCGCTTCTTTTTCTCTTCAGTCAACTCAGCACCTAGCCTGTTTACTAGTTCGATCTGCTGTTGGAAAGCATGCACAACCTTGTTTTTCTCGCTACGCATCTGAGCCAGCTCCTTTTCTAACCCTTCATTGATCTTCATCAAGGCTTCCTTTTCTTTAACAACTTGCTCGTAGGCCTCCATAGTGACAGTAGTTGGTTCTTCCACCGGAATATGAACAGGGACTGGTGCATCTGGAAATGGCATCCGCAACTGTCTTGCTCTCTCTTGGATCCAAACTTTGTAGGGTGCATAAGCCTGACAATCATTCTTCCCCAACAGCGGCTTCCTTCTTCTGTTGATACGCGTCCATGCGTGCTGCAGCTTGGCTAGTAACTCTCCCTTTAAATCACCGGTGAAGTACAGAGATTCCTGTACTTCTTCCTCCTGAGGTGGGTTCTTCAACGCATATCCGAACTGGCGAATGAACAGAGAAGGGTTGTAATTGATACACCCTTTCCTTCCTATCAACGGAACATTAGGATACCCAGAACAACGGAAAATAAGCTCAGACCCCAGCAAGTCTCGGTCAAACCACTCAATGTCTTCACAAGATAGCCTCATCAGGCGCTCTGGCCAGTTAGCTGTAGTTGCACTATCCACAAAAGGTCCCTTTAGGGGAAGATGGCTCTTAAACCACATGTTCAACAGCGGCGCACAACAGTAAACAGTCTTTCCCCTTCTATTTTCATTTTTGTAGTGCAATGAATGATAGAGATCTCCAATCAAAGTGGGTACCGGGTTGCCAGCAGCAAACAGATAGAAAGCGTCCAAGTCCACAAAATTGGGTAAGTTGGGAAACAGCACTATTCCGTAGATGCATAGAGCCAAAATAGCACTAAAGACTATCCAGCATCCGTTCTTGGCATACTCTTGAGCTTTACCGACCAGAAAATCAAGGGAGAAACCTGGAACCCCAAGCCAAGAAGTCACTAATAGTTCAGCAGCGTTCATGTGCAAGGCTTTAGCTAAGTCCTCCAACTTGGGCTCAGCGGCTGAATGAATAAAGGGAACCTTGTTCTGTACTGGTAGCTCAGTAAACTCTACATACTCTTCAATAGTAGGCCCCAAAATAAAGTCAGCAAACGTGAAACATCTCAATGCGGGGTCATAGAACTGCATCACCGTGTACAGCCCATTCATCTCAACAGCAGTTGGCTTGCAGACTAATCTCAGCAATCTTCCATGACTCATCCTAAAACTTCTCCTAACCTCCTCATCAGCAAGGGACATCATACCAAGTAAGGGGGTAATGTCAGGTGTAGGCAATTTGTACGCAACTGTCTTCCTCAAACCAGCCATGATCAATAAGCAGAAGTCCGGGCACTAGAACCAGGGAATATGCAAATGCACCTGCAGCACAGACACACGTTAATGGGATGCAATGATAATGGGTATGCAAGCAATGCAATGCAAGTAACATGCAACAGGGACCAAATGCCATAGCTGAGAAGCCTGAACCCTATCAAAAGAAAGTCTCAGATAGACCCTCCAGAATTCCCCAAACCCTGGTCTCAGATAGACCCAAAACAAAGCTCCAACACTGGTCTCTGATAGACCCCATATCACAACTCTGACTGGTCTCTGATAGACCTCATATCATAACTCTGACTAGTCTCTGACAGACCTCACAACCGTCCATAAATACCCAGGATCTCAGATCAAGAAACAAACCGGTATCTGAAGGTCTAGTTACCTGCATAACCCCAAACCCTCTCACAGGTAGGTGTCCTAGTAACTGACAAAAGGTATGGCGTCCTATGCGGTCGTCGGCGTCACAGACTTTCAGGGTTGATGATATGATTCCCAGAAGGAGTGGCATCATCAAATCCTGAAGAGGCCTCACTTAGCCAACTTCCAAATGATCGGTTCCCGGAGTCGACAATTCAGCTAACCAACAACCCCTTCGACCCAAAGGGTAGAAAAAGAAGTCAACCAGAAGAACCTCGTCCGAGTGTAGATTTCGTGAGACACTAATGCAAGCAAAGCCGGCACGCGCCCACTACTTTCTACTCTAATTCTAGGTGCACTCAAGCCCAGGTCCGGCTTATCTCTCAATCATGGAACACCCGTCACACCCCAATACAGCAATAATAACAATAATATAATGCTGAAAGTAAATGACAGAAAAATAAATCCATACAAAATCCTCGACGGGAAAAACAAGCGCTAGGATTGACTCGCTCAAAGGGACGTTGGATCCCAAATGCATAAGGACTATCGCAGTCCTTAGCAGCCAGGGGACGTTGGGTCCCCAGCAGAGTCGCCAGCTGTCGCTACTGCGAAAATCGGCGCCGACTGATCAGAAGAGTCGCCACCGTGCGTTATTTATCCCACAGGAGGGAAAGGGAACGCTCAGAGTAAACCTACCGCAAAGAAGGGAAAGGAATGGTCATCGCAACCAAATCCTGGATTCGGGAGTCGGTTACGCAAGGGGAAGATATTAGCACCCCTCACGTCCGTCGTACTCGACGGGATCCACGCTTGTTTTCGGGTATGGATTGTTACTCTATCTACACTAAGGGTTAAGGGTTAAAAAGAAAATAAAATGACTCGGAAAAGTATCGCACTTTATGCCTACGTATTCCCGTCTGGAACGAGAAATCAGAGTCAACGTAGTTCACCTACCTACGGGAAAGGAGGGGAAGGTTGCTCGCTAGGATATCGCATCCTATGCCTACGTACTTTCATACAGCATGAAAGATCAGAGCAAACGTAGTTCGGGCTACGTACGACACAAGTCTGTTTTGATTGCTTTTATCTCCTTCTGAAAAAGGGTTTTTTCTGATTAACACTCCTAGCGGACAAAAATGACGTTTTGATGAGTTCACATTCTTTTACGGAAGAAGTGTTTTTTATTGTGTTTGAGATATTTATTGTGTTTTTCTGTTTGTTTTGAGAAAGAAGAGACAGAACTCTAACCTACGGTTGCGAAGGGAATCAAACTAACCTAATGTTATCATGCATGGGTTAAGACCTAGTGTCTATCATGCTCCTCTCTTGCACGGAGAGAAACAGAGATCCTAAGGGAATAGACGGAAACAAAAACAATATCATATACAATAAAGCAGTAAAATGCATGGATGCAACAATACAAGCGAGGCAAGGGAGTCCCACTCAACCTCGAACCTAGAAAACAACAGGCAAAAGTGAACAAAATTCACTTTCAACCTAACAGGTTAAATGGCAAACAATACAGTCAGGGAAAACCAATCAATACATCACAAATTAAACAGCAAAAATAAACAGCCACAGCAGCTCTGCATCAACATCTGTCTTCAAGTCATCTCCAACAGCTATAAGCTTCAAGCAAGCCTCAGTCTTCATCTTCACAGCCTTCAAGCAAGATCTCTGTCCTCAATCCTTCAATGGCTTTTCTTCAAGTCTCACTCTCCAAGATGATCAGCAGTCAACAAGATGAATTGCATGTTAAACAGTCAATTGCCTACCAAGGGTGGCTCACTGACTATTAACATGATACTGACATTTTTCTCTCAAAAGTTCTATCTTTCAAATACATTCACTAGTCCTTCCAATGGAAGGAGGTGGATATTTGAAAGAGACTTTGAATCATAGAGAAAGGATGGAGGCAGACAAGGCCTTCCATGTTTGTGAATTAAGTTTTCTACTCTAGAGCTCTGCCTAGCTCCTAAACCCTATAGCCTCAACAGCTGCCAGCAAGATGCTCTCCATCAACTCTGGAAGTTGGTCTTCATTCTCTTTGATCTCCAATGGTCCTCATCACAGTCTTCAGCTTAACCAATCCCCAAGTGTAATACCCCAAATTTTACCCTCATATTTAGTCGGTCATTTCGCATATCATATCATCTGTGCATTTGCTAACCACTAACAAGTCATGGAGGTATTTGTTTTGCAGGATTGGATCCAGGGGTATTTTGGTCATTTTACGTGGAAGACGGGCTGTTACTAAATTTTGAGGCATTTGAGGCATTTACCTATCACCAGGTCTGATTATATCAGGGCGCCAATTCGATGTGGCCAGTATTAAAATTTGTCGGGCCCAACTGGATTTAAGACTTATTTTATTGCTCGTGGCTTATTTCCGGCACACCTCCGTTTCTGTTAATAAGGCACAGTTTTAATGGGGTATTATTGGATTGTTGCTCACAGTCTTTGATCGGTGGAATTCAATTACGGGCAAGGGTATCATGGATATTGAATCTGTGGTGATTACGGCGTGCACCCGTGTTTTGGTTATAAAATTGTTGGTTAGCATTTAAGTTGGAAGGCAATGGAATTTAATCAATTGATGAGATTATGACTACGGATGAGACACGTGCATGAACAAGAATATCATTTGCGAATAGTTATGATTTATGACTAGAATAATGAATTTAAATATTTGTGGATTTATTCACAAATGTTTGCAATTTATAACTAGAAGTAAACATAAACAATTTCAAAGTTGAATGATCATGGAAACTTTTGGAATTTTTTATTTCATAAAGAATGTCATGGTACAATAGGAGTTGAATCACTTTACATTCTGAGTTGCTGTAAAATTAAAATACAAATGGTACATCTATCCTAAAATCCTAAGTCCTAAAGATTCATTGGAGTCTTCATGAGATTCATCCATTGGACCGTATTCCATGTTCGTATCCGATTAACCTGCACAAAGAGAAACGAAACAGAACAAATAAAATAGAAAAAAGTGTTAGAAGGTGTTTTCGACACTCTCAGAACAGCGTCATCATCGAGTGCCGGGAGTGGCACAACCGAAGCTGCGTCCTACCCCCGTTACCGACCCGCGCCGTTGGCGTTTAGATCGGATAATATCTGTTCTTATCATGCGGGACATCCGAGAGATAGAAGTGATAAAAGAAGCGGGACTGATTCGCTCTTGCCGCAATTGGATTTCCAAACTGATACGAGAATAAGGCAACATAGGCAAATTTGGACTCAGACCCGGATGCCGGCAGGTCTGAGTCGTTTTGGTTTCGAAATTTCCACACCTGAAATTCCACAACAGCATCAGTACTAGGTTCAGAATTCAGAACTCAAAGCAAGACAGTTCATAAGCTGCCTAAACAAAACAGCCATAGGTAAGTAGAAATTCAAATTGAAAGCGCCAAAAACTACATCAATTCTGAGTTCATGAAAAGCAAGTTCAAACATAACAAGAAAAAGGAAATGAAACCAAACTGCATCAAACAGTGTGCCAAAAGTTCAGAATGCATCAATTAAAGGAGTCACAAAAATGTGAATAATCTCACCGAAGTAGCATCAGACAACAACACAAATCACATCATAGCGCAAACTATACCAGAGAACGAGCAAGGATAAGCTCACGTAATCACAGGGATATATCAGTTCAGGTTGGGTCCCAAATGTGCAAAGCACGTCAAAAACAAAGCACCAGGCATAGAGGGCTCAGATGAACATCACCGCCCCAAATTCGCAGCCACTATCAAGTAAATGTCTCGAGGCAACATTAAGTAACATCCGAATTCATAGTTGGACACGATTGCCCAAGATCCCAGCCCTGAAACGCAAGAATCAAATAGCATCAGCAGAAGTTCATCACAGGCTAATGGTTAAAACAACTCAAATGGAAGTGTAACAAATGATAAACCACAAGCGAAGAACCCCGCATAGATTATCAGAGGCAACAGCAGTGTCATCAGGCTCAGAATATCATCATCATCGCCGTATACCATCCTCGGCGGCATTTAACTCAACCAGAGCGCAGGTACTGATTCTGAAAAAAAAAGAAGAAGAAAAGTCGTGAGGATGGATATCCAAAACGAATTTGATATTAGACAGATAGCCAAATGAATCCACGATCAAGGAACGCGTTCTGATAAATCACAAAACAAAATCTCATCAGAAAGGAACCAAATCGTATCAGAAATAGGTATCCAAGTTCCCCAAAGGCAATCCATTCCACATCTGAAAAATAAGATCCAAAGCATATCAGAGAAACCCAATTCGATCCAATCAAGGAAACAAAGAAACTGGATATCCACAAATCAAGACGAAGCCGTTCAGTTATCAAAATCAAATGAAAATCCGGGCAAATCCATATCCGAGAATAGGGAATCCTGAAAAAGGAAAGTTCAGATCAGATGAGATCAAACATATCAGAAAAAAACGAAGTCTAATCTCACCAAAATCCCAATCAAATCTTTCAAGAGGAAACAAGATATATCAGTATCAGAATAATCCAATCAGGGTATCAGAAATTTGATCAAGAGTGTTCAAACCATATCAAAAATCATACGAAATCAAATCTCAGCCAAGAGTAACGTAAATCCAACAACATCCAAAAGGCCCAAAAGCGAGTCAGAAGAGAGTTATAAAGAGGGGAATAACTTCACCTGTGAAGGACCCTAAAAAGAAGATCGCGAAACCCTAGGCAACAACGGCGGAGAAGCGATTAGAAACCGCAAGCGAAACCCTAGGCGGCGCGGCTGAGACTCAGAGGAAACCCTCATCATCGTCTTCGTAAACGACGGCAACGAAGAGCATCACCAAACATCAATATCATCTGCGAACAAAGGCGGCCGCGAATCACCGAAGGAGAAGATCGCCTCCGCCGTTCATTACGAACACCGGGCAATCAAACCTCCTAGCCTCAGCTCGCTTCATCATCGGCTGTTCCACCTTAAATGTAAGCCAGGGGACGTTTTTCATTACAAGTTTCATGTTTTGTTTCAGGAATGAAGAAGATCGGAGAGGATCACAGCGAGAGAAAGAAGAAAGGCGAGAGAAAGAAGAAAGGCGAGAGGAAGAAGAAGAGAGCGCCGTTCGCGAATGGGGTCATGAAACCCTAGCAGCGAATTGCTGTTAATTTGTGTGGACCGTGTGGGTTGGGGCTGGGGTTTGATCACTCAGCCCAACCCGGTTTTTCTTATCTTATTTTTTTCTTTTATTTAGTTATACTTTTATTAAAATGTTTAATTAAATTTGTTCTTTTTTCAAAAATAAATCAAAAAAAAAAAACTTTTTATAATAAAATTAAAAAACTTTTTTTTAGTAAAATTAAAAAACTCTTTTAAAATAAATAACGTAAATAATTTTTTATATATCATAAAATTAAAAACCTTTTCCAAATAAATAATTTAAAAGTCATTTTAAAATATGTGAGTTAGTTTTTTATATTAAGTTTAAAATATTTTAAAGGTTAAACATTACCTTTTCTTTTATAATTTTAACTAATATCTTTTCTTTAAAAACCATAAAAACCTTCAATATTACACTTTTTCTCCTGACTTGTCCAATTACCTTTTAATCTTGCTTATTGACAGTGTTCATCATTTGCAGCTCTTACTGCATGGTTGGTTTATTTAAATTTCATTACTATATTGTAACCGCTTCTCATGTGTAACCCCGCGAATCTAATAATCGCGCTTTAAATTTCTGCCTTTAAATTTCTGTTTGTATGGCTCTAACTTCTGTCATTATTCTCTGTTTGCGATTCAATCATCTCACGCATTTATCAATATTCCAGTCATACTACACACATCCGAAGGTTAGGTCTAGCTTTTGGTCGTCGCGCCGATAGTCCTCAACTTCAAACCCTTACAACTACAAACCCTAATTTTCACAAATGCCTCGCCGCAGGCAAGATTACAAAATTACCCTAGTTTTAGGTCAAAGAGTCGCCGTACTCTGTTTTAGGGTTTCCCGCCGCGGAATCCCTAACCTAATTTAACCCTAATTATAACTTAACAATTCAACGTAGATATTGGAGTTTCTACACTCCGCGTAAGCGTGTCCTTAAGACATGTTTATTCCCCTCGAGACCTTGACCACAGTCAAGAAGTCTCTAACCTCCCTTTTGAGGGGAACTACGATTACTCTGATTCCACTCCCGTAAGGATACGTAGGCACAAGATGCGATGTCTTGCCGAGTAAACTTAGAATTAACCCCTTAGGTCTCTTTTCTCACTTTTAACCCTTTGTACATATACCTTAAGAATAATAAAGCAAATAGTAAACAACTGAACAAAAGGTTCCTGTAGAGTACTACAGAAGTTTAGGGTGCTAATACCTTCCCTAAATTTAACCAACCCCCGAACCCTAGATCTTTCCCCGCATTGTGTTCACGATGCAAAAATAGGTTTTCCCTCTTTTGACCTTTTCCTTCGGATAAATCAAAGAGCGGTTGTGAATTGAATTGCGATTCAAACTAATTAATAGTTTGATATCCTATTTCCACCGCAACACCAAGCAAACCCAATACTCCACACAGACAAATGAAATAACCCTAGAGAGGGCACACCACACAGTCAAACAAATATAAGCAGTATACTGATAGTAATAGTATAATAGGGGAAACCTAGTAATTTCTAAGGGATCTATTATCTACCCATAACCCCTATATTCCCATACCCCAAAGATTCAAACTACAACTCCTAAAAGAATTGATTCATCACACCTATGTTATCTCCTAAACCCTAGTTTTGATCACACTAATCACACCTAAACAAATCATCTAAAATTTTAATCTAAAAATATGAATTAAATCCTATATACAAGCTAAAGGTCTAAGCTAATCAACCTAAAAAGAATGGGTCAAAAGTATTAAAGCATCTATTCAAACTAAAATCAACAAATTCATGCATTAAACTAAACATTATTTAATCCTATTTAAAAGAAAAATATACTAAAAATATGAAAATAAAATGAAATGCTAATTTTTTTATGTGATAATTTTCTTAACAGAATTATGAACAATATGCAAAAACAACCAATTAAAAATAAGCATTTTTTAATTATTTATGAATTTTTGAAGAATTAAAAGAATTAAAAGAAATTAACATGAATTAAATTTGGATGAGGGTGCAATGAGTAAGTAATTTCAGTAAAAACAAAAGAATGGGCTGAAAGTGGGAGGTGTGAAAAGCACGCGTGCCTAGGCCCAGTTAGTCAGAAAACTTAACAAAAAAGGAAAAAGGAAAAACGGTGCGCATAGCAATTAAATCAGTTCATTATGGTTTGGGCCTTGGTTGAGAGGGTGCGAATAGCAACGGATTAGTGAGCCCATCAGAACGAATAAATGAAACGCAGCATTCTGCGTATAGCCTCTCCCTCCAACTTTCGTTTTAAACGCTGGCCATTAGATCTAGTTCTGAGTCCAAGTCAACATGGTAATCCAACGGCATCCCTTCATCGTCTACCTCAGAAACCCTAGGTTTCAAAAAAAAAACTTCTCCATGCACGAACTTTCCACTTCTCTGTTCTCCCTCAAACCTCAATGAAATCACACGATGTAAAGAGCAAAATTGATCCATTCTCTTCCCTCTACACAGCCATGGCAATAGTTTCTCCTAAAACACACTCAAGCATCAAACCCGATAGGTAGAAGATTCTGATTCCACCATTTTCACCTGCTATCAACCATACCAATTCTTGCTAACTTCTCCCCTAACACAATCTACACTTCATGCTGATCAAATTAAGCTATACATCTAAGATTATCTTGCCATAAACTATGAGTTCTAAGCCTTAACAGCTTTGGTGCACCAATGGCAACCTCCATGAAACCTTCTCAAACTTTCTGAATTCCATCATCTAACCTATCCTAACAGTTTTAACCCTAGAATTCTCTAACATGCTAACTAATTTAGCCAATTCGAAGAGAAAACTAACCTGGTGTAAATGATGAAAACAGTTGCTGAATTCTTCAGATCCAATGCTTGCAATGCTTGGGAATTGATCAACACACTTAATTCTTTGTTCTGTATGCAATAGATCTTGTTCCAATGCCTTGAATCTTGCAATCACAATGTTCTTGCTCCTTGGATGATGGAATTGGATAGCACGATTCCTCTTCAATTCAAACAAACCTTGATGTAAATTCTGATCCTTGAATGATCTAGATGATGATGAGATCAAGAAATTTGGAAATTGGTGAAGATTTGATGAAGTTTGAGATGGTTTTGCAAAAATGGAAGAATGATGTATAGCTATGTGTTTTGATCACAATGATTCACCAACCAATGCATGAAGCTACTCAATCCAATATATAGATGATCATGGACCTTTCTAGAGCTTTGTAGAAACTTCCCATGCACACTTTCCTTGAATTTTGGATTATGTTACTTCATACATAAGTAACCAAGCATAACTTTCAAATCTTGAACCAAACTCAAAAATCCACTTTTGCCAATGTTCTTAAAACATTTTTTCCAATCAAAATGACCTATAATTTCACCCCATTTGGCCAAATTATGAAAAATCTCAATTTTAGGTCACTTTTTATTCATTAAATTTACCAATTTTAAAACCTTGAGCTATGAGCCTTTCCAAACTTTCATGGTCACTTTTCTAGACTCAAAATGTCATTTGGAGCAAGTTTTATGTTGTGAAGTTTTTCATTTGAAGCTTCCTTGTATGAGTTTTGGGCATAGGCTTGAAATGACCTGTAATTCTCAAATGACCAAAATACCCTTTGCTTGCCAAAACCATAAGTAGAGTTCCACAAATCATATGAAGGAATACCATACCATTATAGAAATCTAAGACAATGAGGAACAACTATTATGTTTACCAGAAATTCATTTGAAATCTCCTTGAGGGGTAAAAGTTGCTTGGAAGACAAGTAACTTTCACAGACAAAATTTCAGATACCTCAGATGACCTGTAACTTGCAAGGACCATAACTTGAGTTCTATAAATCTCCTTGTTGTCTTCCACCACTCAAATTAAAGGTATTGAGATCCTCTACAAGTTTCATGTTGACCAAGGATCCATTTGAAGCTTTCATTTTGACTTATCTTGCTTGGAAGTTTGACCTAAATTAGGGGATTTTACACAGAAACCCTAATTTAGAAACTCCTCTTCTTCTTGATTTCTCTTGATTTCTTCTTGGCACAACACCATATCCTTATCCACATGTCAAATGATGAACCCCACATCTCTCAAATAGACCTTAATGCCTTTCAATCAATCAATTGACCTAGGGTTGACCCAGGGTTGACCTAGATGAAACCCTAGTTGACTGTCTTCAACTGCAACTCTTGTGATCACATCCATGACTTGCCTCTTTCTCCAAATGAATTTCTAAGTCTTCCATGATGTCTATATACTCTCCATGACCAATTCACAGCTCACAACTTCTTTGATGATCTTCAGATACCCTCAGATAGGAGATAGATTCACTGCTTGATCCACTGACTTCTTAGACTTCAATTTCTTTCTGATGACTTGGATATGCTCGAATTTGAATAATAACCTCTTGATAGGCTCATAGAGATGAGAATAGTACTTGGTCCCTTGTTGGATGATTTGCTATGCTATGCTATGCAGATGCTTAGATTATGTACATGACTCTATATGCAATTGAAACATAAACCAAGTGAAATAGGTTGAGCAAATTTTGGGGTGCAACACTGTGTTTAGCTAGGTTGGTAATGTTTTAGGGGAATAATAACGAAATAAGTGCGTAAACTAAAGGGAACTAAAGCTTTTACTTAAGGTATAAATGCTTGAATCGATATGTAATATGTTAGTTCTTCAGGGATTCTACAGGTCACCGGTGTCTTTAGGTTTTCAAAAATAGTTTAAGAAAAAAATGAAGGTTTAAAGACCTTTGTCTCACGATGGTTGTTGACGCTAGTCGCAACTCTAAGGCGGAACGTATGTTGTCGCTATCCCGTTCGGGGTTAAAGTTACTTTTTGAAAACTATTAAGTTCTAATTCCTTTTAAAGCGTTGTCGCTGTTTTTAAAATGAATGCCTAGTTTTTACTATCTGGTCTTAGCCTCAGCTGTCGCTTGTTGGTTCGTACCTTTATGAATTTCCCACTGTCGTGGCAAAACTACTGTAAATAATTTCTCGCTGTTGCGACGAAGGTTTATTTAGAAAAGTCGATTTAAAAACTGAAGCCATAAATAAGTTTTGAAAAGGTAGATATACACGGGTTAATTATCGAATCCCATCAGATTATTTATTACATACCGATTACTTAAGATTTAGCCAGACATGGAATATAAATTAACAACACGTAAATAATGGTAGAAAATAATAATATGCATTATAATGGGAAATAGCAATTCAATTAATGATTAGAATAGAAACCTGTAAACGATTCGATTGGCTTTTGGGAAATCCTCTAAAATGGCGGCAGGATTTAGTCTTTATGCCAATTACTCGTACAGAATAGAAATGGGAAAGTAAAACAACAATTGCAAGGAAAGAAAGAAAAAAGAAACAAAATAATGATAAGAAAATGGGAAACTGAAAATTGCTCTGAAAGTAAATTGGCAGCACTTCGTCTCTTCAATGCAGCTCCCTTTTTCTGGTACCAGCTACCTCCTTTTATAGATGGGATTTTCAACGGTTTATTTCTTCGGGAAGTGGGAATGATATCAGAAAATATAGGAGTTAGTGGTCCACTCCTCTTTGGCACTTTCATCACTTCACAGCACGTGCAGAAAAACTGCATTTTAACTCCATGACGGTCGTCATGGACCTGTGACGGTCGTCACACGTATGACGGTCGTCACACCCTTGTGACGGTCGTCATATCAGCAGAACTCGTTTTTGCTGCTTTTTGGCCTGATTTTCACCTGGTTTTCACATGTAAATGCTTCTTTTCTTCATCTTGCTCCATTTGAGCATGGACTTTGAATACCTGCAAAATACTGGACAAATAGTGTGGAAATATCCGAAATCGGAGTGAAAACGGTCGCTGATTAGTAGAAAAGTACGTCATTATATATATATATATATATATATATATATATATATATATATATATATATATATATATATATATATATATATATATATATATATATATATATATATATATATATATATATATATATATATATATATATATATATATATATATATGTATATATATATATATGTATATGTATATATATGTATATGTATATATATGTATATGTATATATATATATATATATATATATATATATATATATATATATATATATATATATATATATATATATATATATATATATATATATATATATATATATATATATATATATATATATACATATATATATATATACATATATATATATATATATATATATATATATATATATATATATATATATATATACATATATATATATATACATATATATATATATACATATATATATATATATATATATATATACATATATATATATATACATATATATATATATATACATATATATATATATATATATATATATATATATATATATATATATATATATATGTATATATATATATATATATATATACGATTTCGCGTTATCATAGAACACGATTCTGGCTTCAAAACAATGCAGATTGCTTCAATGCTTGATGAGGAACACTTTTGTAACTTCAATTTGCTTGGATCTGGCTTGAAAATGAAAACACGATTTTCAACTCTCTCCTTCAAGCTCCAACTTCAATCCTTGGTTCTGGTGCGAAATGATCTCCAAAATGGAGCAAAACCTCTCACAGAACTAAAATACAATTGGTTTTTGGGCTTTAGGGGTTCAATTGAGGCCCAAAACAGAAAATCCATTCCTCAATTTTCTTTCACAAAACCAACCATGGGGTGCACGTGTTCTGACCTGAAACTTTCCTCAGAAGCTTGCAATCAAATCCTTGTAGTCTAGTGAGGGTGTTTGGAGTGATTTGAGTGTTTGAACTTATCACAAAATCAAATTATGAAGTGTAACTTACTTGTGAAGTAACAAACCATATCACCATGAAATTGAACTTTGGTCCTCTTCAATTGGTCAGTTGACTTAGGATTACTCAGATGAAAACCCTACTTACAATACCCTTAACTGTGACTCTTCACACTTGGCACCATGAATTGATTGAGCTCCACCATGACCTTCAAGGCACTTCAATGAGCTCTACTCACACCCTCTTACCTTGGTCAAAACCTCACTATCCCTTGATGATCTTCAACTGGTCCTCAAATTAGGAGACTAACCCCATACAAACAACTGAACTCCTCAAGAATCAAACCCTTTTCCGGATGACTGTGGTGACTTCTCAAACCTGCATAAGACCTCTAGATAGGCTCCACACTTGATCCCCTGTTAAAGGAACAATGCCATGTTATGCAAATGTTAGATCAATGATATGCTAATGCAATGAAACATAAACCAAGTAAGAAAAGGTTAGGCAAATTTTGGGGTGCAACAGTTGCCCCTATTCAAGCGGCTTGGACCCGATAGGATGAAAAGCAAACGAATTTCAGGTAATCAAGGTAGAAGACGGTTGAGTACCAGAAAACCCAGAAATTTGCTAACCGAAAAAAGTAAACTTCTGAACTGCTTGGGAACCCCACATCCAAACAATTGAACCTGGTTGTCACAACAACAACTGATCAATCATCCGAAAAAGAAACTAATTTCAATATCAACCACCTGCGTGATGCCACAGGTGCTGAGTCAACGGCAAAGCTACGATAAGCAGGCACTATGTAAAGCATGACCTCAATATCCTTGATCCTCTATTTCCGCAGAAACATGCATACACTAAATAAAAGCAAATCTCGTCAATATCTCTGACCTTCCATTTCCTCGGAAATGGGTACACGCTAAATAAAAGCGAGAACTGTCAATATCACTGACCTTCCATTTCCTCGGAAATGGGAAAACGCTAAATAAAAGCGAGAAATGTCAATATCACTGACCTTCCATTTCCTCGGAAATGGGCAAACGCTAAATAAAAGCGAGAAATGTCAATATCACTGACCTTCCATTTCCTCGGAAATGAGCACACGCTAAAAGAAAGCGAGAAATGTCAATATCACTGACCTTCCTTTCCTCGGAAATGGGCACATGCTAAAAGAAAGCAAGAAATGTCAATATCACTGACCTTCCATTTCCTCAGAAATGGGCAAGCGCTAAAAGAAAGCGAGCAATGTCAATATCTCTGACCTTCCATTTCCGAGGAAATGGGCAAATGCTAAAAGAAAGTGTTGCACCCCAAATTTTGACCCCTTAGATTCTCATTATCATTATTAGGAGCGTACTCATGAATTATCTAACCTTAACCCAGTGAAAGTTTGTCTTTGTCAAATTGCAGATGAATCAGGGTTTCGTGCAGTCAAAATCGAAACTTCAGGGTTTGTGATTAGTCAATGTTTTAGGATCATTCAGATAGGAAACAAGGTCAAGGGTATTATATAATGTCAATTGAGAAGCCAATGTGAGGTTGTTACCCCAGAATTCAGAGCAGTGCATTGCAGAGCACCCGATTAGGGTTTTTGACCAGTAAAAGTCAACCGTAGTTTGACTTTGATGTTGGAAGGTGTTTAAATGGTGGGATTGTGATTCATGAAGTTCATATAGCCTAATAAAGTTCATCCAAGAAGTTTCAAAGTCTCAGGAGGCCCAGAACGTCAACAGGCGACTCGGTAATCACCGACCGGTCGTACGGTTGACCAAAAAGTCAACTCTCCAAATTTTAGGAATTGGACTTCAAGATGTGAAACAAAGTTGTTCTTTATGTCATATTGGACTTGCATATCAATTTTCATGACCATTGGATCAAGAATGAAGGAGTAATCGAAGAATCAAGAAATTAGGGTTTTGAAAAGGGCTAAACCATAACTCCTTAACCACACATCCAATTGAGTTGGTTCAAAGCTCATTTGGAAGCTCTTGACAAGTCCTACAAAAGTCCCTAAGTGGTCCATGATCAGAAAATGCATAAATTTGGAGTTATGATCAAATTCATTTCAAGAGGGGAAAAAGACTTAGGAAAATTTCATTTTTAAGCTCATTTTTTAGCAATTTTGGAGGGCTTTTTGGACAAGTTCCTTTGGGAAATTGAAACTCATGAAAACATGAATATTTTAGAGCTAGGTGAGGGCTTTCTAAAAAGTACTAGCACATCTCAAAATGATTTGTGAGCTGAAAGTTATGGTCATGGCAAGTTGGTGGTTTTTCACTTTAGTCCCACATTGTCCAAGTTTCAAAACGCATTCTTTCATCAAAGTTGGCCAATCTCAGCTTATAAAACATGTTGTATATGATATGTGGAATGTTTTTAGTATGAAAGAATCAAGGAATTATGCAGAACTTGAATTTTCAAAGCCAAAGCAAGTGGTTTGCAAGTTGTTTTGCAACTTGCATTCAAAAAGTAAAAACAAGCATGAGGTGTAAAAGTAGTTCTGAACCAGCCTTAATGCTATACCTCTAGCCTGAAATTAACCACCAAAAATCATCATTTTTCTTGACTAAAGAGGTATGCCTTGCAGCCAAGGAAACCCTCCTAGGGAGGTTTCCTCCAAGTGTGCCAAAACCTTTCTTCAAAATGAAGAAACCTTCAAATCTGCCCAAGACACTCACTTGCCTATAAATAGGACTCTCCCCCACCTCATTTTCATCATCAATAACATCCTAAAAACCAGAAGAAACCTCTGCTCTTGCTCTTGCACTCAAAATCTCAAAATCACCAAATCTCACTTTTCACTAAAAAGCCTAAAAATCTGTCTTGGCACAAGGGCTGCCAAAATCATTTCTCTATATTCCAACACCCCAACAATCATCCATACAATCCCTAAACATGGTATAGAAGGTGTCTAAACCATTAAACCACCCAAAAACTTCACCCATCAAAAAGTCAACTCTCACACCAAGTTAATTTGACTAATATGCTCAAGACTAGCCAAATCACTCCATAAACTGTTTCTCAAAATTGCAACAATTTGAACACCTTCTATATATGATATTATAACTGTTTATAACTTCAAAGATCAGCTGGATTTGCATTTGCTCAAACTGGTCTCAAATTTGCCATCTTTCTTCAAAAAGAAGCAACTGTCACAAGTGTGCTATAAAAAGGGAATTTTTGGATTCTTAATTGCTAGCACAGTCAGACCTGTCAGAGGTATGTCATTCCACACTCTTTCATTAAATATATCATGTATTGTTTGGTCTTGTTACATAGCCTGCATACTATCATGGTTTATGAACTTGCTATCAAAATCTGTGTGAAAGCTATACAATGTACTCTTGCTGTTGGAGCACCTTTAGGTCAGTAAAAATATGTTGTTGAAAATAGGATACTAAGCTAATTACTCTTTGTGTGAGTCCTGTTAATGTCTTTTAGGTGATTGGTTGCTGATTTTGGTTGAAAAATTCACTTGTATGTTGAGATGATCAAACATAGTTCTACATTGCTTTTACCTTTGTCTTCATAAACTTTTAAGAGCTATCTTGAAGTTGAGTTGGATTTGATTTTGATTTTGGGCACAGTCATGTTGATGTTTTATTTCTGACTTGAGTTGTACCATTATACCACTGTGGTTTGTTTTACATCCTTGACAAATATGTGTTTACTTTGGTTTTGGAGCTGTATGCTAGCTAGTATGACTGTTAAGATGTTAGGCAGCTAATTTCAAGGCCTGAGCCAGGCAACTCAGTCTTGCCTGCTGTAGTGTGTTTTTTGATTATTTGGAGCATGTCATGATTTTCATTTAGAACTAAATAAAACCAAGAGGCAATTTGTTGTTAGGAAGCCATTAGAGCCATGATATGTGTGTGTTGTTACTGTGGTGAGAGTAGGTTGTTGAAGCTCTTAGGGTATTTTGATTTTGGCCTCATCATACTGCAGGGCCTTATTTCAGTGAGCAAGTGTGAGGGGTTCTTTTTTATTGCAGTTTAGTGTATCAACCTTCACCATTGGCCTGCCTCTGATTTCAAACTGTCTTGAAATTCACCAAATGTTAGACCCTAAAACTCAGTTAAACAGTTGGCACCATATCATCATCACAAACCCTGCAGATTGATGTTACATTTCAAACTCATCAAACTCAGTTGGTAGGTCCATGAGATTAAAGCAACAACTGGCTGTTTGGAACACAGCAGGTTTACTTTGGTTGTTCAAGTCATGATAGGGTTAACTAGAGTTTATGAACTCTTGTGTTTGAGTTGCCCCACCTGGTACTGTGTTTGGTCTATCTTCATAGGATAGTTTCCCTACTGTCACAGCCTGATGAGGGAATGTAGAGTGTAGATGAGGACTGTTTGCTACCAGTTTATACATCAATGCTTGTTTGGCCTACTGCTTTTCTTTTCATCTAACCATTGCAGCCAGACCATTGTGTGTCTGTTTGAGAATTGGATAGTACTTTAATTTGTGGCTATAGCATAGCCCTTACCTTACTCTAAACTCAGTGGTGTGTGAATCATATTGTCAACTGTGTGTGTGTATGGTTTAACATGTTTTCACAAGTTTGATCTCTTTCACATACTACAAAGCACAAAATTGCAACTTGTCATTTTCCACCACAGCTCTCCTAGACCAGTTTAGATGCTCAAAAAACATTTGTTGATATACATGTAACTTGTGTGTATGTGTGTTTTCAACCTGTATGTGCATAAAACTGTTTTAAGCCTCATCATGTCTAAATTCATGTTAATTTGCAATTTGTGAACCAATTGTCTTAGCAATCCTCTTCCAACCTGTTTTGATGCTTGATTCCATCTCATATCATGTACATATGGTGTGACTATGATTGAATTAGTGTGAAAAGCTTTAAGTTCAAAAGTGACTTCACAATGGCACTTCACAAGCACAAGCCTCCACTTGATCACCATTTTCACATAGCAGGTGGTTTTCACATTGAATGTGTGTTTGTATTCACTCATAAACCCCTATGTGACATGTGCCTATGATTAGTTTAATGAAAAACCAACTGTAACATGAAAAACATATTTTCATGCTTGGCACACACACACACCATATGCACCTTGAACACAACATTTCGTAAATAATCAGTGCAGATCCCTGATCTTTGCTCAATCTCACCCACCAGCTTGTACTCAATATGTATGAGTGATTGTTGTGATCAATACTTGCTTTGGAACTGAACTGCCTTAATTCATGCATATCATTCATGTTATTTTTGCAATTCACATGTGACTTTTCACCACAGCTCAGTTTCAGCCATAAGTTTGATCTAGACTCATTCATTATCATTCATATGTGGTGTGTACATAATTGTTTTGGTTTGGAGCTAGCTATAACATGAGTATCATTTGAAAATGCATTTCAAAACATCAAAAGACACCCACTATCGAATTTTTCAGTATGAGGAGAATCTCAGAAAAATAATGGCACCATCATGATCCTCATGTTTTTCTGGTCCAGTTGCATATAAAGTTTGTCTCATTTGGATAAGAAACGAGAAAGTTACGACGCAAAACGTAAAATCATTGTTTGTGCCTTTGTTTTGCCCAGCCCAGGTTTTAAACATCCCTTATTAATTAAATGGGTGGCTTATACAAACGAATGTATAGCCACCCCAGTGGTAAGCCCCTTATGCCAAACACGCCTTGTACCCTGCACGCCTGAGTTCGACCCCTGAGGAGGGCAACTCTTTTATTAATTTTTGTAACTTTTCACCAAACTTTGAAAAATCATATCTCTCTCAATTTTTATCTTTTTTCGCCCGTTCTTTTTTCATTGTGTTCATATCGATGTGTACTTTCATGTTATATTTTTTATTTCCATGTTTCACAAATTTTTCACCTCGTTTGACTATGTGCAAGTTATGTACTTTCTGTGATCATTTTTGACAGATGCAGATGAATGTTCTCTTGATGTACTTGTGATTTTTTGTGATGTTTGTTTGCATTCTCATACTTAAATGTTTGCTAACATGTTTAAAGTTTCATTTTTGGTTGATACCATGTCCATGTTACTTTATTTGTTAAATTTATTTGAACTTGATATGTCGTCACACTTCCTGTTCTGCTTACCTGTTTTGACTATCATCAATGCATTTTCACTCTTATCAATTTCATATGCTCATTTAATGGTTGTAACCATGGATGCATCATTATTATGTTGTTGCTTTTTTACTTTTTTATTTTTCCCCAAGTGATGAAGCTTGTTAGCTCTCATCCTGTTACCTCCCTTGTCTGCTTCCAAAGGAAAAGTCTGTCCATTTGAACCTCATGTCATGGATACATCTCTTATCCTTCTCTTGACTTTGTTAAGTCACTTTATCCCTAGATTAGAAACCCTTATACTTTGTTTTTAAGTCTAAAAAACCCACCTGTACTAGGAGTGTTCTTCAACTAGAACCCTAGGAAAGAGTTTGTCAACTCTTTGTAAGAATCATCGTCATGATTTCTTACTTCCCCTTTTGAATATTACAACTTAGAATAGGGAGTTTTGTCAAACTCCATACAAACATTGTAGTGTTTGTTCCCCCCTGAACCTTGATCATAATCAAGTGTTCTTTATCCCTGGTGAGGTGAATGATCTGCGGTCGCTCGCGGATCAAAAACGAGTAATTTTGATAAAAATGTAATATAGCGACAAATGACTCGAAATATCGTTCTCACAAGGATTCTTTGTATTATTTCAACCAACTAAAGAAAATGTTTATGGGGGTTTTAAGTTTTGATTTATAAAATAAGAGAAAAAAAGTGATTATCAGATAAACTAAAACGGCTAATCCTACTGATTCGGGTTCCGACTTATCATTGGTTATTATAACATCAATCCCTAAGCGGTACCAATCCTATTCGATTATGATATTAATCAGACAAGCGCTTATCAACATCAAATGAATTATGTTCCTGTTTACCGAATTAAGCAAACGGTTAAGAATATGACGAATTAACGAATTAAGAAACGATAATACTCAATTAAATTTAGGAACATGCATACAAGCGAATTTAACCAATTCTATCCTATGAACAACAATTGAATTAAGCAAACAATTGCAATCAAATTAAGCAGATGACTTCATAGAAAAGGATTGAAAGGAATCAGAGTAAATTGACATAATAATAACCTCAAAGTGTTGAAACCGTACACAACAGAATTTGCCCGGAGGTATTAGTTCTCCATGAGTTCTTCTCAAAGGTTTTTATTTTTATTTTTTTCGTGAATAGTGAATAGGGTTTTTTTTTTGGCTGTACGGCCAGACCTAGACTAAAGAGGATAAAAACCAGAATTCGGGTCATAACCCAACTGGGTCAAAAACATAATTCAGGCCCAAAACAAGATCAAAACTAAAGCAGAATTCTAATGCTGTAACTTGAAACGAAATTCTGGAATTTTGAGCTCCGAATCTGACTTCGACTCCAACACGAAAGTCGTAGCTCTCTCTCTTAGCTTTCCGGTGATTTTTAGAACGCCTCAAACGGACTCCCGAAACTCCAGTTATGATTTTTCTCGCGAAAGCTGCTAAAGCTGAAAAATAAATACGAAAAACAATTAAATGCAAAAATAAAATAAAATATAAAAACACGTTAAAACATAAAAATAAATAAATAAAATCAAAGAAATGCTTGAGTACAAACATGGAAGAACGTGCATCAAAATACACTGATCAAATTCCCCCACACTTGAACTTTTGCTCTCTGAGCAAAATGAAAATAAAACAAAACAAAGAAAGCACAAACACATCAACAATTACTCATTCCAAGCTGTAAGTCTTCTTCGGTTAAGTTTGCATCGATAGGTACTAATCTTACACGTTAAGGATATCGTAGGAACACTAATCCACAATTGTGCAGACATAAACCTCCTGAATATACAAATCAACTTGAATCATGTTATTATGCTGAAGCCTAACTTACTCTTCCTTCTTTTTGCTCTTTTTCATTCAGGCGCAATCACATTAAGCCCGTTATCTCCACACACTCATAGAAAGGCGACCGGTTAGTGACTCTGATCCTTTTTGTTTGGGGTTCTGGTACTTATGTGGCATAACCCTTTGCCGACTCAATTGTAGTTGCGAGGGATCGGACCGTAATCCGCCCTACCAAGTTCAGCACCAGAAACCGCTGAACCAACTAACGAGTAATAAAAAAATTTCAACTTTTTATTTTTTTTTTTCTTTTTTTTCTTCTTTTTATTTTTTTTTCTTTTCAATTTGATCACTCACTTATATTCATCGGCTTCCCTGCGTAGAGTGTGTATGAGATGGTGCTGACTGCTAAAATAAACTACTCAAGAGCTGTTAGAGAATGAAAATTCAAGGCTAAACCATAATAAGAATTCAAATCAATTTCCATATGAGGAGACTTACGGTGTTAAGACGATACCGATCTTGTGAATTTTTCCCAAGTCTCCGCAAACTAATCCCAAATTAGTCTTTAGCCTAGAACTTTCAAAAAGATGCAATTTTTATTTTATTTTATTATTATAACTGAAAACAAACCAAAACAAAATAGTAAAATAAGCAAATAAAATAAAGGTTTTCCTCCCCCACACTTAAATCATACATTATCCTCAATGAAAGAACATAAATATAAATAAGAGTGAGAGAAAGGAAAGAACACACCCGATGAGTCAAGGTGGATAAGTGATCATATAAGCAGCCTTTCCCAAAGAGGGATTTTCTACAGGCTCCTCTTCCAAAGTGGGGATGTTATAAAGTAACTTTGCGTAGTATCCATTGACCTTGAAATATTTATTAGTGCCTTCACCTTTTATTCCAGGATCAAATAAGAATCTTCGATAAATAAAAGTGTCGAATGAGCACGTGAATTTGATATCCTTTTCCACAACATCAGAGATCAATGGGTTAAGGGGTTGCTTCACTGCTTTTCTTCCCACTTCCATCGAGGTCCATCCAATTCCCTTCTTATGTTTCTTCAAAACCTGTAAAAGTTTATTATCTTCATCAAAATCAAGGTTAGAAGAAATTATAACTGGAAGCTTTTTATCCATATCTTAATAAGCATAATTCAGATTGGTATGGAGTGGTTTAAGCTCCAAGGGGGGAGGTTTTCCAATGGAGGGTGAGGTTGGGGCAGCCGTGATGTTAAGAGTTTTAGCTTCATAAACAACTTCATCTGCATGAAAAACATCACCCTGTACGGCAGCATTAATCTCAGCACAAACAGAGCAAATGTTAGTGTCGGTACATGAATCACAAGAGTAAGTATCATCAAAATCTGCTAATGATGGAAAATCAAAATACAATTCAGAATAAGTATCATCAACTAAATTAGAAGGAAACTCTTTTGGATTCACTACTGTTTGGGCAGATGGTTGGTTTGAATCTTGAGTTTGCTGCATGGCATTCACTATAGTGGCAAGTTGTTCAATCTGTGTCTGCAAAGCTTGAAGACTTGAATCTGTTTGTTACTGAAACTGAAGATCATTTATAGCCATTTGCTTGACAAGGTCCTCTAGTGAAGGTTCAGAAGGTGTAGAGCACACAATTTGGAATTCATTCATATGCTTATTCAGATCCTCACCTGCAAGTCCATTAAACCTTGACAACAAGTGGATTAAACCAGATTCCGATTCGAAAGGAACAACAACATCATCATATTCAATACACAAGCTATTATAATTTACATCAGGGACAGCTAATTGTCTTAAGGTTCTATTATCAGCCATTTCAAAATCAAGTTTAGTATCCGAAGCAAACAAGTTATGCAGATAGTCAGACTCAGATTCAGACTCAAACACAATGATGGAAAACAATTAATTAAATTTTAAAAAAATAAAATAACACCATAATTAAACTAATTAAGCAAAATAACAATTATGAGAATTTTTTCGATTTTTTTCGACTCTATAAAAACAGTAAACAATTCATTAAAAATAGAAAAAATGATTTTTTTGCGATTCTGAGGGTGGATTCCAGGTATTCCTTTGGAATACATGGACTAATTACCGGACTATTTTTCTGCTTCTCGTAGGCAAAACAGTTTTACGATCGGACACAATTTTTCCAAAAACTGGTTTTTTACGATTTGGACTGTAAAACGCGAATTGGACGAAACCGCGAGGAAACTAAGGTCTAGACTCGAGGATACTAACTAACCCTATGACTCTAAAATTGATTAATAACGACAGGAATCCCCGGCAACGGCGCCAATTTGATCCGCTGTCGCGCGCGGATCAAAAACGAGTATTTTGTAAGAAATGTTAGTATAGCGACAGTGACTCGAAATATCGTTCTCAAAAGGATTCTTGTAGTGATTGACCAATAAAGTAATAATTTATGGGGGTTTGAATTTTGATTAAGAGAAAAAATACTGAAAATAAGTGATTATAAAAAAAATGATTATTAAAATAAGATAAAACGGCTAATCCTACTGATTCGGGTTCCGACTTATCATCGACTATTATAACATCAATCCCTAAACGGCTCCAATCCTATTCGATTATGATATTAATCAGACAAGCGCTTACCAACATCAAATGAATTATGTTCCTGTTTACCGAATTAAGCAAACGGTTAAGAATATGACGAATTAACGAATTAAGCAAACGATAACACGCAATTAAATTTAGGAACATGCATACAATCGAATTTAATCAATTCTATCCTATGAACAACAATTGAATTAAGAAAACAATTGCAATCAAATTAAGCAAATGACTTCATAGAAAAGGATTGAAAGGAATCAGATTTAAATTGATATTATAATAACCTCAAAGTGTTGAAACCATACACAGCAGGATTTGCCCGGAGGTATTAGTTTTCCATGAGTTCTTCTCAAAGGTTTTTTATTTTATTTTTTCGTGAATAGTGAATAGGTTTTTTTTTGGCTGTACGGCCAGACCTAGACTAAAGAGGATAAAAACCAGAATTCGGGTCATAACCCAATTGGGTCAAAAACATAATTCAGGCCCAAAACAAGATCAAACCTAAAGCAGAATTCTAATGCTGTAACTTGAAACGAAATTCTTGAATTTTTGAGCTCCGAATCTGACTTCGACTCCAACACGAAAGTCGTAGCTCTCTCTCTCTTAGCTTTCCGGCGATTTTTAGAACGCCTCAAACGGACTCCCGAAACTCCAGTTATGATTTTTCTCGCGAAAGCTGTTAAAGCTGAAAAATAAATACGAAAAACAATTAAATGCAAAAATAAAATAAAATATAAAAACACGTTAAAACATAAAAATAAATAAATAAAATCAAAGAAATGCTTGAGTACAAACATGGAAGAACGTGCATCAAAATACACTGATCAGTGAACTATGATTGCTCTGATTCTATCCTAGTTAGGATACGTAGGCAGAAGATGCGACGTCTTTGCGAGCAAACTTAGTGTATATAACTTTAGGTTTCAACTCATATCTTTTCCGAAATTCATAGTACATATTTCACACTTAGCAAGCAATCAAACAAAAGGTTCCTGTAGAGTACTACATATGTTTAGGGTGTTAACACCTTCCCTAGGTATAACCAACCCCCGATCCCCGAATCTCTTAAGCGTTGTCGTTACATCGCGAAAAAGGTTTTTCTTTCTTTAGACCTTTCCTTTGGATAAAATAAAGTTCGGTTGTAAAAGAATTAAGATTCAAGTTAATTTAATAGCTTGATATCCAATTTTCACCGCAACAGAAATGGCGACTTCACTGGGGAAATTTTATTACTTTGAGGGTTTAGCCTATCTTGTTTGATTACTTGCTTATTTGTGAATACTTGTAAATATGTGCATATGTGCTCTGTTGGTTCTTGGGAACTTTGAATGGAGAAACAACACTATACCCATGTTTGAGCATACTTATGATAGGATGGAGGTATATTCAAGAAGGCTTATAGGGAGTTGATTCCCGACCAAGCTGACTTGAGAAAACCACCACTCAGTAGAGGCCCTTCTGAGAGTTAGTATTGTTGATCGAGTATTCGTGAAAACAATGCTACTTTCTACAGGGGAGCCCGTGATACTGAGGACCTTTAGATTACCTTTTCCCCACTATGGCCTTATTAGGATGTAGTGCAATGACTATAAGAAAGTAATTCTGAAGTAGTTGATACGCGATACTACACTTGGACGAGACTCTCTTGAGAATATTATCGACCACCAAGTATTTGGGAAATTGATAGTATCCGAAAGATGGGTCGAGGACTCTGGGAACTCTTTTAGAACCTTGTTCTGCAGTTGTGGAAACCTTAGTACATACCTTTGGGGTGGGTAGACCCTGACTCCTTACACATGTTCTCCAAACCAAAACCTTTATCTATTTTTATCCATGTGTATATGTGAATCTGTGCTTACCTGTGTTTGTGCATTCATGCATTCATGAACATCATATCATAAAAGTTTCATGGAACTCAGATCTCTTGATTGTAAACAATAGGGTCATCATGGACAGTGGAAAAAAGAAAACCATGAAGTACACTTACAAAAGTCCTAACTTGGATGACATGGAAAGGTTGAGCACTCTGATAACAGATCTAGAAGGATTCAAGAGCAGGTATGGGAACTTATTGTCATTGTTGAGGGTAAAAAGGAAAATGGATCTAGGACTTCTCTCCACACTCCTCCAGTTTTATGATCCACTCTATCATTGTTTCACTTTTCCTGATTATCAGCTGGTACCTACACTTGAGGAATATTCTTGCTTGATCAGTTTACCTATTCTTGAAGACTCTCCTTTTCCAATCATGGAGAAGGATCCTAAGGAAGAAGAAATTGCTAAAGTTACGCGTTTAGGATTGATGGATATTCAGAAAAATATGGTTACTAAGGGAGGAGTCTTTGGTTTGACTGCAGAGTTCTTGGTCGGAAAATCACAATACTATGCTGATCATTTGAGTATGGATGCATTCGAAGCCATTCTTGCCTTGCTCATTTATGGTATCTTCTTGTTTCCAAGCTTTGATAATTTTGTGGATCTCAATGCCATCAAGATCTTCTTGAAGAAAAACCATGTGCCTACTTTACTAGCTGACGCATATCATTCTGTTCACTTGAGAAATCTTCATAAAGGAGGAATGATTGTCTGTTGTGTCCCGTTGTTATATAAGTGGTTTATTTCTCACTTACCTAAGGCTCATGCTTTTTGGAAGGAAGGTTGGTGGTCTCAGAAGATTATGGCTCTTACTCACTCTGATGTTGATTGGTACAACCGTAGTTACGATGGGATAAAGATCATTGACAATTGTGGAAATTTTGGTAACGTACCTCTTCTGGGTACAAGTGGAGGAATCAGTTATAACCCTGTTCTCGCTCGTCGTCAGCTTGGATATCCTTTGAAAGACAAACCAAACAACGCTCATGTGGAGAATATTTTCTTTAAGGGAAGTTCAGAATTAAAGGGGGAAATTCTAAAAGCTTGGGGACATGTACACAAGAAAGGAAAGAAAGACTTAGGGAAGCCTAATTGCGTCTCTCTCGAGCCTTATCTCCAATGGGTCCGAAAGAGAGCTATTCAGCTGAAGATGCCTTATCCTCAGTAGAAACCCATGGCTTTAGAGGAGGAACACACAATGATCTTTATGTCTGAAGAGGAGAAGTTAAAGATTGCTTTGAGGAAATCACAACAAACTGAAGTAGCCTGGAAATACAAGTACCAAGTGGCAATGGAAGAAAATGATGAACTCCGTAGACAACTAAAGATGAAGGATGAAGAAATGATTGCTTATAAAAAGAGGAAGACACAGGAAGGCTTACCTTCTTCCAGCTCTCAGCCAACTCCATGGAAGCTGGTCGTGGACAAACTCATTCTCGAGATGACTCAGATGGAAGAAGAAATCAAGAAGCTCAGAGCAAAAGAAGACTTTTATTTAGAATACTGTCAGCCTCATATTTAGGACTTTTGTAAAATGTACTAGATATTTTGTAATGCAATCTTGAAAATCAATGAAATGAAATGATGTTTTGATCTGAGTTCCATGAAACCTTTGCATTTGCATTTTCATTAATTAATCATTCAAGGAACTAAAGATTGTTTTGCAAATATTATAGGATGGATTCTGGAAAGAAAGCAGAGGTTGTGTTCCAAAGACCAAGGTTGGAGAACTTGAAGAAACTGGTAAGTTTAGTAGAAGGATGGATTCTGGAAAGAAAGTAGAGGTTGTGTTCCAAAGACCAAGGTTGGAGAACTTGAAGAAACTGGTAAGTTTAGTAGAAGACCCCGAAGCATTCAGAGAAAAGTATGGGAATATGTTGTCTTTGCTAGAAGTTCAAGTATATGAAGAGATGTTATCAGCACTCATGCAATTCTACGATTTAACCTATCATTGTTTCACATTTCTAGATTATCAGTTGCTACCAAATTTGGAAGAATATTCCGCCCTGATGGGAGTAGGCGTCACTCCTAGACCATATTCTGGAAGAGAAGGGACTCTTAATGAAAGAGCAGTTGCAGAGGCCGCGTATTTGGAGGTGGACGAGGTACGATCCCATATGGGTGCTAAGGGAGGGTTGTATGGATTTCCAGCTATGTTCCTGTATGAAAAAGCTCAAAGCTATGCCTTATCAAAGAATATTGAAGCATTTGAGGCCATCTTGGCTTTACTAATTTACGAACTGTTTCTGTTCCCGACCGCTAGTGATTTTGTGGACACAAATGCAATCAACCTTTTCCTGATCAAAAATCCTGTACCTACCTTGCTGGCTGACACGTACTTTACCATCCACCGTAGGAATCGTTATGGAGTTGGACGGATTGAGTGTTGCACCGTTCTCCTGCACAAGTGGTTTATTTCGCACTTGCCAAAAATTCCAGCCGTCTGGGATAAGCAAAATGGGCTCTCATGGACAGAAAAGCTGCTATTGCTCAAGCACTCAGATATTAAGTGGTATGACCCTATGTATGGAGGAATTGCCATGATCCAAAGCTGTGGAGACTTCCCGAATGTACCGTTTATCAGCGTCAATGGTTGCATCAGCTATAATCCTATTCTGCCTCATCGACAGTTAGGGAACCCCATGGAAGACGAACCAGACCCAGACTTCTTGAGAAGATTTTACATTGAAGAAGGGAAGAATCCCACTTACAGGGCTCGAATTATGTATGCTTGGCGTTATGTCCACACAAGGGGAGTAACTGCCCTAGGTTACCACGACACTACTGTTTCAGAATCGTACTTATCATGGGTAAGAGAAGCAGCATTGAAGATGTTCTATACTCGCTTTGAGCCTGACTCACCCAAACCTACTCTCGTAGAAGAATTGAAAGCTGCTTTGGCAAAAGCTGAAAAAGAAGGAAAGACTTGGAGAGATAAGTATTTCAAGGCTATGCAAGAGAAGGAAGAACTTCAAGAATTGATCCGTCAAGGTGGAAAGAGAAGTCAGCCAGAAGACGAAGGGTCATCCAACCAGAAGATCTAAAATCCTTTTTCTGTTTCATTTCATCATGTATTTTGTATTGAAGACTTGTATTTCAATTTCAGAATTGTTGTTGTAAAACTCTCAGTTGTTAATCTACGAAGACTGTGAATTTGCTTATTTCCCCATTGTTATAATTTTTACAAATATTTCTTTGGATTCCTTGAATGATTAATTTTGCATTGTTGCATTTTGCATTCATAAGCATTGCATGTGCATGTTCTCGTGTTGTGTCTCATCTCGTTGTCTTGTCTCCAGAAAGAATCACATTGAATCCTCAACACTGATACAACACCCGAGCCCAAGATCGCCTAAGAATGGAAGGACAAAATTTGGATGTGGACAAAATTGATAATGAACTTGGAGAGCTACGAGGAGGCATGGGGCAGATCATGGAAGCCCTACAAGTCATTCGTGCGAAATTGGACACTCAAGCCACTGTTGTTTCTGAGATCACTAGTATAGTTGCAGAGCCAATCCCAACGACAGTCACTGTTGCAAATGTTCCACCCTATGGGTTGACACCTGGCTTTGTACCTCCACCAATAGTCAATCAACAAGCAGTTCCTTTGGGGCCAGAAATTCATCAGACTATTCCTACTTACACTCAGCCTTCTGTTCAGGTTCAAGCGCGCCCTGTTTTCCATAATCCTCCACCAGTGTACAAAGGTCTTGATGGGTATGAAGAAGAAAGTGGACGACATGATAACTTGAAAGAAAGTGTAGAGACTATCGGAAGAAAGGTCAGAGCAATGGAAGGAAATGACATCTTTGGTACTGATGCCAGAGATATGTGCCTAGTGTCCGGATTGGTAATTCCGCCGAAATTCAAGGTTCCCAATTTTCATCAGTATTCTGGGGCTACTTGTCCTCAGGCGCATCTGATTATGTATTACCGAAGAATGGCTGCTCATGTGGAAGATGACAAGTTAATGATTCACTATTTCCAAGATAGTCTGAAAGGAGCTCCTGCTAAATGGTATTTGGGTTTGGATCAGTCTCGTATTCATAGTTTCCAAGACTTGGTTGATGCTTTTGTGAAACATTACAAGTACAACATGAATTTAGCCCCTGATCGAAGACAATTATTGAGTATGTCACAGAAGAGTTCAGAATCTTTCAAAGAGTATGCACAAAGGTGGAGGGAAACTGCCTCTCAGGTAGAACCTCCTTTGAGTGAAAAAGAGCTAACAGATTGGTTCGTCGATACAGTAAGACCAGAGTTTTATGAGAAAATGATCAGTAGTGTAACCGCCAATTTTTCTGATATAGTAGCAGTAGGGGTGAGAGTGGATTTAGGAATGAAAAATGGGAAGGTGGCTAGCAGTTCCGGCAGTTCTGGTAGTAATAATGTCAAGAAACTCAGCAGTAATTTCCATCAAAAGAAGGAAGGGGAGACAAATGCAGTAACTGTGGGAAGAAAGAGTCGCACCTGGAGACCACTGTACCAACAATATCAGCAGAGTTATGTTCAACCATCTCAGCAAGGCTTTGTTCAGCAGCCTCAAGCAAGTTATGTTCAGCAATCCCAGCATCAACGACCAATGTATCCGTTGCAGTATGCCCAACAACCTTATGTGGCAGTTGTAACTCCAGCTTTCAGTCATCCTGTTCCCACTTATCAGACAGTACAGCCAGCACCTGTATATCAGCCAATTCAACAAGGGTATCAACGAGCGCCCAACGCTTCGCCCTATCAGCAACATCATCAGCCTAGAGCTCAGGCACCCAGACAAAACTACCAGAATCGGAGACCGACAACAAAACCACCACTTCCTCAGATACCGATGACTTACACCGAGTTGTACCCCTCCTTAGTGCAGCAAGGATTGGTAACGACACGGCCATTAAATCCAGACACCACATCTCCTCACTATAATCCAAATGCCCATTGTGCCTTTCACGAAGGTGCTGCCGATCATGATTTAGAAGGCTGTCTTGCCTTAAAACATCTTGTCATGGAATTGATGGAAAAGATGATCTTGTCTTTTGATGATGTACCCCCGAATGTCAAAAGTAATCCATTGCCAAACCATGGAGGGGTCAATGCAGTAGAAGAAGTATTAGATGAAAGAATGCTCCGAGATGCGTCAGAGATTAGAACCCCCGTTGAGGTTGCTTCACGAGAAACTACTGAAAGCAGGATTAATAAAGGATACCCATAATGATTGTGAAAAATGTTCTAGTGATTCTAGAGGGTGTGATGAGGTACAAAGAGGCATACAAAAGTTGATTGATGAAGGAATATTACAAGTGTGTAGTAAGCTGAGGAAAGAAGAAGTTTCAGTAATTGAGCCTGTTTTCAATTTGCCAAAGAAAAGTGAGAAGGTTCTGGTGTTCAAAATGACCAACAAAGGTGTGAAGCCCGTTTTTAACAAGTCAGCTACCGATCAACCTCGACCGATTATTATTCAGGAACCAAGACCGTTCCCTTTTAAAAGTACAAAGGCCGTTCCCTGGAAGTATGACATGACTGTGATAAACCGAGGGTCTGGGAAGGTTAGTCAGAAGGAGACAGTAAAAGACGACCAAGTGGACATGACAAACATTGCAGGTACAAGCAAAATGACCCGTAGTGGTCGAATCTATCAACCAAAGATGACAGTAGTCACTCCAAAAGAGGTTACCCCTGCTGCAACAAAAGAACATGAGGTACCAGGTATGAAGGGAACGATGAAGAGTTCTTGAGGATTATTCGGAAAAGTGATTACAGGGTCATTGATCAGCTCCACCAAACCCCATCGAAGATATCAATCTTGTCTCTCTTAATGAATTCTCCAGCTCACAGAGAAGCTCTGCAAAAAGTATTAAAACAGGCACATGTGACAAAGGACATAACTCTCGGACAATTTGATTCAGTAATAGCCAACATTACAGCCTGTAACACCCTGAGCTTTAGTGATGCTGAATTGCCAAACGAAGGATGCAATCACAATCGTGCATTGCACATATCTGTCAGGTGCCGGGAAGACACAATGGCCCGAGTTTTAGTCGATACTGGATCCTCACTGAATGTATTGCCTGCCAGGTCGCTCGCAAGGTTGGCATATGCAGGGGCAGTGATGAAACCAACATCTTTGATCGTAAAAGCTTTTGACGGTTCAAGAAGGACGGTTGTTGGAGAGGTAGAATTGCCAATCATGATCGGACCTCAGGTGTTCGATATTACATTCCAATTCATGGACATTAACCCAGCTTATAGTTGTTTGTTGAGGCGACCGTGGATTCACGTCGCTGGGGCAGTGACTTCCACATTGCATCAGAGAATGAAATTTATTGTGAATGATAAGTTGGTAATTGTACACGGTGAAGAAGACCTAATGGTGAGCAATCTGTCATCATTCAAGTATATCGAAGCAGATGAAGGCGCGTTAGAAACTTCCTTTCAGGAACTCGAGATAGCTAATGCAGTGATGTTGGAAGAAACAGTGGCTAAGAGTGGTCCATCTTTTGCATCCGCTTGGAGCATCAAGTCTACACTGGAAGAAGGCACTCCTGCAGGCTGGGGAGAGGTCATTGAGGTGAAGCCAAAGATGGATCACCAAGGGTTGGGTTACAAATCAACTCATGATAAAGCACCAACACATGACAAAGGGCGTCCGAAGACTATACAAGAAGTATTCATCAGCGGAGGTTTCCAAGTCAGTGTTGTGGAAGAAGATTTTAAAGATGAAGACCTGGAGCAGTTAGTGTATCACTGCAACACTGTCTTGAGCAACTGGGAAGCAATTGGGATTCCTTTGGTTTTTCCTGAGTCAAAGTAATTTGTTTGTCTTTCTTTTCTTGTTTTTGTTTTGAATCTCCATAAGCCATGCCCAAGGCTATAGAAATGTTTTGTAAGGGCCCCGAGCTTTCAAGAAAATCAATGAAAATGAACTATTTGGTTGATTTCCTTGTGTTATTTTACTGCTTTTGCTTTCATTTTAAAAAGAAAAATGGCAATCTTAAAAAACCAAAACAATTTTTCTCTGTTATGTGCTGCATTTGTCTTTGTATGTTTTAATAAAATAAGCCATTCCAATGTGCAGTGATGTCCTAAAACCCATTGAATCCTATGACTTTGCATTCCCTCCAGACTTTAATTCACCAATATACCAAGCTGAAGATGAGGATGAAGATTTTGAAATACCTGATGAACTGGTAAAGTTGGCACACAATGAGCATGCAGAGCTTCAACCCTACAAAGAACAGGTAGAAGTCATTAATCTTGGCACCGAAGAAAACAAGAAAGAAGTCAAGATTGGGACAGCTCTAGGGGCAGAAGTCAAGCAGCAACTAGAGGAACTTTTGAAAAAATATGTGGATGTATTTACTTGGTCATACCAGGATATGTCGGGTCTAGACACTGACATAGTAGTTCACAAATTACCGCTTCGACCAGAATGCCCACCAGTTAAGCAAAAGCTCCGAAGATCAAGACCTGACATGGCTTTCAAGATTCGAGATGAGGTGAAAAAACAGATTGACGCCGGGTTCTTAGCCGTGTCCAAATACCCCGAATGGGTAGCCAATATTGTACTTGTACCGAAAAAAGATGGGAAAGTCAGAATGTGTGTGGATAACAGGGACCTAAATAGGGCCAGTCCGAAGGATGATTTCCCTTTGCCGCATATCGACACGTTGGTAGATAATACGGCTCGTTTTGCAGTTTTCTTATTTATGGATGGGTTCTCCGGTTATAATCAGATTAAGATGGATCCCGATGACATGGAAAAAACTACTTTCATTACTCCGTGGGGGACTTACTGTTACAAAGTTATGCCTTTCGGTCTAAAGAACGCAGGTGCTACGTATCAAAGGGCCATGGTAACTTTATTTCATAATATGATGCACAAAGAGATAGAGGTGTATGTTGATGATATGATAGCCAAATCTCAAAGTGAGGAGGACCATTTGGAACATCTTTTGAAATTGTTTAAGAGACTCAGAAAATATCAGTTGAGACTGAATCCAGCCAAGTGTACCTTTGGGGTAAGATCTGGGAAATTACTAGGTTTCATTGTCAGTCACCGAGGGATTGAAGTAGATCCAGACAAAGTCCGAGACATTCAAGACATGCCAGCTCCACAAACGGAAAAACAAGTCAGAGGTTTTCTTGGAAGATTAAACTACATATCCAGATTTATTTCCAATATGACTCCTACTTGTGAGCCCATCTTTAAATTATTACACAAGGACCAGACGGTTGTTTGGAATTCAGATTGTCAGCAAGCATTTGATAAGATCAAGGGTTACCTACAAGAGCCTCCGATCTTAATACCTCCGGTTCCAGGAAGACCTCTCTTCATGTATCTGACAGTGCTGGAAAATTCAATGGGTTGTATGTTAGGTCAGCTGGATGAGTCCGGACGAAAAGAACATGCGATCTATTATTTGAGTAAGAAGTTTACTGATTGTGAAAGCCGATACTCGCTTCTGGAGAAAACTTGTTGTGCTTTGGCATGGGCGGCCAAACGTTTAAGGCAGTACATGATTTGTCATACCACTTTGTTGATTTCAAAAATGGATCTGATAAAGTATATTTTTGAGAAGCCTGCTCAGACTGGAAGGCTCGCCCGCTGGCACATGTTGTTATCCGAATATGACATCCAGTAGTAGCTCAGAAGTCTATCAAGGGTAGTGTTTTGTCGGAATATCTTGTAGATCAACTAGTGGAAGATTATGAGCCTCTCAAATTTGATTTTCCAGATGAGGACATTATGTTAGTAAAAGATTGTGAAGAACCAAGTCTTGATGAAGGTCTACAGGAAGGTCTTTGGTGGAAAATGATGTTCGATGGTTCCTCCAACTACAGTGGGCATGGCGTAGGCGCCGTTTTAATGAATCCGGAAGGTGGTTACACTCCATTCACAGCCAGGTTGGATTTCGACTGTACAAACAATATCGCTGAATGTGAAGCCTGCATTCTCGGCCTCGAGGCATCTATTGACCTCAAAATCAAACTTCTTGAAGTCAGTTGGGATTCAGCTTTGGTTATTTATCAGGTTACTGGAGAATGGGAAACTAGACATGAGAATTTAATCCCTTATAGAGCCTATATTGTCAAAATGATGGAGTATTTTGATGAAATCACTTTCAAGCATGTCCCGAGATCTGAAAATCACATTGCCGATGCCCTAGCCATGCTAGCCTCGATGTGGAAAGTCAGGGATGTCAATGATGCCACTCTCATTAGAATTGAACGCAAGACCGAGCCCGCCTACTGTCAGATGGTTGAAGAAGAGACTGATGATAAACCACGGTACTATGACATAAAGAATTACCTGTTGAAACAAGAGTATCCAGCAGATGCTACGTCACTCGACAAGAAAACTCTGAGACGATTAACATCCAAGTTCTTTCTCAGCAATGATGTGCTTTACAAAAGAAATCATGATATGGTCTTGCTTAGATGTGTTGACCGACGAGAAGCAGAATTGTTAATGCAAGATGTTCATGAAGGAATGTTCGGTACCCATGCCAATGGATATGCTATGTCTAAAAAGTTTTTGAGGGTTGGTTACTACTGGTTGACCTTGGAAACTGACTGTATTCAATATGCCAGAAAATGTCACAAATGTCAGATTTATGCGGACAAGATGCATGTACCTCCGACATTGCTAAATGTGTTGTCATCACCGTGGCCTTTTTCTATGTGGGGCATCGATATGATTGGGGCAATTGAACCAAAAGCTTCTAATGGACACCGATTTATTCTGGTTGCTATTGACTATTTCACAAAGTGGGTTGAAGCTGCATCCTACACTAATGTTACTCGGCAAGTGGTGGCCCGTTTCATAAAAAAGGAGATTATCTGTCGTTACGAGATTCCGAGCCGAATCATAACGGACAATGGTACCAATTTGAACAACAAAGTCATGAAAGAGTTGTGCGATGACTTCAAAATTGAACATCACAATTCTTCTCCTTATCGTCCCAAAATGAATGGAGCTGTAGAAGCTGCAAATAAAAACATCAAAAAGATTCTGCAAAAGATGGTGAAAACTTACAAAGATTGGCATGAGATGCTGCCATTCGCCTTGCATGGATACAGAACGTTCGTCCTCACTTCAACAGGGGCAACCCGTTTTTCTTTGGTATATGGAATGGATGCGGTGCTTCCTATTGAGATCGAGATACCCTCTTTAATAGTCATAATGGAAACTAAGCTTGAAGAAGCAGAATGGGTGAGAGAAAGGTTTGATTAGTTGAATCTTATCGACGAAAAACGCATGTCTGCAATGTGTCATGGTCAGTTATATCAGAAGAGGATCAAGAGAGCTTTTGACAAGAAAGTTTGTGTCCGAGAATTCCGCGAAGGGGAACTTGTACTCAAAAAGATTTTACCAGTTCATAAAGACGCACGGGGAAAGTGGATGCCCAACTATGACGGCCCGTTTGTTATGAAAACAGTCTTCTCAGGAGGCTCATTAATTCTCACGACCATGGATGGAGAACAGCTTACTCATCCAGTGAATTCTGATGCAGTACAAAAATATTACGCCTAAAAAGAACCCGATAAGTCGAAAACTTAAAAAACAGCTTATGCAAAAGTTAGGGTTAAAAGAAAAGAAAAAGAAAAAGGAAAAAGAAGAAAAATAAAAGCTCGCTAAGTTGAGGAAAATCATACTTCCCCGAAACCGCAGGGTAGCGAAAGCTTTGATATGCGATCCGATTACATTCTCCCAATGAAGTGTAAACAGGTCGAACTGCCAATTCTCCTTTGGTCATGTGTAGGTGTCAAACCTGGAAGACTGTTTTCTCAAGGAACCTCTTATGATGATATAAGGAATGGTCCCCAGTAGAAGATTCCTGAGCATTGTGTTTTGAATTTACTTCGTCATCTCTGAAATATCTGGTTTAAAGTTCTGTTCCCCCTATTGAGAGTGGATCTATTTGTCAAAGACTGCATACACCTTTTCAGCCAGGGTTCAGTGTGATTCATTCGGTCTCTCGAGTTCAGAATGCTATCTTTTGATTCCCCGTGAATGTCTAATCACTGCTAGTGAATTTCTGTTTAAGGTCTAGTTGTAACTGGCATTGTCTTAAATTCCACTCGTCGGTATCCTTGTTTCGGTCGCCACCACCTTTTTTCCTTTAAAGTCCAGTCGTAACTGGTAGTGTTTGAAATCCAATCGTCATTGGTATTCTTTTGGTCGTCACCATATGTTCCTTTGAAGTTCAGTCGTAACTGACGTTGTCTTAACTTCACTCGTTGTTACCTTTTGGTTCGGTTGTTACCAACCTTTCCCTCTGAAGTCTAGTCGTCACTAGCAAATCCCCTGTGAAATCTAGTCGTTACTAAGTGATTTCCGTTAAAGTCCAGTCGTAACTTCAAAACCCAATTGTCATTGGTATCTTGTTGGTCGTTACCAACCGTCCCCATGAAAGTCCAGTCGTAACTGGCATCACTTGGAATCCAATCGTTATTGGTATTTTCTGGTTTGGTCGTTACCAACCTCCCCAGCTAAAGCCTAGAAGCTTGCTAGCATTCTCGTAAACCACATGTGTTGGTATACCCTGATTTGGTCGTCACTATACATTTCTTCCGAAGTCCAGTCGTAACTGGCATTGCGTGAAATCCAATCGTCATTGGTACCCTGATTTGGCCGTTACCAAACCCCTTTAAGTCCAGTGGTTACTGGCATTGCTTGAAATTTGGTCGTCACCAGTTTCCCCAGTCGAAGTCCTGTATTACCAATTGGATTTGAAATTTCATTTGTTGTTATCTCAGGTTGGTCGTTACCATTACCTCCAGAAAGTCTAGTGGTTACTAGCACTGCCTGAGCCACCTGTTAAAACTGGGTGACGTCATTATCCCCAGTGAAACCTTTCCCCCAGGCAAGTCTCGGAGATCTAGTCGTCACTAGTATCCCCAATATGTTTTGTCATTGTTTCTAGTCCATTACTGAAGATCCCGTTTGAAATCTTCACCATAGGAAGTTCCTCATCTGATCATCCCCAGTGAGGTTCGAGTTTTAATTCCCCCAGTAAAAAGTCGCTCGTGTCCCTGGTGGAAATCTACCTTGTTCCCCGGTGAAGTGTTTGCTTTTCCCAATAAGATTGTCATCTTCATTAGACTTTGCGCACCCTCATTTTTCTCTCTGTTATCACTAGTCATGTTTGAACTATTGATTGTTATACCTCGGTATTCCCCGGTGTCAGATCCACAATGCCAGGTCCCCGCGAGTAGTTACTTGTTATTTTGTTTTTCTATCTTCTGCATATGCCTTGCGTCCAAGCATCATAAAGCATCATTTATAACTCATGACAAATCATGACCTGTCCTTTTGCATATCATCGGATCTAAGGGACAAAATTTTCGGTTTTTCTATATTTAAATACCTTTCCATGCGATTCTACGAGGATCATCATCCCTCAGTTCCATCTAGTGAAGATATTTAAATAGGGGCAACTGTTGCACCCCAAATTTTGACCCCTTAGATTTTCATTATCATTATTAGGAGCATACTCATGAATTATCTAACCTTAACCCAGTGCAAGTTTGTCTTTGTCAAATTGCAGATGAATCAGGGTTTCGTGCAGTCAAAATCGAAACTTCAGGGTTTGTGATTAGTCAATGTTTTAGGCTCATTCAGATAGGAAACAAGGTCAAGGGTATTATATAATGTCAATTGAGAAGCCAATGTGAGGTTGTTACCCCAGAATTCAGAGCAGTGCATTGCAGAGCACCCGATTAGGGTTTTTGACTAATAAAAGTCAACCGTAGTTTGACTTTGATGTTGGAAGGTGTTTAAATGGTGGGATTGTGATTCATGAAGTTCATATAGCCTAATAAAGTTCATCCAAGAAGTTTCAAAGTCTCAGGAGGCCCAGAACGTCAACAGGCGACTCGGTAATCACCGATCGGTCGTACGGTTGACCGAAACGTCAACTCTCCAAATTTTAGGAATTGGACTTCAATATATGAAAAAAAGTTGTTCCTTATGTCATATTGGACTATCATATCAATTTTCATGAGCATTGGATCAAGAATGAAGGAGTAATCGAAGAATCGGGAAATTAGGGTTTTGAAAAAAGCTAAACCATAACTCCTTAACCACACATCCAATTGAGTTGGGTCAAAGCTCATTTGAAAGCTCTTGACAAGTCCTACAAAAGTACCTAAGTGGTCCATGATCAGAAAATGCATAAATTTGGAGTTATGATCAAATTCATTTCAAGAGGGGAAAAAGACTTAGGAAAATTTCATTTTTAAGCTCATTTTTAGCAACTTTGGAGGGCTTTTTGGACAAGTTCCTTTGGGAAATTTAAACTCATGAAAAAATGAATGTTTTAGATCTAGGTGAGGGCTTTCTAAAAAGTACTAGCACGTCTCAAAATGATTTGTGAGCTGAAAGTTATGGTCATGAGCTGAAAGTCCTAGGGAGGTTTCCTCCAAGTGTGCCAAAACCTTTCTTCAAAATGAAGAAACCTTCAAATCTGCCCAAGACACTCACTTGCCTATAAATAGGACTCTCCCCCACCTCATTTTCATCATCAACAACATCCTAAAAACCAGAAGAAACCTCTGCTCTTGCTCTTGCACTCAAAATCTCAAAATCACCAAATCTCACTTTTCACTAAAAAGCCTAAAAATCTGTCTTGGCACAAGGGCTGCAAAATCATTTCTCTATATTCCAACACCCCAAAAATCACCCATACAATCTCTAAACATGGTATAGAAGGTGTCTAAACCATTAAACCACCCAAAAACTTCACCCATCAAAAAGTCAACTCTCACACCAAGTTAATTTGACTAATATGCTCAAGATCAGCCAAATCACTCCATAAGCTGTTTCTCAAAATTGCAACACTTTGAACACCTTCTATATATGATATTATAACTGTTCACAACTTCAAAGATCAGCTGGATTTGCATTTGCTCAAACTGGTCTCAAATTTGCCATCTTTCTTCAAAAAGAAGCAACTGTCACAAGTGTGCTATAAAAAGGGAATTTTTGGATTCTTAACTGCTAGCACAGTCAGACCTGCCAGAGGTATGTCATTCCACACTCTTTCATTAAATATATCATGTATTGTTTGGTCTTGTTACATAGCTTGCATACTATCATGGTTTATGAACTTGCTGTCAAAATCTGTGTGAAAGCTATACAATGTACTCTTGCTGTTGGAGCACCTTTAGGTCAATAAAAATATGTTGTTGAAAACAGGATACTAAGCTAATTACTCTTTGTGTGAGTCCTGTTAATGTCTTTTAGGTGATTGGTTGCTGATTTTGGTTGAAAAATTGACTTGTATGTTGAGATGATCAAACATAGTTCTACATTGCTTTTACCTTTGTCTTCATAAACGTTTAAGAGCTATCTTGAAGTTGAATTGGATTTGATTTTGATTTTGGGCACAATCATGTTGATGTTTTATTTCTGACTTGAGTTGTACCATTATACCACTGTGGTTTGTTTTACATCCTTGACAAGTATGTGTTTACTTTGGTTTTGGAGCTGTACGCTAGCTGATAACGCGAAATCATATCGTTTATTTGGCTTGATTTACATGTATTTATTTGTGACTATTATTAATTTATCTTGATTTATGCTCTATTATATGATTAATTTACTTTGTTTAGCAGATTGGGGAGAATTTAGACTAAAGAAAGAAAAGGATAAGAAATGGAAGGAAAATAGATGAAAAACAGATGAAAAACAGCAGATACGGATTCTGCTGATATGACGGTCGTCACAGGTCCATTACGATCGTCATGCGTGTGACGGCCGTCACATTTCATGACGACCGTCACGCAGGCAAAATATCAGTATGTTCAAATCAGAAGAAGCCACGATCAATCTCAACTTAATTTCTTCCTACACTTTCTCCACTCACTGCCCACTAACTGGAAGTTACTCCCACTCCCTCCATAACTCACCCATGATCTCTGGAAGTTGAAGAGTGAATTATCTCCTATAAATAGGCCTTAGATTCACAGTTTTAAGGGGGAACCTTCGATGTATCGAAGTGCTGCCAAAATTCCCATTGAAGCCAATTTTACTTTCCTGCATTATTTTCCATTTCTTTTCCTTTTATTTCATTTGTATCGCTTTATTTGTTCCTGTAGCTTTTAATTCTCGCCAAAGTAGAATCCTGCTGACATTGTGGAGGACTACTCAAGGATTCGAGATCAGTACGATTTACAGGTTTTTATTAATTGAATTATTATTTTATCTCTGTCAGTATGCATGTTATATTATTCTGCTGCCATTGTTTATTTATGTTTGCATTAATTATCATGTCTAGCTAAATTAGTTTTATCGGTATGTAACCGAATTAGTAGGACAGGATTTGATAGTAACAGGAATCTTCCCTTTTTACAAACAACCTTTCTGGTCGTAGTTTTTAATCAAAATTCTAAATAAACCTTTGTCACGACAGTGAGAAGCTATTTACGATGGTTTTGCCACGACAGTGGGAAACCATATTAAGGTACGAACCAACAAGCGACAGCTGAGGCTAGAACCAGATAGTAAAAACTAGGCATTGATTTTAGACACAGCGAAAGCGCTTTAAAAGAAATTAGAATCTATTTGTTTACAAAAAGTAGTTTTAACCCCGAATGGGACAGCGAAAGCATACATTCGGCCCTTAGAATTATGACCCGAGTCAACAACCATCGTGAGGCGAAGGTCTTTAAACGAGTAAGTTCTCCTGAAAAGTGTTTGCAATAGACAAAAAGGCACTGATAACCTGCCGAAATCCCGATAGCTAAAGCATTGCATACTGATATTCCTTTACATCTTTTTCTTTAAACCACTTATCTTTATTTCCTTTGCATTTAATTTCATTCGCATTCAGCTTTCCTAATTCCATTAGCCTTAGCTTTACGCCGTAATAATAGATAACGGTAGATTGACATTGGTCTCTGTGGGTTCGACAATCTTTTATATTACTTCGATATTTCCGTGCACTTGCGGACGCATCAAGTTTTTGGCGCCGTTGCCGGGGACCAACAGTCAATATTGTGATTCCGTTGTTGCATAGTATAGACTAAGGCACTCTTATCTAAATCATAATGTATAACCCATATTTCCCTTATAACTACCACCCCCAATATTTCGAGGAACCACAAGATCCATTTAAATCGGACCTCGAAATATTATTAGAAGATTTCAATACGACGCATTCTCACCCAAATTCCCTCTACGATGACGACTCCCAATGTTTTGAGGAAACACAAGATTTCGATACATCCAACCTTGAACTATTACTAGAAGAATTTGAAGAGACGTTTACTCACTCTAGGATAAAATCTATGATGGAGCGCTTTGTGGAGACACAAACTCTCCAAAATGAAGATTTTAGAAAACAACATCTCCAAATTTATGAAGACCTTAAGCAGATGAGCATTATAGTTGATTCCTTCGCGACTCACAGCAAGGCTTTAGAGACTCAAACCTCTTTGCTTACACAAACATCTCTAGGACCCTTCCCTGAGAGCCATGTGAATGTTGTAACCACTAGTAATGAAGAACAAATAGAAGATCCTAGGGAGAGTGATGATGAGTCTGAGGAGAGTTTTGGTGAGACAAGCATAATTATTGAGAAAAATCCATCGACACCACCCGAAAGGGAGGTTGTCGAAGAGGTAGAGAAGGAAGCACCTATTGTTGCCCCTCCTCCCTATACCCCACCTATTTCATTCCCACAAAGGGCTGTGGAAGCTAAGGTAAACTCCAAATCCAAAACATATGTGGAGGTATTGGAAAATATCCACACTAATGCACCTTTGTCTAAGGTCCTTCATAACAAAAGAAAATTCAAGAACCATGAAACTAGGGTCATCATTACTGTTAAAAGGGTAAGATTAAATTTTGAGGTGGTGGATGAAATAGCTAAGCCCAAATTTGAAAAACTGATACTTAGGATAGATACAGAACCACCACCATAAGTTCAAAACAATGAACCACCCTATAGAAGAAAGAAAATAAAAGGTGAGGGATATGAGAAATGGCTTGATAAGTGGCCATGGAAACCGAAGACCATTCAAAGTTCGAGCGATGAACCATTCTCGAAAGAGCCACCGTGAGTACTTGCACTCCTTGGTCGTCGAGCTATCGACGTTAAACAAAGCGCTGTGTGGGAGGCAACCCACAAGGTCTTTATTTTAACTTGTTTGTTTAAATTTGCAGAAAATAAAGAAATGTATCGCTTGTTACTCTTTAGCTATATCTAAGCGAAAACTCTCTAGATGACGATATGAGAAGATGAGCTATGCCCACGGACATTCCTACGAGTGTCGCTGCTGGTGGGAACACTGATGATGAGTACTTCCTCTTGACGCGAGCAACATGATGAGCTAGTTCGAGAATTACACAAACAAAGGTATCTCAAAATGCCCGCCGCCGAAGTAGAAGTGATCAACAAAGACAAGGATAACAAGGGCAGTAGCATTCATACAGGTTCTATCTTTCCTTTTCCACCTTTTACTAAAACATTGAGGACAATGTTTGGTTTAAGTGTGGGGGAGGAACTCTATTGTTTTACATTTTATTTCATACTTCTAGGAATTTTTATCTATTTTTAACATTATGTCAAAGTTTTTGCATGTGCTGTCGAGTCTTTATGCGTGGTTTTCGCTTGTTATTCAATTTCCCTAAAAATTTCAAAATTTCAAAATTCTAACCTCCAACAAATTTTTGCTTCGATTCATGTCATGGTTCTCTGAAAGTATATAGGCTGTCCAGGCTATGTTAGAAAAACGTGGGAAAGTTTTGATAAAATTGATACCGCCCTGACACCCTTAACCCCCTAAATATGCAAAATCAATTTGAGTACCGATTATGTCGAAACCTTAAAGCTCCAGGTTCTTGTAGTAATCCCTAAGTAGTTTATTTAAGCAGTCAGCACCATTCTAAACACACTAAGTAAGAAACCGATGCAAATAAGTGTATGATCTCTAGCGTAAAATGAGAAATTAAGAAAGAAAATAAATTATGAAGAAAAAGACATGTTCCTTCTAATTTAGGTGCTCCTCACCCGAGCACTTATCCTAACGGTACAAACTCTTTAAGTTTAATTGATGCTTAAGCATATTTGCAGAGAAAAAATGAAATAGCATCGAGATCATAGTCACTAACAGGTTTACTTGCCATGAATGTGTATGGATAACGGGCTTAATGTGATTGCACTATAATGAAACAGGGTGAAAGAGAGCATGAGATATAGGTTGAGTTATAATGGCATGATTCCGATTGGTTTGCATAAGTAAGGAGTTTGTGAAATTGTGTCGTTACGGTATCCTTGGTATTGATATTTAGTACCTATCGATCTGACATTAACCTAGCAGCCACGTATGATTAGAGTCTCATCATGTTTTTGTTTCGAACTATGCTTATTTCTTTTTACCGTGTTGGTTGATTGCTTGAGGACAAGCAATGGTTTAAGTGTGGGTGTGTTTGATAACGCGAAATCATATCGTTTATTTGGCTTGATTTACATGTATTTATTTGTGACTATTATTAATTTATCTTGATTTATGCTCTACTATATGATTAATTTACTTCATTTAGCAGATTGGGGAGAATTTAGACTAAAGAAAGAAAAGGAGAAGAAATGGAAGGAAAAGAGATGAAAAACAGATGAAAAACAGCAGATACAGATTCTGCTGATATGACGGTCGTCACAGGTCCATTACGACCGTCATGCGTGTGACGACCGTCACATTTCATGACGACCGTCACGCAGGAAAAATATCAGTACGTTCAAATCAGAAGAAGCCACGATCAATCTCAACTTAATTTCTTCCTACACTTTCTCCACCCACTGCCCACTAACTGGAAATTACTCCCACTCCCTCCATAACTCACCCATGATCTCTGGAAGTTGAAGAGTGAATTATCTCCTATAAATAGGCCTTAGATTCACAGTTTTAAGGGGGAACCTTCGATGTATCGAAGTGCTGCCAAAATTCCCATTGAAGCCAATTTTACTTTCCTGCATTATTTTCCATTTCTTTTCCTTTTATTTCATTTGTATCGCTTTATTTGTTCATGTACCTTTTAATTCTTGCCAAAGTAGAATCCTGCCGACATTGTGGAGGACTACTCAAGGATTCGAGATCAGTACAATTTACAGGTTTTTATTAATTGAATTATTATTTTATCTCTGTCAGTATGCATGTTATATTATTCTGCTGCCATTGTTTATTTATGTTTGCATTAATTATCATGTCTAGCTAAATTAGTTTTATCGGTATGTAACCGAATTAGTAGGACAGGATTCGATAGTAACCGGAATCTTCCCTTTTTACAAACAACCTTTCTGGCCGTAGTTTTTAATCAAAATTCTAAATAAACCTTTGTCACGACAGTGAGAAGCTATTTACGGTGGTTTTGCCACGACAGTGGGAAACCATATTAAGGTACGAACCAACAAGCGACAGCTGAGGCTAGAACCAGATAGTAAAAACTAGGCATTGATTTTAGACACAGCGAAAGCGCTTTAAAAGAAATTAGAATCTATTTGTTTACAAAAAGTAGTTTTAACCCCGAATGGGACAGCGAAAGCATACATTCGGCCCTTAGAATTATGACCCGAGTCAACAACCATCGTGAGGCGAAGGTCTTTAAACGAGTAAGTTCTCCTGAAAAGTGTTTGCAATAGACAAAAAGGCACCGGTAACTTGCCGAATTCCCGATAGCTAAAGCATTACATACCGATATTCCTTTACCTCTTTTTCTTTAAGCCAATTATCTTTATTTCCTTTGCATTTAATTTCATTCGCATTCAGCTTTCCTAATTCCATTAGCCTTAGCTTTACGCCATAATAATAGATAACGGTAGATTGACATTGGTCTCTGTGGGTTCGACAATCTTTTATATTACTTCGATATTTCCGTGCACTTGCGGACGCATCACTAGCTAGTATGACTGTTAAGATGCTAGGTAGCTAATTTCAAGGCCTGAGCCAGGCAACTCAGTCTTGCCTGATGTAGTGTGTTTTTTGATTATTTGGAGCATGTCATGATTGTCATTTAGAACTAAATAAAACCAAGAGGCACTTTGCTGTTAGGAAGCCATGATATGTGTGTGTTGTTACTGTGGTGAGAGTAGACTGTTGAAGCTCTTAGGGTATTTTGATTTTGGCCTCATCATACTGCAGGGCCTTATTTCAGTGAGCAAGTGTGAGGGGTTCTTTTTTATTGCAGTTTGGTGTATCAACCTTCACCATTGGCCTGACTCTGATTTCAAACTGTCTTGAAATTCACCAAATGTTAGACCCTAAAACTCAGTTAAACAGTTGGCACCATATCATCATCACAAACCCTGCAGATTGATGTTACATTTCAAACTCATCAAACTCAGTTGGTAGGTCCATAAGATTAAAGCAACAACTGGCTGTTTGGAACACATCAAGTTTACTTTGGTTGTTCAAGTCATGATAGGGTTAGCTAGAGTTTATGAACTCTTGTGTTTGAGTTGCCCCACCTGGTACTGTGTTTGGTCTATCTTCATAGGATAGTTTACCTACTGTCACAGCCTGAGAAGGGAATGTAGAGTGTAGGTGAGAATTGTTTGCTACCAGTTTATACATCAATGCTTGTTTGGCCTACTGCTTTTCTTTTCATCTAACCATTGCAGTCAGACCATTGTGTGTCTGTTTGAGAATTGGATAGTACTTTGATTTGTGGCTACAGCATAGCCCTTACCTTACTCTAAACTCAGTGGTGTGTGAATCATATTATCAACTGTGTGTGTATGGTTTAACATGTTTGCACAAATTTGATCTCTTTCACATACTACAAAGCACAAAATTGCAACTTACTTATCATTTTCCACCACAGCTGTCCTAGACCAGTTTAGATGCTCAAAAAACATTTGTTGATATACATGTAACTTGTGTGTATGTGTGTTTTCAACCTGTATGTGCACAAAACTGTTTAAGCCTCATCATGTCTAAATTCATGTTAATTTGCAATTTATGAACCAACTGTCTTAGCAATCCTCTTCCAACCTGTTTTGATGCTTGATTCCATCTCATATCATGTACATATAGTGTGACTATGATTGAATTAGTGTGAAAAGCTTTAAGTTCAAAAGTGACTTCACAATGGCACTTCACAAGCACAAGCCTCCACTTGATCACCATTTTCACAGAGCAGGTGGTTTTCACATTGAATGTGTGTTTATATTCACTCATAAACCCCTATGTGACATGTGCCTATGATTAGTTTAATGAAAAACCAATTGTAACATGAACAACATATTTTCATGCTTAGCACACACACACCATATGCACCTTGAACACAACATTTCATAAATAATCAGTGCAGATCCCTGATCTTTGCTCAATCTCACCCACCAGCTTGTATTCAATATGTATGAGTGATTGTTGTGATCAATACTTGCTTTGGAACTGAACTGCCTTAATTCATGCATATCATTCATGTTATTTTTGCAATTCACATGTGACTTTTCACCACAGCCCAATTTCAGCCATAAGTTTGAGCTAGACTCATTCATTATTATTCATATGTGGTGTGTACATAATTATTTTGGTTTGGAGCTAGCTATAACATGAGTATCATTTGAAAATGCATTTCAAAACATCAAAAGACACCTACTATCGAATTTTTCAGTAGGAGGAGAATCTCAGAAAAATAATGGCACCATCATGATCCTCATGTTTTTTTGGTCCAGTTGCATATAAAGTTTGTCTCATTTGGATAAGAAACAAGAAAGTTACGATGCAAAACGTAAAATCATTGTTTGTGCCTTTGTTTTGCCCAACCCATGTTTTAAACATCCCTTATTAATTAAAGGGGTGGCTTATACAAATGGATGTATAGCCACCCCAGTGGTAAGCCCCTTATGCCAAACACGCCTTGTACCCTGCACGCCTGAGTTCGACCCCTGAGGAGGGCAACTCTTTTATTAATTTTTGTAATTTTTCACCAAACTTTGAAAAATCATATCTCTCTCAATTTTAATCGTTTTTCGCCCGTTCTTTTTTCATTGTGTTCATCTTGATGTGTAATTTCATGTCATATTTTTTATTTCCATGTTTGACACATTTTCCACCTCTTTTGACTGTGTGCAAGTTATGTACTTTCTGTGATCATTTTTGACAGATTCAGATGAATTTTCTCTTGATGTACTTGTGATTTTTTGTGATGTTTTTTTTCATTCTCATCCTTAAATTTTTGCTAACATGTTTAAAGTTTCATTTTTGGTTGATACCATGTCCATGTTACTTTATCTGTTAAATTTATTTGAACTTGATCTGTCGTCACACTTCCTGTTCTGCTTACCTGTTTTGACTATCATCAATGCATTTTCACTCTTATCAATTTCATATGCTCATTTAATGGTTGTCACCATGGATGCATCATTATTATGTTGTTGCTTTTTTCCTTTTTTATTTTTCCCCAAGTGATGAAGCTTGTTAGCTCTCATCCTGTTACCTCCCTTGTCTGCTTCAAAAGGAAAAGTCTGTCCATTTGACCCTCATGTCATGGATACATCTCTTATCCTTCTCTTGACTTTGTTAAGTAACTTTATCCCTAGATTAGAAACCCTTAGACTTTGGTTTAAGTCTAAAAAACCCACATGTACTAGGAGTGTTCTTCAACTAGAACCCTAGGAAAGAGTTTGTCAACTCTTTGTAAGAATCATCGTCATGATTTCTTACTTCCCCTTTTGAACATTACAACTTAGAATAGGGAGTTTTGTCAAACTCCATACAAACATTATCGTGTTTGTTCCCCCCTGAACCTTGATCATAATCAAGTGTTCTTTATCCCTGGTGAGGTGAACTACGATTGCTCTGATTCTATCCTAGTTAGGATACGTAGGCAGAAGATGCGACGTCTTTGCGAGCAAACTTAGTGTATATAACTTTAGGTTTCAACTCATATCTTTTCCCAAATCCATAGTACATATTTCACACTTAGCAAGCAATCAAACAAACGGTTCCTGTAGAGTACTACAGATTTTTAGGGTGCTAACACCTTCCTTAGGTATAATTGTCGCTACTGCGAAAATCGGCGTCGGCTATGACAGAAGAGTCACCACCGTGCGTTATTTATCCCAACGGAGGGAAAGGAAACGCTCAGAGTAAACCTAACGTAAAACGGGAAAGGAATGGTCGTCGCAACCAAATCCTAGATTCGGGAGTCGATTACGCAAGGGGAAGGTATTAGCACCCCTCACGTACGCCGTACTCGACGAGATCCACGCTTGTTTTCTAGTACAGATTGTTATTCTATCTACTCTAAAGGTCAAGGGTTAAAAAGAAAGAAATTGACTCGGCCAAGTATCACACTTTATGCCTACGTATTCCCGTCTGGAACGAGAAATCAGAGTCAACGTAGTTCGCCTACCTACGGGAAAGGAGGGGAAGGTTTCTCGCTAGGATACGGCATCCTATGCCTACGTACTTTCATACAGCATGAAAGATCAGAGCAAACGTAGTTTGGGCTACGGAAGACACAAGCTTGTCTGACTGTTTTTTATTACCTTCAAAAAGGGTTTTTCTTGATTAAGAGTCCAAGCGGACAAAAATGACACTTTGATGTTTGTTTGAATCTTTTACGAAAGAAGTGTTTTTTTTAATTTGTTTGCAATCTCTGACGCACTAGAGACTATGATTTGAGAGTGACTACGTCGCGTGTCACCCAAAGGGTACCACACTAAGCAGCCAGACTATTGGAAAGAAGCTCTCCAGCAACCCTTTCTCGAATAGCTTAAGGCTCATAACGTACGACATCGATTAACCTTATTACCGTGTTTTTGAGTTGTTTTGGGATAAGAAGAGAAAGGAGCTCTAAAAAGCCTAGGGTTGAAAAGGGAATAAAAACTAACCTAATGTTGTCATGCATGGATAAGAATCCTAATGTCTGTCATAATTCCCTCCTGCACAGAGGAAATCAGAGATCCTAGGAAGTACCGGTCCTGTAGGTGGTTCCATTGTCCTTTTCTCGACCAAATTCAACCCCAACAGTGTCTGAAGAAGCTCTGCATATGTCGACAGAGGCTTATCAAATACCCTCTTCAGCTTTATATTCCGAAACCTTCCCTGACCCTGATTCTGCCTTTGCTGCTGCTGCGATTGTTGTTGCTGTTGTTGTGGTTGCTGTGGAATTGGAATAGTAACACTGGCTATCTATTGAGGTTGAATGTACTGATTTCTACCTCTGCCACCATACACAGTGCTACTATCACCTTGTCGTCTTCCGCCAAACGCTTTTCTCGCACCCCCGGCTGAAGTAGATTCGCCTGCCTGAATCTTTCCAATTTTAATTCCATTTTCGATCCTTTCTCCCATAAGGATCATATCGGAGAAACTGCCCATCGAAACATTGAGTAACTTGTCATAGTACATTCCAGTAAATGTCCCCACAAACATGTCATTCATCTCCCTTTCAACCAAAGGAGGATGGACCCGAGCTGCCATATCGCGCCATCGCTGCGCGTACTCTTTGAAACTTTCACCATTTTTCTGTGACAGACTCTGCAATTGAACTCTGTTTGGTGCCAAATCGTTGTTATATTTGTAATGCATAACGAAAGCATCAGCCAACTGCTTCCAACTCCTAATCTTGGTGGGCTGCAGCCCCATGTACCACTCCAACGATGGTTCCGATAAATTATCCAGAAAGAAATGCATGAGCATCCTTTCATCATTGGAATATGCAAACATCCTTCTATAATAAGAACGTACATGGACCTTTGGGCAGGTATCCCCTTTGTATTTGTCGAAGGTTGGAGCCTTGAACTTTAATGGCACTCTCAGCCCTGGTACCAACCCCATAGTAGTCATATCTAACCCAGCAGAATTCTGATCAACCACACCTTTCATCTGCTCTTCTAGCATTCTGATCCTCTGAACAGGGTCAATAGGGCCTTCAGGTCCCATACCCCTTCCTGAAAAAGCGTCCTCCTGTTGATCCACATTCCAGTAATTGCCATACCCATCGTAACCCATGTTACGGCCAAAACCTTGTTGATTGAACACAGGACCCTGTCCTCGGTTGCCGAACCCCAGATTGACCCCAGCAGGTCCCAGACCATTGTTGAAAGGAAATGCTCCAGCGCCGTTCACATTCATATTACTGAATCCACCATTACCATAGCCATACCCCTGATTGTTGCCGTAGCCGTCATTGGCAAAGCCTTGATTGTTGAACCCGAAGTTCTCGTCCTGATTGACATTGCCATACCCATTGTTTCCAAAGCCAACATTGTCAACGAATCCTTGATCAGCATCCACAGTGTTGCCTTTGTTGTTAACAACATGCCCATCACCACCATTCCCAGTATTTCTGTTACCAGCGCCAGCACCTGCACCAGTACCAGTGTTTCCATTGACTGTCACAACAGGTGGAGTAACAACTGCCGGCATCTCATTCTCCCGGCGAGGAGTTTCAACAGAAATATGGTCAGTGTTGCCATTTCCGTTTGCCTGCGCCAGCAGCGGCTGCACCAAGGTCTGAAGATTCTCCTGGCCCTTGGCCATGCTCTCCATAGATTGCATGAACAAAGTCAGCTTCTCGCGGATTTCCTACATCTCGACCTAAACTTGATACATTATCTTCTTGCAGTTGTTCCTGGTTGAATAGCGGTGGACTCTCTGGTCGTCAATCCTGAAAAACTTGTGAGATACAGGAAATAAGATACAAATTCAACAAGTAACTGGCAATGCAAGATGAACATGCAGATGCAATATGTGTCTGTGTGTTAGGGAGATCAACCCCTGATTCTAGTGCCAAAGTGCCGGTGTAGTGCCAATGACAGTGATAAGACGCTGGAAATCCAATCATGGAAAAACATCTCATATATTGCTGAAAAGCCCATCAAGTCAGAAATACAATGTCACTGAGTGTACAATAAGAAGGCATGACCTCAACCAACAATCCTGGTGATGGCCAGCACAATGCAAATAAAGCATATACAACAGTACATAAGGCAATCAAGTGCGACCATATGCCTGATACTCCTCTAACAATCTCTTAGTCTTGGGATGATTCGGCTGAGAAAGCAACCCTTCGACGAGTGAGTCTCTTTGCCTGATAACACGCTGGAGATCGCCAGTGGATTCCTCCCAAACACCTTCTCCAAAGCAATCTTCTAGCTTCCGCTTCTGGGATGCAGACTCTTTCTTGCGCTTGATAACTTTGTTCAACGAGTTCTGAACGTCGTATCTCCGCATAACCTCTTCTTCAACCTTTTTCTGGCTAGCTTTCAACTGACCTTCTAGTTCAGAGATCTGTAGCTTCAGTTTGTCCTCTCTTTCCTTATTGCCGGACAGCTTGGCGTTCCAGGTTTTGTTGAATGCAGAGATCTCCCGGTAGGCTACATCAAGTGCTTTCTTCTTGGACTCCAGCATATCATGGGAGCTCTTGAAATCTATCCCCAAACGTTCACGCTTCTTTCGCTATTCAGTCAGTTCTGTGCCTAGTTGGTTCACCAGCCTTGTTTGCTGCTTGAAGGAATATACGGCTTCATTCCTTTCGCTCCTGAGTTGCACTAGCTCTTCTTCCAACTTCTCGTTGGCTTTCATCAACTCTTCTTTCTCCTTCACAACCTGTTCGTACCTCTCAATGGGCACAGTGGTTGGCTCCTCGACCACGAGGGGAGCAGGAGGTAATACTGCAGGAAATGGCATCAGCGCCTGTTTTGCCCTATCTTGGATCCAGACTTTGTACGGAGCATAGGCTTGACAATCATTCTTTCCAAACAATGGTTTACCCTTCTTGCGGATGTTATTCCAAGCATGCTGAAGCTTGGATAACAATTCTCCACTCAGGTCACCTGTGAAGTACAGAGATTCCTGCACTTCCTCCTCCTTTGGCGGGCTTCTCAAAGCATAACCGAATTGCCTGATCAACAATGAAGGATTGTAGTTAATGCACCCTTTTATCCCAATCAGAGGAACGTTAGGATATCCTGCGCAGCTGTAGATAATCTCAGATCCCAGTAAATCTCTGTCAAACCAGACAAGATCTTTTGAAGAAAGTCCCATCAGATGCTCAGACTAATCCACCGTATCTGCAGACTCAGCAAAGATACCCTTCTCGGGCAGGTGACTATCAAACCACATATACAACAAAGGCACACAACAAGAGACGTTCTTGCCCCTCCTATTCTCGTTCTTATAATGCAGAGAGTGATAGAAGTCTCCAATCAGGGTAGGCACAGGATTGCCTGAAGCAAATATATAGAATGCATCCAGATCAACGAAATCAGGCATGTTCGGGAACAGTACAATGCCATAGATACACAAAGCGAGGACGGCATTAAACACAACCCAATAGCCACTCTTGGCGTACTCTTGTGCTTTCCCAACTAAGAACTTGAGAGAAAAACCAGAAACTCCATTCCACGAGGTTAACAGCAATTCTGAGGAGTCTAAGTGCAAAGCAACAACCAAGTCCTCCAGCTTGGGCTCAACACCCATATGAATGAAGGGTACCCTGTTCTGAATAGTCATCTCCAAGATCTCAGCATATTCCTCCATAGTCGGAGCCAGAATGAAGTCAGGGAAAGTAAAACACCTCAGTGGGGGATCATAAAACTGCATCAGCGCATACAATCCGTTCCGTTCATACATGGATGGTTTATAAACCAACCTAAGCAGTTTCCCATAACTCTTCCTGAAGCTTCTTTTCACATCATCGTCAGCTAGAGACATCAAACCAAGCAGAGGAGAAACATCTGGAGTAGGCAACTTGTATGCCACAGTCTTCTTCAAAGTATCCATAATATCAATGGACAGAAATCCGGGCAACCAGAATCAGAGGTATGAAAATGCACCTGCAACACAGACACACGTTAATGATATGCAAAATGAGTATGCAACAATGCAATATGCAGGCAATGCAACAGGGATCAAGTGATATATTGCTGAAGAGATCCATCCACAATATCTGTCTCAACAGACCCACACTACTGCTCAAACCTGGTCTCAGCAGACCTATAACAATGCTCCAACCTGGTCTCAACAGATCCATAACAATGCTTCAACCTGGTCTCAACAGACCTTTAACACTGTCCTGATGAAGAAACCCCAAGTAACTGTACATACTGATCCACTATTAAGAAAACCGGGTAGTCTGGAGGTCAAGTTTCCTGCATGCCCCAATCCCTCTCATAGGTAGGTGTCCTATCGACTGACACAAGGTACGACATCCTATGCGGTCGTCGGCGTTACAAACTTTCAAGACTGATGATACGATACCCAGAAGGTGTGGCATCATCATGTCCTGAAGAGGCCTCACTTAGCCAACTTCCAAATGATCGGTCCCTAGAGTCGAGAATCCAACTAACCAACAACCCCCTCAACCCAAAGGGTTGAAAAAGAAGTCAACCAGAAGAACCTCGTCCGAGCATGGATTTTGCGGGACACTAGTACATGCAAAGCATGCACGCGCCCACTACTTTCCACAACTAATTCTAGGTGCACTCAAGCTCAGGTCCGGCTTATCTCTCAACAGATCATCCCCTTCCCACAACAACAATAACAATATAAAGCTGACAATAAAAATGCGGAAAGTAAAGACAGAAATGTAAATCCATACAAAACCCACGATAATCAAACGAGCGCTAGGATTGACTCGCGTAGGGAACCGTTAGAGTCCCCAGCAGAGTCGACAGCTGTCGCTACTGCGAAAATCGGCACTGGCTATGACAGAAGAGTCGCCACCGTGCGTTATTTATCCCAACGGAGGGAAAGGAAACGCTCAGAGTAAACCTAATGCAAAATGGGAAAGGAATGGTCGTCGCAACCAAATCCTGTATTCGGGAGTCGATTACGCAAGGGGAAGGTATTAGCACCCCTCACGTCCGCCGTACTCGACGGGATCCACGCTTGTTTTCTAGTACGGATTGTTATTCTATCTACTCTAAAGGTCAAGGGTTAAAAAGAAAGGAAATGACTCGGCCAAGTATCGCACTTTATGCCTACGTATTCCCGTCTAGAACGAGAAATCAGAGTCAACGTAGTTCGCCTACCTACGGGAAAGGAGGGGAAGGTTGCTCGCTAGGATACGGCATCCTATACCTACGTACTTTCATACAGCATGAAAGATCAGAGCAAATGTAGTTCGGGCTACGGAAGACACAAGCTTGTCTGACTGTTTTTTATTACCTTCAAAAAGGGTTTTTCTTGATTAAGAGTCCAAGCGGACAAAAATGACACTTTGATGTTTGTTTGAATCTTTTACGAAAGGAGAGTTTTTTTTTAATTTGTTTGCAATCTCTGACGCACTAGAGACTATGATTTGAGAATGACTACGTCGCGTGTCACCCAAAGGGTACCACACTAAGCATCTAGACTACTGGAAAGAAGCTCTCCAGCAACCGTTTCTCGAATAGCTTAAGGCTCATAACGTACGACATCGATTAACCTTATTACCGTGTTTTTTAGTTGTTTTGGGATAAGAAGAGAAAGGAGCTCTAAAAAGCCTAGGGTTGAAAAGGGAATAAAAACTAACCTAATGTTTTCATGCATGGATAAGAATCCTAATGTCTGTCATAATTCCCTCCTGCACAGAGGAAATCAGAGATCGTTGGGGATAAACAGAAAAGAAAGCAAGCAAATACAGTAAAATGCATGCAATGCAGCAGTACAAGCGAGGCAAGGGAGTCCCACTCAACCTCGAACCTGAGAAAACAACAAGCAAAGTAAATCAACATTCACTTCAAACCTAGGGGGCAAGCAGCACAAGCCAACAAACAATGTAGAAAACAAAAACCCCAAAGCAGAGGAGGCAGCTCAAACAAGCAGCAACAAACTCCTACAGCAGCTCTGACAGCAACAGTTGACAGTAACATAACCCCATCTTCAAGCAAACCTCATGAAAGGCATCTTCAACACCTTAGATCTTCATATCCAAGCTCTAGCAAGCTCTACCAAGAAAGATTTGTTATTGGGATCAAGTTATAATGAATGAGAACCAGTGAAAACCAAAGGAAATCACTAGAAACCATCATCTGCAAAGAAGGGTATCCTCAAAAGTTCTACTCTTTAAGGCATGCCCATCATCCCTCCAAGGGAGATATGGGGTTTCCTTAAGAGGAATTTGAATCATGGGATAGGATGGAAGCACACAAAGCATTCCATGTTTGAGAAAAGAAATGAACTAAGTCTAAAAAAAGCTCTTCCTAAAACCCTAATTCCTAAGCTCCTGACAAACACTCCAACAAAAGAGAAAACTTCAACTCCAAGCTTCTTCAAGCCATCCAAAGAAACTTCAATTGGTCTTCAATTCATACAAGCAAAGTCCAAGCCAAAAGCTCACCCAAAATAGCTCAAACAAAATGAATAAACCAAGCATCCAAGGGAGAAACCCACAAACATCACACCAATTGCAAAATACCAATAAAATGCTAAAATATATCATAAAATCCTAATTAAATTTCTAAGGGAACCTAATCTTATAACCAATACCCCATATAAATCCCAAGACCTAAATCAAACACTAAGTCCCCAAACTATGCTTTAAACTACAACTAGTTGTTTTGAAACCCTAATCTAACACTCCTTATGTTCACCACTCAAACTAACCTAAATTTTATTCACAAAATTATGATAAAATTCCTAAGGGTATATGCTTCCCTATTCTAATCAACCTCACAAGAATCAATCAAAAAATCCTCACCAAACTCTCACACAAAATTCAGAAAGTAAGTAATAAACCAAAATGCCAACATAAAAGCAACAAAACTATAAAATATGCCATTAAAAATAAAATGCATGATATTAATATTTTTTAATCCTATAAAATTCTAGAGATCTTAAGGAAACCAGGGAAAAAAGTCTCACTCCAAAATGTTCATTTTTCAATTTTATATGAATTAAAAACTAACCTAAATAAAACTATGAAAATAAAAGAAATAAAAGAAAATTGACAAATAGGCGTGTCAAATAGCAAGTGAACCTAGTTGTTCTATCAGGCTGGGCCCAAATGGGGGTGTCACTAGCATACGCGCTATGAGCCCAAACCAACGACAAAATAAAATCAGAAAACTAAAGGAAATTGAAAATTGTATGTGCCAAATAGCAATGAAACCGAGTGCTAATTCACTATGGGCCTCAAACAGGGGTGTAGTTAGCAAGTTAGCACTTAAGCCCAAGACAAAATCATAAGTGGAACGCTGCGTTTGGATATGTTTTCAGATTTCCTTCACAAGCTGAGAGTGAATCGTGGCCGTGGGATGGTTATTTCAGTCAAGTGTCAACGCCAATCCAAGGGCTATGCCATCATCTTCTTCATTTCAAAACCAAAAGAGAGGGAATCATCAGGACGGTGGCCGGAGCTAGGTGCCACCGTCGTCCCCAACACCAGTTGTGCCAAAATGCAGTAAACAACAAAAGTGAACATCCAAACCTACTCAAATTCTCTCCCTGAACTCCAAGGTGCTCTCTATTTCCATTGAAACTCACTCCAACTCAAAACACGATGAAAAGTTCAAAACATGCTCAATATTCAATCATCACCAATCTCAAAATTAACAAGCCTATCATCATCTACACGTTTCACTGATTAATCCTCACCATCTAAACATGTTTAACTCACCAAGAACTCAGAGAAACGATCCTCAATAGAAATTGCATCGCCCTAGGTTTTGTCCCTAATCACCAATTTTCCCTACCAGAATCCAACCTAGCAATGTATACAACCTATCTACACATCTAAATCCTATCAATTACACCTAAATTGAACTACAAGATGAAATTTGCAAACCTGTGAAAATTGAGTGAACAGAGCAAGAAATCCTTCAAATCACACTTCAATCTTCTCCAGACACGATCAATGAAGTCTTGTAAAGCTTCTGTATGCACTGAATTGCTTTGAATCCTTCTTAATCACCAAATCCGATTTTGAGTTGCAAGGTTGAAACTCACTATGCTCTCTCTCAATTATTCAGAGTTCTTGGCTAAAAAAGCAACTGAATCAGTTATGAGGTTCATATAGAACAGGTTAGAAAAATCTAGAATGATCTGGAATAATCCATGTGAGAATTTGAAATTCTCATGCACCATGAGAAGTTGGATATGACAGTCGGGTTCTAGCTTGCTTCAGCACCTTCATTTTGCTCCAATTTCTCACCAAATAACATATTGAATTGATTGGTAAGGGTTAGTGCCTTGGTTCTGATCTCATGAGTGATTTGGCAAGTGTTACTTACATGTGAAGTTACCAAATGCAAGTGTGTTAAAATGACCTCAAATGGAAAAATTGACATTGCCATCGTCTTTAAAACATCATTTCTGATTAATTTGATATGCCATATGCCTTGTTTTGACCATAAAACATGAAATCCCATTTTTGGCCTTTTAAATGACTTTAAATTCTTCCTTTTTAAGCCATTTTTAGCAACCTTGTGATACAAGCCAATTCAATCCCTCAAGAATTCTTGCCTAACCTAAAAACATCATTCAAAACACAATTCATGTTGGACACTTTTTCATTTGAGGAGTGGAAGATAGAGATTTTGACACATGCTTGAAAATGACCTATAATTTAACTTTCCCAAAATACCCCTGGATTGCCAAGATCATAACTTGAGTTCCACAAATCTTCTTGAGTACTTCTAGTACTAAAATTAAATCTAAGATCAATCCCTACAACTCTTATGTTGGCCAAGAGTCCATTTGAAAACTCCTTGAGGGGAAAACGTTGCTTGGAAGTCAAGTGACTTTCACAGATAAATTTCAGTGTCCTCTGGTGACTTGTAATTTGCAAGAACCATAACTTGAGTTCTACAAATCTTCTTGAAGACTTCTAGTACTCAAATTAAATTTATTGAGAAGCTCTACAAGTTTCATGTTGGCCAAGAATCCATTTGAAACTTGTATTTTGACTTATGTGGCTTGGAAGTCCAGTGCTATACAGGGGATTTTACCCTAGGAACCCTGTCTCAAACACCTCCCACCACTCTTGATTCTTTTGAACTTGATCTTGGCTCATCCATAAATATTATTCAACATATAAATTCATAAACCCCATGACCTCAAGGTAGTCTTTGATGCTCTCCAATTACTCAATTGACCTAGGGTTGGCCCAGATGAAACCCTAATTGACTGCACCTCAACCATGGCTCTTGTACTTGAATCAATGACTTGTCTCATATTCAATAAGGCCCTCTAGGCATCCCATGAGATCCATACACACCTCAAATTCACATTACATGCTTCTCATCCCCCTGATGATTCTCAACATTCCTCAAGATAGGAGCAAAATCCACATGTAGGAACTCAAGCTTCTCCAGACTTCAAATCTCTTCTTGATGACTTGAATGACTTCTCAATCTTAGATAACACCTCTTGCTAGGCTCTTCTCTTGATAGACACCTTTGATCCCCTGTTGGAGGCATGCTATGATATGACATGCAAATGATTAGACTGTGTACATGATGTAACTATGCAAATGAAATGCAATGAAACACAAATCAGGCAAGAAAAGGTTGAGCAAATTTTGGGGTGCAACAATAACCAACCCCCGATCCCCGAATCTCTTAAGCGTTGTCGTTACATCGCGAAAAAGGTTTTTCTTTCTTTAGACCTTTCCTTTGGATAAAATAAAGTTCGGTTGTAAAAGAATTAAGATTCAAGTTAATTTAATAGCTTGATATCCAATTTTCACCGCAACAGAAAGCGAGCAACTGAGCATCCACAGACTTGAACAAACAACTCTGCGGGGAACTTCTGCCATTGGCTGCCAGACATCCATCCTGATCGAAAATGGGTAACAACTTCGAAGATATAATCATGAAGTTCTCAATGTCGACATATCATCCATCCGAGGAAGACTCTACTGGGGAAGAAGAGAAACTTAACCAAGTAACTCTTATGAGGGGACGAATACGATCATCACATATCTCACGTCAAGAATTTGAACATCCGAAACCATCCTGAACAAGAATTCCAAACCTGCAGGGAAACACCTGAAACAAAAAAGGTAACCTACCTGGTTTATGTTTCAAAATGCGTATGTTGACAATGGCGTAATGCTCCATACGAAATGGAATGCTACGTACTTGCAAATATGATGATATATGAAAAATGCAAATGCAGGCTCGGGCTGTTGGAGAAAAACTGGATACAGAACCGCTTCAACAAAATAAATGTTGAAAGGTACGCTGACTCTGCTGGGCAATAGAAATAATCCTGCTGGGGGACTAGCTTTACAATCCGGAATTACGAAATCTGCTGAGGATGATCATCCTACTGGAAGAAAGATGACCCACTAGAGAACAGAAAAGCCATCCTAGGGATTACATCACTGTCGGGCATCTTGCTAACTTGCATCCCACTCTTCTGGGGATAAAGATGTGGCTTCCATCTGCTGGGGAGAGACAGAACCACATAAAGCCTGCTCCTACGTTAAAGGATACCGGCTAGGGAAATACGACCCCTTAACTGTTTGCTGCAAAGGTAACGACCCTACAAGACATGAGCAACAACAAGATATCCTATACAAAAAGAAATATCCAGGTCAATAATCGTGACAATTGCTCAGTCAATTCAAAGTTTTAACAATTATTGGCCTAGGCCTGCAAGTTTATGCATGTGCAAGTTTATCAAAAACATCGGCGTTTTCCACAAACAAAACAGTAAAAGTTAAAACAAGAAACAACATCAAGTACTGAATAGTATGCGTTTTATTGATAACGGGCCTATAAATAGGCAAAGCTTTGTACAATGGATGCAACTCTTGAAAAGAGGAAGCTACAAAAACAAATACAAATATGTACAGAGATACAAAGAAATTGGTATACATGTCGGCAACGTGGTACAGACAAACACCATGAGCTGATCATCCTATGACTCGCCTGACTCAGACGCTTTCCCGATACTCCGTCCTTAGAAGAGATTGACTTGGATAATCGACCCTCCGGTGTTCCCCAAACCACTAAGTAATGCAGTATCAGACTCGGACCGCAGTCATTTGCTTTTTTTCAATCCCTAACTTTTGCCTGAATCGCCCTTTGCGGGTTTTCAATTCACCGGGATACCCCTTTTGCCGAAGTCGCCTTTTCAGGTTTTCGACTTCGCGGGTGTACATCTTTTCAATTTTTATCCCTAACTTTTGCCCGAACCTTTTCTTTTTCGTTTTGGTTCGCCGGGATGCCCCATTTTTTCCTGGACTCTCTTTTTTCTTTTTTCTGTCCAGCGGGTCTCTTTAAGCAAAGTATTTTTTAACTGCGTCCGAGTTCACAGAGGATGAAAAATCTTCTCCATCCATGGTGGACAATAGTAAGGCTCCTCCAGAGAAGACCTTGCGCACAATGTATGGACCTTCATAGTTAGGAGTTCATTTGCCCCTGTGATCCGATTGTGGTGGGAGAATCTTCTTTAGCACAAGATCGCCCGTCTGAAAGCTTTGAGGGCGCACCTTCTTGTCATAAGCTTTCTTCGTCCGGCTCTGATATAACCAAACATATGCGATAGATGCAAGTCTCTTCTCATCCATCAAACTGAGCTGATTCAACCTATTTCGCACCCATTCTTCCTCATCAAGTTGGACATCAAGCAACACTCTCAAGGAAGGAATCTTAACTTCTAATGGCAGGACAACCTCCATACCATACACCAGTGAGAAAGGTGTTGCCCCGATTGATGTGCGTACCGTCGTACGATAACCGTGCAAAGCAAACGGCAACATCTCGTGCCAGTCTTTGTATGTCACAACCATCTTCTGAACTATCTTCTTGATGTTCTTATTGGCCGCCTCAACAGCGCCATTCATCTTGGGTCTGTAAGGAGACGAGTTGTGATGCTCAATCTTGAAGTTTTGACACAATTCCTTCATCATTTTGTTATTCAGGTTCGAACTATTGTCAGTAATGATTCTTTCGGGGATGCCATACCGATAGATGATATCCTTTTTGATAAACCTGGCTACCACTTGCTTGGTGACATTAGCGTAAGATGCTGCTTCAACCCATTTGGTGAAGTAATCGATAGCCACCAAGATGAACCGGTGTCCATTGGATGCGGTGGGCTCAATTTTACCAATCATATTGATGCCCCACATGGAAAAAGGCCACGGAGACGCCATAACGTTCAAAGGGCTTGGCGGCACTTGAATCTTGTCTGCATAAATTTGGCATTTATGGCATTTCTTTGCAAACTTAAAACAGTCTTTTTCCATTGTCAACCAATAATACCCTGCCCGTAATAACTTTCGAGACATAGCGTGTCCGCCGGCGTGCGTGCCAAAGGTTCCCTCGTGGACCTCTTCCATGAGTAGATTAGCCTCTTTCTCATCAACACATCGCAAAAGCACCAAATCATAATTTCTCCTATACAGAACACCATCCGGATTCAAGTAGAAATTGCCAGCCAATCTCCTAAGAGTCTCTTTATCGCGGCTGGATGCCCCAGTCGGATACTCTTAGTTCTTTAGGAAATTCTGGATATCAAAATACCACGGCTTGCCATCGGAAGCTTCCTCAATGGCGAATATGAAGGCGGGCCTATCAAGGCGAGAGATAACTATTCTGGGAGCCTCATTCCAGAAGTTAACTTTGTACATCGAAGACAATGTCGCAAGAGCATCAGCCATCTGATTTTCTGCCCGTGGCACATGATGAAACTCTACCTAGTCAAAGAAAGGTAACAGTCTTCTTGCATAATTCATATACGGTATTAGATTGGGCTGACGGGTCTCCCATTCACCCTTGATCTGGTTCACGACTAGCGCGGAGTCTCCATACACATCAAGATTTTTAACCCTCAAATCAATAGCCTCCTCGAGACCCATGATGCACGCCTCATATTCAGCTTCGTTATTAGTAACTGGGAATGTCAATCTGGCAGTGAATGGGATGTGCGTCCCATGGGGAGTCGTGATGATTGCTCCAATTCCACTTTCTTAGGAATTCACAGCACCGTCAAAAATCAATTTCCATTGGGAACCCGACTCAGGACCTTCACCATGCAACGGCTCTTCGCAGTCTTTCATCTTTAAGTACATGATATCCTCGTCAGGAAAATCAAACTTCATCGGCTGGTAATCATCAATTGGCTACTCAGCCAGGTACTCTGACAGGACGCTACCTTTGATAGCCTTTTACGAGATATACCGTATATCGTACTCTGTCAGTATCATCTGCCGTCGGGCAATCCTTCCAGAAAGCGCCTGCTTTTCAAAGACGTATTTGATTGGATCCATCTTCGAAATTAGCATGGTTGTATGATTTAGCATGTATTGTCTCAGACGTTTGGCAGCCCAAGCAAGTGCACAACACGTCTTTTCAAGCATGGAGTAACGAGACTCACATTCTGCGAACTTTTTACTCAAGTAATAGATCGCATGCTCTTTTCGCCCAGTCTCGTCATGTTGACCGAGAACACAACCCATACTATTCTCAAGAACCATCAAGTACATGATCAGTGGTCTCCCGGCTACTGGGGGTATCAAAATAGGAGGTTCCTGCAAATATTCTTTTATTTTTTCAAACGCCTTCTGACAATTTTCATTCCAGACAATTGCCTGGTCTTTTTTCAACAATTTAAACATTGGCTCACACGTGGCAGTTAGGTGAGATATGAACCGGGCAATGCAGTTCAACCTCCCTAAAAAACCACGAACCTCTTTCTCTGTTTTCGGCGCTGGCATTTGTTGTATTGCTTTTATTTTAGCAGGATCAACCTCTATTCCTTTTTTGCTAACAATGAACCCCAGTAGCTTACCGGATCTCACCCCGAAGGTGCACTTATTAGGATTCAGCCTCAACCTGAATTTCCTAAGCCTCTCAAACAATTTCAGAAGATTCACTAGATGCTCTTCCTCCGTCTGGGATTTGGCAATCATATCGTCAACATAGACCTCAATCTCTTTATGCATCATGTCATGAAAGAGTGTCGTCATAGCACGTTGATATGTTGCCCCAGCGTTCTTCAAACCAAAGGGTATCACTTTGTAGCAGAACGTTCCCCACGGGGTAATAAAAGTTGTTTTCTCCATATCCTCTGGCGCCATCTTAATCTGATTATAGCCCAAAAAGCCATCCATGAAGGAAAACACAGAGAATTGAGCAGTATTATCAACCAACACATCAATATGAGGAAGCGGGAAGTCATCCTTAGGGCTCGCCTTGTTCAGATCCCGATAGTCAACACACATCCGTACCTTTTCGTCTTTCTTTGGTACAGGTACTATATTGGCGACCCAAGGAGGGTAAGTTGTAACAGCTAGGAAACCAGCGTCCCACTGTTTCTGTACTTCCTCTTTAATCTTCACGGCCATATCTGGTTTAGTTCTTCTGAGCTTTTGCTTGACCGGCAGACAGTCTTCACACAATGGCAAGCGGTGGACCACAATATCAGTATCTAACCCAGGCATATCTTCATAAGACCAAGCAAAGATGTCACTATACTCTCGAAGCATCTCGACAAGTCTCTGCTTGATATCACTTTGCAGCATAGCCCCTATCTGGACATTCCTGACAATCTCTTCCGAACCCAAATTAATGATCTCAATATCCTCCTGATGAGGCAGAATGATTCTCTCTTTTTGCTTCAATAGACGAGTCATCTCTTCTGGTAAGTCGCCGTCCTCAACAACCTCTTCTTCGACTTGGAATATCGGGTGCTCAAAGTCGAAGCGGGTCATAGGGAGATATTGATCGGTGTCATCTGAAATATGGATCATCCTGCAATAAAAAGGGTTAACTGCTTCAAATGATATGAAAACGAAGCACACGACCACATTGCCATTTTATTGTAAAAATAAAAAACAGAAAAACAGGGATCACAAAATTTGCATGAGGAAAACGCCTTTATTTGATGATTAAAACAAAGCATACACATAAGCAAGTAGGCCCTGAAATAAAATCACTATGCCCCGGGTAGGACACGGGATTGTACAATAATCGAAAAACCCAGGCATATCTTCATAAGACCAAGCAAAGATGTCACTATACTCTCGAAGCATCTCGACAAGTCTCTGCTTGATATCACTTTGCAGCATAGCCCCTATCTGGACATTCCTGACAATCTCTTCCGAACCCAAATTAATGATCTCAATATCCTCCTGATGAGGCAGAATGATTCTCTCTTTTTGCTTCAACAGACGAGTCATCTCTTCTGGTAAGTCGCCGTCCTCAACAACCTCTTCTTCGACTTGGAATATCGGGTGCTCAAAGTCGAAGCGGGTCATAGGGAGATATTGATCGGTGTCATCTGAAATATGGATCATCCTGCAATAAAAAGGGTTAAATGCTTCAAATGATATGAAAACGAAGCACACGACCACATTGCCATTTTATTGTAAAAATAAAAAACAGAAAAACAGGGATCACAAAATTTGCATGAGGAAAACGCCTTTATTTGATGATTAAAACAAAGCATACACATAAGCAAGTAGGCCCTGAAATAAAATCACTATGCCCCGGGTAGGACACAGGATTGTACAATAATCGAAAAACAAGGCATTAATGTTTCGGCGTCACTTGAACAAAGTCCTGGATAGACCAGTTGCATAGGCTCTGTCCTGGCTCGCTGGGCTTGATCCACGACTCTATGTCACAGTCGCTATCGCCTTCTTCACTGTCAGACACAACGCTGATCTGTTCAAAACTGACTCCTCCCGGAGTGAACACAATCGGCCTTTTGAATCCCGGCTTGCCCTGCGAAGAAGATGATGATGACGGGTAATACCCTAAGCCGAACGTGTCTTGCTTAACAAGAATCTCCAGAACTCGACCCCAACCTTTAACCTCATCGGCTTGCACCACCGCTTGGGCTTCCTTGTACGACGACATAGCCACTTCCGGTCCCTTGCTGATGACAGGAGATTTGTCATTGATCTGCACTCCTTCAAAGGCTTGGCACAATGTCTCATGGATCTCACCATCCACTTCGACATATTTAAATGATGACACGTGACTGACCATAATGTCTTCCTCCCCACAGATAGTGACAATACTACCACCGACCGCATACTTAAGCTTTTGGTGCAACGTCGATGTCACAACCCCTGCAGCATGGATCCACGGTCGTCCAAGCAAACAGCTATAAGCTGGATGTATGTCCATGATGTAAAACACGGTGTCAAACACTTCTGGACCGACCTGGATCGACAAAGTCAATTCTCCAAACACAGACCTTCTCGTTCCGTCAAATGCCCTCACCACTAAATCACTTGGCGTGCAGATTACTCCTCAGGTATCTAGCTTCAGCAATGCTTTCTTGGGCAAGACATTTAAGGATGAGCCAGTGTCAACAAGGACGTGGGACATAACAGTGCCTCTACACTCGACAGAAATATGCAACGCACTGTTATGGTTGCGGCCCCTAGGCGTCAAATCAAAGTCAGTAAAGCCAAGGCCATGCCCTGCATTCACTTGCGCAATCACTCCTTCGAGTTGATTCACGGATATCTCATGGGGTACATAGGCAGCGTCAAGAGCTTTCAACAATGCGTTCTGGTGAGCCTCGAAACAAAGCAGCAATGACAAGATTGATATTTTGGAAGGCGTCTGCTGCAGATGATCGACAATTTTATAATCGCTCTTCCGAATTAATCTCATGAATTCTTCTACATCTTTGGTCAAAGCCTCTTTTCCTTTCTCCTGCGACGGTCCTTCCTCATTGACCTTACCTTTCCCCTTTACAATTCTCTCAGCTTCTACTTCTGGCGACGTAAAGATTCTGCCACTGTGGGTTATGCCTCCTGCCCACACAAGATTATCAACGGATCCTACAGGCGGGCTTGGCAAGTTAATCTTCTCCCCATTGCAATATACTTCCGCCCCATAATTCCAGGGGATGGCTTTAGTACTCTCATACGGAATAGGTCCAGCTTTGGTAATTGTGATAGTCGGCCTCTTGGGAGGTGCCGATATCGTGACAGTTTTGAACGGTATTGTAATCGTTGCAACTTCACCCTGCTTCTCAACTTTTGCCTCAACAGGCTTTTCTTCAACAGTGCGATCAAATTGCAGCGTACCTTCGTCGATCATTCTTTGAATACCACTTCTCAAGTTATTATAACCCTCAGGCTGGGCCAAACAATCAACACAATCAGCGTCACAACCAGGGAACACCCCCCTTTCAGTAACCTTCTCTTGACATAACCCAAAGGTGTTTTCAATTCGTCCACCTTCATAACCAGATTCAGACTAGCATCCTCCAAAATTGCACCCACCTGCACCGATCCGTGAGGCGACATCGGATTCTTCTCAATATTGGGCGCTTCATTACCAAAGTTTATAGCTTTGCTATCTATCAAATCTTGCACCTTGTGCTTGAACGCCTGACAATTCTCGATTGTATGACCGGGTGCCCCGGAGTGGAAGTCGCAATGTGCATTAACGTCATACCCATAAGGAGGCGTGCCCTTCGGCGGAGCTAGCGTCCTTTTCTCAACAAGCTGCAACTGTAACAAGGTTGTAAGAAGCTGAGCATAAGGTAGCGGAGGTGCATCAAAGACTCTTTTCACAGCCCTATCCCGACCTTGATATCTCTGTGGAGCAGCGTCCTGTCGTCCCTGTTGCTGGTGTGGCTGTTGTTGTTGCCGTTGAGGTACAAGAATTGTTACACTGGCGATCTGCTGCCTGTGCCAATTCCGACTTCTATCCCTTCTCCGATCACTACATACTGCATTGGCATCTCCCTGTCTCTTGTTCCCAAAAGCCTTTTTACCACCTCTAGCTGAGGTTGACTCACCCGCTTGAATCTTACCAATCTTAACACCATTCTCGATACGTTCCCCCAAGAGTATCAACTCGGAAAAATTAGCCGTCGTACAATTAATGAGCCTGTCATAGTACAGTCCAGAGAAAGTGCCCACAAACATATCTACCAACTCCCGCTCTACCATGGGTGGGTGCACCCTGGCAGCTAGCTCACGCCACCTCTGGGCATATTCTTTGAAACTCTCATTATTCTTCTGAGAGATTTTGGAGCTGGACCCTGTTCGGCGCAAGGTCACTATTGTATTGGTAATGCTTGACAAAAGCTTCTGCTAGTTCCTTCCAGCTACCAATTTGAGTAGGCTCTAACCCTATGCACCACTCCAATGACGGTCCCGACAGACTGTCCTGGAAAAAATGCATCAGCATCTTTTCGTCATCGGAGTAGGCGGACATTCTCCGATAGTAAGATCGCACGTGAACTCTCGGGCAAGTATCCCCCTTATACTTGTCAAATGTGGGTGCTTTGAATTTGATTGGTACCCTCAAGCCAGGGACCAATCCCATGTTAGCCACGTCCAGCCCCGTGGCGTTCTGATTAGCAAGATTCCTCATCTGTTCTTCCAACAACCTGAACCTTCTATTATTGTCAGCAGGCGCTTCAAGATCCCTTCCTGGAGGAGGGAAAGCATCTTCCTGGCGATCTTCACCCCAGTGAGAATCCTCATTACCATATTCAGCATAAGCAGTATGAAGACCAAAACTAGTCTGATTAATCCTAGGACCGTATCCCATGTTACCGAAACCTTGATTTCCAGTGCCTGGCCCAAAACCAGCATTATGAACGCCCATTCCCATACCATTGTGGCTTGCATTGCCGAAGCCTGCATTACCGAAGCCCTAATTACTGTAACCCGGATTTCTGTAACCCTGATTGCCATAGCCTTGATTACCACCAAAACTAACGTTGCAAATACCAATACCCATACCAGTATTCCCAGCACCGAGACCAGCATTCCCAGTGCCAACATTGAAACCAGCATTCCCCGTCACATCCATATTCTCAGCTCTGTTATCATTCTCAGTCGTATTGAGGACAACCATCGGCACCGTGTCATCTGCTCGCGGAGTCCCGACACAAGAAGGATGATTAGAAAAACCGCCATGTAGCACACCCTGACTATCAACTCTAGCAATCAAAGGCTGCACCAGAGTTTGCAGCTGCTCTTGGCCCTTAGCCACAGTCTCCATCACCTGCATGAACTGCGCCATATGGTCACGCATCTCCTGCATCTCAGTCTGCATCTGGTCCATGACTTTCTTACAGTTGCTTCTGGTAGGATAGCGATGAATTCTCTGGTCGGCAATCCTAGAACCTGCATCAACAAAGAGTTAAGAGAACAATACAAGGTACCTGCTATGCGAATGATTTATGCAAATGCAAACGTGTGTCTGTGCGTTGGGGAGATTTTTCCCCCGATTCGAGTGCAAGAGTGCAAGTGCTGATAACAAGAAGTCCGGGTCTAACCATTGGAATAACATCTCATATATAGATAAGGCCCACAAGGAAGTAGTACAAAGTCAACAAATACAATGGGAATCAATAGCATGACCTCAACCAACAAGCCTGGTGATGGTCAGCCTACAACAAGAATCAAAAAACAAAGAGCTACAAAGATAATCAAGTGCGACCGCGGGCACGAAACTCTTCCAACAACTCTCTAGTCTCGGGGTGATCAAGACGAGTGAGTAACCCTTCAACAAGCAACTCTCTCTGCATGATAGTACACTAGAGACCCTCAACTGAATCTTCCCATGCTCCCTGGCCAAAGCAATCCTCTAACCTTCGCTTCTTGGACTCGAACCTCTGCTTGCGATCTTTCAAGTTAGCGAGAGCTTTGTTCAGCAAGTCTTCAGCGGCGTATCTGCGAGCGGTCTCCTCATCAAACCTCTTCTCACTAGCCTTCACCTGAGCCTTCAATTTGGAGATCTGCTGCTTTAGTTTATCTTCCCTCTCTTTGTTGTTGGCTATGGTGGCATTCCACTGCTGATTAAACTTGGATATTCTTCGGTACGCTTCATCCAAGTGTTGCTTCTTAGTGGCCAGTACATCATTGACAAATTTGAAGTCCCGACTCAAACGCTCACGCTCAGCTACCTGCTTAGTCAAATCCGTACCCAACCTGTTCACCAACTCCGTTTGCCTCTGGAAGGAGTGGACGACTTCATTTCTCTCGCTCCTGATCTGTGACAACTCTTTCTCTAACTCTTCATTTGCCTTCTTCAGCTCTTCTCTCTCAGCTAACACCTGATTATACTGCTGAATAGACACAGTAGTAGGCTCTTCCACCACTGGAGGGCATTCCTGCTTAGCAGGTGGAAAAGGCATCCCTATAATCTCTGCTCTGGCTTTGGTCCAGGTCACATACGGAGCGTAGGCTTGGCTATTACTTTTTCCCAACAATGGTTTCCCTCGTCTACTGATGTCATTCCACGCATGTTAAAGCTTAGATAACATATTCCCCTCTAGAAGACCAGTGAGGTACAGAGATTCCTGCACCTCCTCATCCTTTGGCGGAACCCTCAAAGCATAAGCAAACTGCCGGACAAGCAAAGATGGATTTTAGTTGATACAACCTTTTCTTCCTATCAAAGGCACATTCGGAAACCCACTATAGCTGAATATAACCTCAGTACCCAACATATCTCTATCAAACCAAACAACACTCTCTGCTGATAAACTCATCAAGCGCTCAGACCACTCAGTTGTGGCTGCAGATGAAGCAAAGAGACCCTTCTTGGGTAGGTGACTATCAAACTATCTGTAGAACAAAGGCACACAACATGATACATTCTTACCCCTTCTATTCTCGTTCTTGTAATAGATGGAATGATACACATCGCCAATCAAGGTAGGGATCGGATTCCCTGATGCAAAAATATTAAAAGCATCTAAGTCCATAAAGTCAGGCATATTAGGAAACAAAATGATACCATATATGCAGAGATCAAGAATGGCGTTGAACGCAATCCAACAACCGTCTTTGGCACACTGTTGGGCTTTCCCAACTAGGAACTACAAAGAAAAACCAGGAACCCCGTTCCAACTAGACAAGATCAACTCAGAGGCATCCAGATGAAGAGAAAGAGCAAGACTAGCCAAATTAGGCTCAGCATCCATATGAACAAAAGGCATCTGACTCCTGATAGGCACACCTAATAAATCAGCATACTCCTCTAATGTAGGTGCAAGAATGAAGTCCGGGAAAGTAAAGCATCTCAAAGAAGGATCATAGAACTGCAGCAAGGCATATAACCCATTCAACTCATACACAGAAGGTTTACGGACCAAACTGAGCAGCTTCCATAAGACTTTCTGAATTCACCTCTTACAGTATCATCTGCCAAAGCAATCAAACTGGAAAACTAAGCAACATCTGGAGTGGGGAGCTTATAGGCCACAGTCTTCCTCAGAGAACCCATAATAGCACTACAGCAGGCAAGTAAATACCGAAACTGGGGGATAATGTACCTGCAACACAGACACACGTTAATGATATGCAAATGAGTATGCAAATTGCAAAATGCAATGCAACAGAGGATCAAGATGGCTGCTGAGAAAATCAAAGCTCTGATCCAACACAATCACCACACTGCTCTGATAGCACAACCCTGAAGAGGACCAATAAATACACACTGTCGAGAACAACCACATCTCTGACGATAAGAACCTCTGAACCCAACAACACTGATTCACTGACAAGAAAACCAGGTAGTCTGAATGTTAAAGTTTCCTGCAATAACCCAACCCCGCTCACAGGTATGGACGTAAATCACAGACAAGATATGGCATCCTATGCATTTCCCAGTGTCACAGACTTTCAAGAGCGATGATACGATACCTAGAAGGTGTGGCATCATCATCCTTTGAAGTGGCCTCACTCTGCTGAGTCACAAATGATCGGTCCCCAGAGTTGACAATCCTCCAAACCAACAACCCCTCAGACCCAAAGGGCCGGAAAAGAAGTCAACCGGGAGAACCTCGTCTGAGCGTGGATTTCATGAGACACTAGTGCCTGCAAAGCAAGCACGCGCCCACTAGTTTCCACAACTAATGCTAAGTACACTCAAGCCTAGGTTTGGCCTCTCACTCATCATATCCCCTTCCCACAACAACACAATAATAATAATCATACTGAAAATAAAATGCGGAAAGTAAATGCGATAAATAAAACCCAACAGGTAAACACACAAGCGCTAGGACTGACTCGCACAGGGAACCGTTGGAGTCCCCAACAGAGTCGCCAGCTGTCGCTACTGCGAAAAACGAGGCCGGCAAGACAGAAGAGTCGCCACCTTTCGTTATTTATCCCTTATAACGGGAAAGGAAACGATCGGATTCGGGAGTCGGTTACGCAAGGGAAAGGTATTAGCACCCCTCACGTCCATCGTACTCGATGGGATCCATGCTTGTTGTGTTTATCTGATGAGTTGATTACATCTATCTACGCTAAAGGTCTGGTCTGAAAAGAAAAGAAAATAACTCGGCAAAGCGTCGCAATTTATGCCTACGTATTCCCGTCTGGAACGAGAAACCAGAGTCAACGTAGTTCGCCTAACTATGGGGAAAGGTTGCTCGCCGAGATATTGCATCTCGTGCCTACGTACTTTCACATAGCACGAAAGATCAGAGCAAACATAGTTCGGGACACGAGAGACACAGGTTTGTCTTTTTTATCCGAGTAAGGTTAACAGACGGTTCCAGCAGTTGGTGTATGCAGCTCGCTCGACGGAGACTTAGGCATTTATCGTTTGCGGTAGAACCAGGAGTTAACAGAACTCTCCTTCTAAAAAAGGGTTTCCAAGGGATTAAAGGTCCAAGAGGACAAAAAGAGTTTGATCTTTGTTTTCTGTTTTTTTAGAGAAGTGTCTTTTATGGATGTTTGCAACTGACATCGCACTAGAGACTATGACCTGAGAGTGAATGCATCGCATGTCACCCAAAGGGTACCATACTAAACATCCAGACTGTTGAAAAGAAACTCTCCAACAATCCTTTCTCAAGTAGCTTAAGGCTCGTAACGTACGACGTCAATTAACCTTATTACTATATTTTGATTTTGTTTGCAGAGGAGAAGAGAAAAGATGCACTAAAGGGGAACTGCGAAAATCGGCGTCGGCTATGACAGAAGATTCGCCACCGTGCGTTATTTATCCCAAAGGAGGGAAAGGAAACGCTCTAAGTAAACCTAACGCAAAGACGGGAAAGGAATGGTCATCGCAACCAAATCCTGGATTCGGGAGTCGGTTACGCAAGGGGAAGGTATTAGCACCCCTCACGTCCGTCGTACTCGACGGGATCCACGCTTATTTTCTAGTACGGATTGTTATTCTATCTATTCTAAAGGTCAAGGGTTAAAAGAAAAGAAAATGACTCGGAAAAGTATCGCACTTTATGCATACGTATTCCCGTATGGAACATGAAATCAAATTCAACGTAGTTCGCCTAACTACAGGAAAGGAGGGGAAGGTTGCTCGCTAGGATATTGCATCCTATGCCTACGTACTTTCATACAACATGAAAGATCAGAGCAAACGTAGTTCGGGCTACGGAAGACACAAGCTTGTCTGAGTGTTTTTTATCTCCTTATGAAAGGGTTTTTCCTGATTAAGAGTCCAAGCGGACAAAAATGACATCTTGATGTTTGTTTTAAGTCTTTTACGCAAGAACTGTCTTTTATGGTGTTTGCAATCTCTGACGCACTAGAGACTATGATTTGAGGGTGACTACGTCGTATGTCACCCTAAGGGTAACACACTAAGTAATCAGATTACTGAAGAGTGACCCTCCAGCAACCTTTCTCAAATAGCTTAAGGCTCGTAGCGTACGATATCGATTATCCTTATTAGTGTGTTTTGAATTGTTCTGAGATAGAAGAGAAAGAAGTCTAAAAAATCCTAGGGTTTGAAAGGGGAATCAAAACTACCCTAATGTTGTCATGCATGGATTAACACCTAATGTCTGTCATAATTCCCTCCTGCACAGAGGAAATCAGAGATCCTAGGGGATAAACGGAAAAGAAACAGCAGATACCATAAACAGTAAGATGCATGAGATGCAGCAAAACAAGCAAGGCAAGGGAGTCCCACTCAACCTCGAACCTAAGAAAGCAACAGGAAAAGTGAATCAACTTCACTTCAAGCCTAAAGGGCAAGCAGCACAGGCCAACAGACAATACAGAGAAAAACAAAAGATACAGAGGAGGCAGCCCAAGCAGCAGCAACAAACTCCTACAACAAACAACAACAACACGTTCTGAACAGCAAAGTTGAAATGACAACAAAAGTCTTATCTTTGAGCTAGATTCCATCTTCAAGCTTATTCAATCTTCATCTCCAAGCTTTAGCAAGCACACTCCAAGAAGATATTTGTCATCAAGATCAAGTTGTAATGTTGGCATACTTGCTGAAAACCAAAGGAATTCAACAAGAACCAACATCGAAGTGGAAGTGTATCCTCAAAAGTTCTACTCTCTAGGGTATGCCTCACTTCCCTCCTAAGGAGATATGGAAATTCCATAAGAGGACTTTGCATCATAGGATAGAATAGAAGCAAACAATGCATTCTATGTTTGATGAAAGAAATGAACTAATTCTACAAAAGCTCTCCCTAAAAGCCTAATTCTACCAACTCCTAAAACAAACTTAAAAGAGAAAGAAATGTCCACTCCAAGCCCCACTCATCTAGCCAAAGAATCTTCATCATGTCCAGAAGCTCCTCTGAAAAGGAATCCAAAGTCTTCAAGCTCCAAGTCCACCAAACGCTCCAAACAAGGCAAAGCACTCAAGAGAGAACACCGAACGCAACAATCATTTGCAAAACCCAAAAAAAAATAGCAAAATAAATTGTAAAATTCTAATAAAATTCTTATATGAACATGCATGTTTGAGCATTCTAAAATTACAGAATCAGAACCTAAATCAATTTCTAGGTCATCTAAACAATTCCTAAACGAAATTTGGTCATGGGAAACCATTATTTGGGAAGGCTCTAAACTACACACCTATAAAAGAATCTAATCTATTTTAAAAAATCTAAGAAAATTCCAGGGGAAACCTATGTATGTCCTCTAAATCATATCTAAGGAATCAGCTCAAAAGCATAAAGCATCAAAGAGAACAAAATTAAACAAACAGCAATATTAATTATGCATAACAATGGATATTAGCACAAAATAAAATTCGTAACTAATTCAAATAAAATCCTAAAAATGCAAACTCAACTCCTACAGTTTCTTAAGACAATCAAGATCTAAAGAAAAAAATTTCATAATTTTTCGATCATTTTTACTATTTTTAACGCAATTAATTCAAACAGCTATTAAAATAGAAAAAAAAGAACGAAAATGAATTAAACTAAGTTAATGTGCATTGGGCCAGGGGTGCGAACAACAGAATTCCAAAGCAATGTCCGTGTGGGCCTCACGAGTGGGGGGTGGGAACAGTACCCGCGCGGTACTGTAGCTGTTCCGGCGGTGACATTTTTTCGGTAACTTCTGAGCAACATAACTCCATCGATTCTTAACCGTTTCGCACGAAATTTTAGTCAAACTTGAAGGAAAAAAATCAAGGATTCCAAATATGCTCTTGGATTCCATCAAAACTCCATGATCAAAGAGATATATCATCATCAAGAAAACATACTCATCCAAAAAAGTCTCTAATCCTTAATTTCTTTATCCTAATTTCATCTATACATTTTCCAGATCCTAACCACATGAATAATCTAATCTAATTCGTCCTAAAATCATAGAAAAAGTGAATTTCACATACCGGCTTCGGAGCGTCGAAATAGAGTAGTTGGAGCTCGTTTTTTCTTGCCAAAAAGCGCGGAAAACCTTTGTTGAAGTTTGTTGGAGAAGATTAAATTCTTGATAACTCTTGAAAATGCCTTGAATCCAACTTTGATCTCTCACTTTTTCTCTTCCAAACTCCAATGTCAATCTATGGTTTTTGCATAAATGAATCACCAACCCTTGCTTCCAATAAGCTTCTCAAATATATATAGAATGTATTTGAAGACCCTAGAAAGTTCTAGATTGATTCAATGAGAAAATCAACTTCTCATGTCATGAAAATATCTTCTTATGCTATGCACATACCATCTCATGTTTTGGCTTGCAATTCACTTGGTTATGAGTTTAAATTCTCTCCAAATGAGATATTGGAGGTGTATGGATGGAAAATGAGCCTTGCATTTGCTTGGAAATGAGGTTTTGCAATTGTGCCTTATGGTTCAAGTAACCAATTTACAAAGCAAGTCCTTGAAATAACCCTCAATTCAAAATTGTGGCAATGTCATTGTCTTTAAAATGCATTTTACAATCAAATTGGTATGTCATATGGCTTGTTTGTGACCTCTAACCCAAAATTTGATTTTTTCCACCAAACTTTATTTGACTTATTCCCTTTTTTTAGGCCATTTTAAGTGACTTTTTGAAATAAGCCGATCAATCCACCATGATGACTGATTTGACCTAAAAACATCATTTTAAGCACATTCCATGTTGAACAATTTTTCATTTGAGAAGTGGAACATGGAGATTTTGACCTATGCTCAAAAATGACCTGTAATTCAACTTTCCCAAAATACCCCTGGATTTCCAAGACCATAACTTGAATTCTAAAAATCCTCTTGAGGACTTCTAGTACTAAAATTAAATCTAAGATCAAGATCTACAACTCTTATGTTGGCCAAGAATCCATTTGAAAACTCCTTGATGGACAAAAGTTGCTTGGAAGTCAAGTGGCTTTCACAGATAAATTTCTGTATCCTCTAAGGACCCATAACTTGCAAGAACCATAACTTGAGTTCTATAAATCTCCTTGAAGACTTCTAGTACTAAAATTAAAGCTATTGAGAAGCTCTACAAGTTTCTTGTTGACCAAGAATTCATTTGAAACTTGCATTTTGACTTATCTGGCTTGGAAGTTAGGCCTGAATTAGGGTTTTTTTTACACTGAAACCCTAATCTAGTAACTCCTCTTCTTCTTGATTCCTTTTGATTTCTCATTGGCATAACACCACACATGCATCCACATACCAATTCATGAATTCCACATACTCCAAGTAGGCCTTGATGCCCTCCAACCAACCATTTGACCTAGGGTTGACCCAGATGAAACCCTAGTTGACTGCATTCAACTGTAGCTCTGGTACTTGTATTAATGATTTGTCTCATCTTCAAAATGACCCTCTAGGTCTTCCATGATCTTTGTACACCTTCCATGGCTCACACACTCATTGATGATCTTCAACATACCCCCTAGATTGGGAGAGAAATCTACTGGTTGACCTTCAAACTTCTCAAAGCTTCAACTCATTTCTTGATTACTTGGATGGTCTTGATCTTGAATAAAACCCCTTGATGGGCCTCTTTCTGATGAAAATGGCACTTGATACCTTGTTAGATGCCTTGTTATGCTATGTTATGCAAATGATTAGACTATGTACATGACTTAGTATGCAAATAACAATGCAATTGAAACATAAACCAAGTGAAATAGGTTGAGCAAATTTTAGGGTGCAACAGCTGCCCCTATTCAAGCGACTTGGACCCGACTGGGTGAAGAGCGAACGGCCTTCAAACATTCGAGGTACGAGGCGGTTGTATACCAAGAACCTGGAAATTTGCCAACCGCAGAAATAAACTGCACCACTGCTTGGGGAACCCCATCCATCCATTGAACCTGGACGACTTCACTGGGGAAGTACTTCTGTCAACAAACATAACTCTGCCAACGATACAGGAAAAGAGGTCCGCCATCACTACGGGCAATACTACCGCCACCACTGCGGGAAATACTCTGGGAAAATAACACTGTTATCACTGCGGGTAATACCATCGCCACCACTACGGGAAATAATCTTGTCACCACTACAGGAAAATAACACCGCCATCGTTACGGGTAAACAACACCGCCATTGCTACGGGTAATACTCTGCCATCACTACAGGAAAATAACACCGCCATCGCTACGGGTAAACAACACCGCCATTGCTACGGGTAATACTCTGCCATCACTACAGGAAAATAACACCGCCATCGCTACGGGTAATAACTCTCTGTCACCACTACAGGAAAATAACACCACCATTGCTACGGGTAATAACTCTCTGTCACCACTACAGGAAAATAACACCACCATCGCTACGGGTAATACTCTGCCATCACTACAGGAAAATAACACCGCCATCGCTACGGGTAATACTCTGTCATCACTACAGGAAAATAACACCGCCATCGCTACGGGTAATACTCTGCCATCACTACAGGAAAATAACACCGCCATCACTACGGGTAATACTCTGCCATCACTACAGGAAAATAACACCGCCATCGCTACGGGTAAACAACTCTCTTGAATACAGCTCCTCTGCCTATCTTTGCAGTAGCTAACTCCATCAATCAAATGGGTAACACATAATGGTCCAATCTTTCAATCTGTAATGCTGACACGGTAATAAATCTGAGAAGGACTCTACTGGGAATTTTCTGAACCCAAACTGCCAGACACCTACTTCGACATAGGCGGCAATTTCCCAAAAAATGATTCACGAAATTTTTTTTGATACTGACATAACAACAATCTTGAAGAAATACTCCGCGGGAGGGGTAAGAGAAACTTAAGCAAGCAACTCTGTGGGGAATAATGACAAGACGGCCATTATCCTCACATGTCTTAGGCTGAAATTTTTAATATTTGGTAATTGATTTGAGCAAGAGCTCCTCTCCACCTGCAAGGGAAACAACATTTGAAAACCAAAGGTTAACCAACCTGGCTTATGTTTCAAAATGCACATGTTTGACAATGGCGTAATGCTCCGTACAGCACGGATATGCTACGCGTTTTTGGGTAGATGCAAATATGACACTATATGCAAATGCAAATGCAGGCTCAAGCTGCTGGGGAAACTTTGACAAGCTTGCTTCGTCATGGCCGTTGAGCAAATACCACCATGTTGGGGACGAACGGGCATCATAAAGCCCTCCGGAAAATTAAATGCCAGACATACCACCAACTCTACCGAGGAGATTAAACTTTGATTTCCACTGGGAGGAAATGATAACACCTGCTGGGGAGAGTAACTCCGCTGGGGAAGAATCGACTCTCTTGGGGACAGTAAACTGACTGAACAAGAAACGACTCAGATGGGGAACGAGGAAATCCTTCTGGAGGAAACGATACTGTCTGGGCACATCTTTCAAACTCGGAGTTACCGCTCCGCTGGGGATAATCATCCTGACGAAGGCATGACAACCTACGGGAAGAAAACCATCTTCTATGGGAATAATCCTTCTGAACCAACTATGACTTGGTTAAACACTGCGAGAATCCTCCAAGCTGGGGATTGATCGTTCACATACTCGACTCCCTGGGGAGTGCAACCTCTGCAGAGGATACTGATCTTGACTGGCGGGGAATGTCCTCTGGGGATAAGCTGCGACTAGCTAGGGAAATTGATCTCTTCGGTAAGGGACAAAATCATCTCAACTTTTGAAGATGAGGTGCGACCTGCATGGGGATTGGCGTCGCACAAAGTTAATTCTTTCACCATGAACCTCCGGCTGGGGGTCATAAGTTCTGAGCGTTCATTGTAAAGGTGAGAACCCTGCAAAACACAAACGAGACAAGACAAAATCTACACAACCAAATCTATTCAGGTTAGTGTCCGTGACATTACTTCAGTCAATTCGAAGTTTTATCAATTATTGGCAAGGGCCGGCAAAGTTATGCACATGCAAATTCATCAAAACATCGGCGTTTTCCACATACAAAACAGTAAAGCACGATCATCAAATACTGAATAACATGTTTTATTAATAACAGGCCTCTGAATAGGTAAAGCTTTGTACATCGGATGCAACTCCTGGAAAGAGGAAGTTGCGTACACACACATACATATATGCACAGGAAGCATAAAAACATAAATACAACTCGAATTTGTACACATGTCGGCAACATGGTGCAGACAAACATCGTGAGCTGATCCTCCTATGACTCGTCTGACTCTGGCGCTTTCCCGGTATTCAATTTTCGGAAGAGATTGTGTTGGATAAACGAACCCTCAGGTATTCCCAAACCACTAAGCAATGCAGGTATCAGATTCGGACCGCAGTCATTTGCTTTTCAAATCCCTAACTTTTGCGTGAATCGCCCTTTGCGGGTTTTCAATTCACCGGGATACCCTTTTTTGCCGAAGTCGCCCAATGCAGGTTTTCGACTTTGCGGGTGTACATCTTTTCAATTTTATCCCTAACTTTTGCACGAACCTTTTATTCTGTTTTTTGGTTTGCCGGGATGCCCCATTTTTGCCTGGACTCTCTTTTTACTGTCCAGCGGGTCACTTTTAAGCAAAGTATTTTTTGGCTGCGTCCGAATTCACAGGCGACGTAAAGTCTTCACCGTCCATGGTGGACAATAACAATGCTCCTCCTGAGAAGACTTTTCTGACGACGTATGGCCCTTCGTAATTAGGGGTCCACTTGCCCCTGTGATCTGTTTGTGGTGGGAGAATCCTCTTCAGCACAAGGTCGCCCGTCTGAAAGCTTCGCGGACATATCTTCTTATCGTATGCTTTCTTCATCCGGCTCTGATACAACCGACCGTATGCAAGAGAAGCTAGCCTCTTCTCATCCATTAAACTCAGCTGATTCAGCCTGTCTTTTACCCATTCTGCCTCGTCAAGTTGGACATCTCGTAAAAACCCTCAGGGAAGGAATCTCAACCTCCAACGGTAATACTGCCTCCATTCCGTATACCAATGAAAAAGGGGTTGCCCCGGTTGATGTGCGTACCGTCATACGATAACCGTGCAAAGCGAAAGGTAGCATCTCGTGCTAGTCCTTATACGTCACAACCATCTTCTGAACAATTTTCTTTATGTTCTTATTGGCCGCTTCAACAGCGCCATTCATCTTGGGTCGGTACGGAGAAGAGTTGTAATGCTCGATCTTAAAATTCTGGCACAGCTCTTTCATCATCTTGTTATTCAAATTTGACCCGTTGTCGGTGATGATCCGCTCAGGGATTCCATATCTGCAGATAATATCTCGTTTGATAAATCTGGCGACCACTTGTTTGGTGACATTGGCATATGATGCTGCTTCCACCCACTTGGTGAAGTAATCGATTGCCACCAAGATGAACCGGTGTCCATTTGATGCCGTAGGCTCAATCTTACCGATCATATCAATTCCCCACATCGAGAATGGCCACGGTGATGACATCACATTCAGAGGACTTGGGGGTACATGGACCTTATCCGCATAAATTTGGCATTTGTGACACCTCTTTGCAAACTTGAAACAGTCTGTTTCCATAGTTAGCCAGTAATAACCTGCCCGCAATAGTTTTCTCGTCATAGCATGCCCACCAGCATGTGTACCAAATGTAGCCTCATGTATCTCTTCCATGAGTAGCTTCGCTTCTTTTTCATCTACGCATCGCAGCAACACCAAGTCGTGGTTTCTTTTGTATAGGACACCGTCCGGGTTCAGATAGAAATTGCCAACCAATCTCCTGAGAGTCTTCTGATCGCGACTGGATGCCCCAGCCGGATATTCCTTGTTCTTCAGGAAATTATGGATGTCATAGTACCAGGGTTTATCATCAGATGCTTCGTCAATAGCGAATATGAAAGCGGGCCTGTCAAGCCGAGATATAACAATCTGGGGAGCCTCGTTCCAGAAGTTAACTTTATACATGGAGGACAATGTCGCCAGGGCGTCAGCCATTTGATTTTCTGCTCGTGGCACATGATGCAATTCCACCTTGTCGAAGAAAGGCAACAATCTCCTTGCATAATTCATATATGGTATCAAATTGGGCTGACGTGTCTCCCATTCTCCTTTAATCTGGTTCACTACCAGAACTGAGTCTCCATATACATCCAGATGTTTGATTCGCAAATTGATAGCTTCTTCAAGACCCATGATGCAAGCCTCATATTCAGCTTCATTACTGGTAACCGGAAAGGTCAATCGAGCAGTAAATGGGATGTGCGACCCCTGAGGAGTAGTAATAATCGCACCTATTCCGCTATCATAGGAATTCACAGCTCCATCAAATATTAACTGCCACTTGGAACCCAATTTTGGTCCTTCGTCCGGCAACGGTTCTTCACAATCCTTCATCTTCAGGTACATGATATCCTCGTCAGGAAAATCAAACCTCATCGATTGGTAGTCCTCAACAGGCTGCTCCGCAAGGTACTCTGACAAGACGCTACCTTTAATGGCCTTTTGTGAGACATATTGAATATCATATTCGGTTAACACCATCTGCCATCGGGAAATTCTTCCGGAGAGTGCCTGCTTCTCAAACACGTATTTGATAGGATCCATCTTTGAAATGAGCAGGGTTGTATGATTTAGCATGTATTGCCTCAAACGTTTTGCGGCCCAGGCTAGCGCACAACACGTTTTCTCGAGCATTGAGTATCTGGACTCACAGTCAGTAAACTTCTTACTCAAATAGTAGATCGCATGCTCTTTGCGCCCAGTCTCGTCGTGTTGACCGAGAACACAACCCATACTTTCCTCAAGAACTGTCAAATACATAATCAATGGTCTCCCGGCCACTGGGGGTATCAAAACAGGAGGTTCCTGCAAGTATTCTTTTATTTTGTCGAACGCCTTTTGACAATTTTCATTCCAGGTCACAACCTGGTCCTTCTTCAACAGCTTGAATAACGGCTCACACGTGGCCGTTAGGTGAGATATGAACCGAGCAATGTAGTTCAACCTCCCTAAAAACCCGAGCAATGTAGTTCAACCTCCCTAAAAACCCGCGCACTTCTTTTTCTGTTTTAGGCGTCGGCATTTCTTGTATTGCTTTTATTTTCGCAGGATCAACCGCTATTCCTTTTTCGCTCACGATAAACCCCAGCAGTTTACCCGATCTCACCCAGAAGGTGCACTTGTTAGGGTTCAGTCTCAGCCTGAACTTCCTAAGCCTCTTGAATAGTTTCAGCAGATTCACCAAATGTTCTTCCTCCGTTTGGGATTTGGCAATCATATCATCAACATAAACCTCGATCTCTTTATGCATCATGTCATGAAAGAGAGTCGTCATAGCACGTTGATATGTTGCCCCAACATTCTTCAATCCGAAGGGCATCACTTTGTAACAAAATGTTCCCCAGGGAGTAATGAAAGTAGTCTTCTCCATGTCTTCTGGCGCCATTTTGATCTGATTATAGCCCGAGAAGCCATCCATGAAGGATAATACGGAGAATTGAGCAGTGTTATCAACCAACACATCGATGTGAGGAAGTGGAAAATCATCTTTCGGGCTCGCTTTGTTCAAGTCACGGTAGTCTACACACATTCGCACTTTACCGTCTTTCTTTGGCACTGGCACAATATTAGTGACCCATGAGGGATATTTTGTAACAGCTAGGAAACCAGCATCCCACTGTTTTTGAACTTCCTCCTTAATCTTCACAGCCATGTCCGGTCTAGTTCTTCGGAGCTTCTGCTTAACCGGCGGGCATTCTTCTTTTAATGGCAGACGGTGCACAACCATATCCGTATCCAACCCCGGCATGTTCTCGTACGATCAGGCAAAAATATCACTGTACTCTTTGAGCATGTCAATCAACCTTTGCTTGACGTCGCTTTGCAGCGCAGCCCCTATACGGATGTTCCTTTCAACCCCTTCCGACCCCAAATTGATAATCTCAATGACTTCCTCATGAGGCAGAATGATCCTTTCTTCTTGTTTCAATAACCAGGTCATCTCTTCTGGTACGTCGCCATCTTCCACAATCTCTTCCTCAGCCTGAAATACCGGGTGCTCGAAGTCGAAATGAGTCATAGGCGGTTCATAGATGTCATCTGAAATAGTAATCCTGCAAAGGAAATTGTTAAATGCTTCAAAACGCAGACAAAGGAAATAACCACGTTGCCATTTTATTGTAAAAAATAAAAACAGGAAAAACAAGGATCACAATATTTGTATATGAAAAACGCCTTTATTCATGATTAAACAATGTGCTATACATAACCAAAATGGCCCTAAGCAAAATCATTGTCCCCCACGTAGGGCACAGGATTATTCAACAATTAAAAAAACAAATCATTACTGTTTAGTTGTCACCGGAACAGTTTCCTGGATAGACCAATTGCAGAGACTTTGTCCTGGCACGCTTGGCTTGATCCATGCATCCATATCACAGTCGCTATCTCCTTCTTCGGAATCGGAAACAACATTGATAGTCTCGTAGCATACTCCATTCTGTGTTATGGTTATTGGCCCTCTGAACCTGGGGGCTTCTGAAGAGGATGCTGATGACGAAGGATGATATCTGAGCCCAAACCTGTCGTTCTTCACGGGAATCTCCAACACCTGACCCCAGCCCTTGGTCTCGCCTGCCTGTACTAGAGCCTGAGCCTCTTTGTACGACGACACTGCTACATCTGATATCTTGGGTACTGGAGCTTTATCTTTAATCTTTAGCCCTTCAAATGCCTGACAGGGTGTCTCATGAATCTCGCCGTCGACCTCCACATATCTGAATGAAGACAGATGGCTAACCAGAATATCTTCTTCTCCACAAACGGTGACGATGCTATCCCCCACCATATACTTCAACTTTTGGTGCAACATGGATGTGACTGCCCCGACGGCATGGATCCATGGTCGTCAAGAAGACAACTATACGCTGGTTGGATATCAATTATATAGAATTCAGTTTCAAATACTTCAGGCCTCACCTGCAATGGTAATGTTATCGATCCGAACACTGACCTCCTCGTTCCATCGAACGCTCTTACCACTAGGTCGCTGGGCGTGCAGAGAATCCCTCTGACATCCAACTTCATCATTGCTTTCTTCGGAAGCACATTCAAGGAAGACCCCGTATCCACTAAAACATGGGACATGACCGTGCCCCTGCATTCAACTGAGACGTGCAGCGCCATATTATGCTATCTCCCCCTCGGGGTCAAATCAAAATCCGTAAATCCCAAACTATGGCCTACATTCGCGTGCGCCATCACCCCCTCTAACTGATTCACAGAAACATCTTAGGGTACAAACGACGTGTCTAGAATTTTCAATAAAGCGTTCCGATGGGCCTCAGAACATAATAGCAGTGACAAGATCGAGATCTTTGATGGCGTTTGCTGGAGGTGCTCCACAATTTTGTAATCACTTTTACGGATGAGCCTCATAAACTCTTCCACATCCTTAAGTGATGTTTCCTTTTCCTTTATCTGCGAGGGGCCACTCTCGTCTACCTTGGCTTTCCCCTTTGCCAATCTTTCTGCCTCTACCTCAGGCGATGTGAAGATTCTCCCACTTCTGGTCATACCTTCTGTTCCAACAACATTATCTACAACCCCAGCTGGTTGTTTATTTACTTCAATTTTCTCACCATCGCAATATACCTCCAACTTGTAAGTCCATGGTACTGCTTTAGTACTTTCAAAAGGGATCGGTCCTGCTTTAGTAATAGTCATCATCGGCCGCCTGGCGGGCGCTGTTATCGTTATTGTTTTCCTTGGAATCGTTACCGTAGTAACATCGTTCAGCTCATCACACAATGCCTCCACCGGCTCTTCAACTGCGGTTCTATCAAACTGCAATGTTCCTTCGTTCATTAACGCCTGAATACCCTGTTTCAACTCATTACAACCCTCTGGCTGTATCCAACAATCCAAACAAAATTCGTCGCACCCCGGGAATACACCCCCTTTTAACAACATGCTTTTGATCTCACCCAACGGTGTCTTCAGCTCATTGACATCCGTCACTAGATTCAAACTCTCCTCGGTCAGGATGGCGTTTGCCCCATGATTGGGCATAGGCTGTTGTACTATATTTGGACCCGCCTGTCCAAAGTTAATAGCTTTGTTGTCCAACAAGTCTTGGACTTTATGCTTAAACGCATGACAACCTTCAATATCATGTCCGGGCGCCCCGGAGTGGAAATCACAGTGCTTACCAACATCATAGCCAAACGGAGGATTGCCCGTTAACGGTGCCATGGTCCTTTTCTCGACCAACTTTAATCCTAGCAATGTTTGGAGCAGTTCAGCGTAAGTTGAAGGAGGCGTTTCAAATACTCGCCTGGGCTTGCCCTCTAGGATTCTGCGTTGGGCGGGGTGTTGCCTTTGTTGTTGATGTTGCTGCTGTTGTGGAAAAGGGATGGTAACACTAGCAACCTGTTTATGTTGAGCATACTGACTTCTTCCTCTGCCCCGGCCTCTGCCACCAAACACAACACTAGAATCACCTTGACGTCTAACACCGAATTCCTTCCTGGTACCTCCTGCGGGGGCAGACTCACCTGCGTGGAATCTTCCAACCTTAATACCGTCTTCGATCATCTCGCCCATCAGAATTAAATCTGAAAAACTGCTCAACGAAACATTAAACAATTTTTCATAATATATCCCCGTGAACGTTCCAATGAACATACTATTCATTTCTCTTTCAGCTAACGGAGGATGTACTCTTGCTGCCATATCGCGCTATCTCTGCGCATACTCTTTAAAGCTTTCCTCTTTCTTTTGCGACAAACCTTGCAGTTGAACTCGGTTCGGTGCCAGATCACTATTATATTTATAATGCAGGACGAAAGCATCCGCCAATTGCTTCCAGGTTTTGATTTGAGCGGGCTCCAACCCCATGTACCACTCGAGTGACGGCCCTGAAAGGCTGTCTTGAAAGAAATGCATAAGCATCCTTTCGTCGTCTGAATACGCCGACATCCTTCTGTAATAAGCGCGAACATGCACCTTAGGGCAAGTGTCCCCCTTATACTTGTCGAATGTGGGCGCTTTGAACTTCAGCGGTACCTTCAGCCCGGGCACCAAGCCCATAGTAGTCATGTCTAGTCTGGTAGAATTCTGATTAGCCATACCCTTCACCTGTTCTTCAAGCATTTTAATCCTTTGAGTATTGTCAACGGGTCCTTCAAATCCCATGCCTCTTCCGGAAAAGGCGTCCTCTTGACAGTCTTCGCCCCAGTTCACATTTTCATTTCCGTACCCGTTATAACCAGTGTTGCGACCAAACTCTTGCTGATTAGTCATGGGACCTAGTCCCCCATTACCATAACCTTGCCCGAAACCAGCATTGACAGGAATCAATCCAGCACCATTTCCACCATAACCCTGGTTAGCATTACCGAAATCGTCATAGCCGAAGCCCTGAGTGTTGAAGCCGAACTTTCCGCCCTGATTGCAGTACTCAAACCCCTGGTCGTTATAGCCAAATCCGTTGTTACCAAAACCATTTCCGCCATTGTAGTTACCGCCGCCCAGATTGGCGTTTCCGAATCCAACATTGTTAACAACGGTCTCATTTCCATTCCCTGCGTTACCGTTGCCAACGCCAGCGTCATTGTTCACAACCACGACAGGTGGGGTCACCACAGGAGGAACCACAGGCATAGGGGGAACATCCTCATGAAGAGTTTCGACATGCTCAGAGTTGTGGTCATTGTTGCCGTTCCCATTAGCCCGCGTCAGCAGCGGCTGTACCAAAGTCTGGAGATTCTCCTGGCCTTTAGCAATACTCTCCATGGCCTGCATGAGCAGGTTCAACTTCTCGCGAATTTCCTGCATCTCCACCTGGACTTGATCCATGATTCTCTTGCAGTTGGTACGAGTAGAGTATCGATGAACTCTTTGTTCGTCAATCCTCGAAACCTGCAGACGAAGGAAATAAGATACCGATTCACGAATACCGGTTATGCAATACGAATGCAGATGCGAATGTGTAAATATGCTACAGGTTATATTCCCTCCGATTCTAGTTTCGGAGAGAAGGCCATTACGACAATGGAGTCCCCATCAAGCAAGCAAGGAATCAGAAAACCCTCATATATAACAAACGCCAAGAGGCTGAGTACAAGAGTACAACTGAATACAACTGAAGAGACCTCGGCCAACAAGCCTGGTGATGGTCCAAATACAAGCACAAATAACAAAGTCAAGATAAAGATAAATCAGGCCAAGTGGCATGCTCTGACGTCCTCCAATATCCTCATCGTCTCCGAGTGCCCTAGTCGGGAGATCAGCTCCTGTATCAGTAAAGCATTCCGCTCGGTAGTGGATCTCAGCTTTTTGGCATCATCCTGGTAGGCTCCTTTGCCAGAACTCTCGTCAAATCTGTACCTCTTGGAACCTGCCTTTTCTTCATAACCTCTCGGCTTCCCGTCAATGTCACTTACTCCGCAGCGCTCCTAAGTGATGTCTCTTCAGCGATCTTTGCGTCTTGGTCTCTAACCTGTGCCTCTAGCGTGGCAATCTGCAGCTTCAGTTCGTCTTCCCGCTCCTTCCGCTTGGTAAGCCTGGCATTCCACAAAGCTTCCCACTTGCTGATACAGGCATAAGCTTTGTTTAGAAGTTCCTTCTTGGAAGTAAGCACCTTGCTAACACCGTTTAAGGTTATCCCCACTTTTTCTTTCTTGTTGGTTGCTTCTGTCAGCTCCGATCCCAACCTGTTGATCAATTCAGTCTGTTCTTTCACAGTGAAGGTGGCTTCATTCTTCTCACGACATAACTGGAAGATCTCCTTCTCTAACTCCTCATTGGCTTTCTTCAGTTCCTCATTTTCAGCCAACAATTTGCTATACTTCTCACTCTCTTCTGAAGGAGGTACTTCAGTCAACGGAAGATACAAGGGTTCCACAGCAGGATAAGGCATCAAAGAAGTACCAACTCTCTCGCGGATCCAAACCAAATAAGGATCATAAGCTCTGCTGTTGCTCTTACCGAGCAAAGTTTTCCCTCTCCTATGGACGTTAGCCCATGCATGTCTTAATCTGATCAAAACAGTTGTGTCTAGTGACCCTATGAGATACAGAGATTCCTGTATCTCCTTCTCAATAGGAGCGTCTCTCAAAGCGTAACCGAACTGTCTTACCAGAAGTGAAGGGTTATAGTTGATACAGCCTTTCCGTCCAATCAAGGGGACATTCGGAAAGCCACTGCAACTATGTATAATGTCAGTACCAAGCATACTCCGACCAAACCAAATGATATTCTCAGCAGATAGTCCCATCAACCGGGACGACCAATCCAAAGTATCGACAGCATCCACAAAAGGTCCTGTCTTCGGGAGGTGCCCTTGGAACCACCTGTACAAGAGAGGAAGACAGCAGGAAACATTCTTGCCGCGACGTTTCTCATTCTTGTAGTGAATGAAATGATAAACATCGCCCAAGAGAGTAGGAACTGGATTCTTTGAGGCAAGAATCAGGAAAGCGTCTGAGTCGACAAAGTCTGGCACATTAGGAAACAAGACAATCCCGTAGATGCAGACAGCTAGAATGGCACTGAAAGCAACCCAACATCCACTCTTCGCGCACTGTGTATCCTTCTCAACTAGGACAGACAAGTGAAAGCCATAGGCTCCATTTAGCTTAACCAACCCTCCCAGAAACTCAGAAGCGTCCAAACTGACAATCTCGGTGAGCGTGGCCAACTCAGGCTCAACACCAACATGAACAAAGGGCATTTGGTCTAGCACAGGAACTCCCAATATCGCAGAATACTCCTCCAAAGTGGGTGCTAGAATATAGTCAGGAAATAAGAAACACCTCAGCTGCGGCTCATAAAACTGCAACAAAGTATACACCTCAGTCGTCTCAAATGCCGAAGGTCTGTACAACCAGCTAAGCAATCTCCCATAAGATACTCTAAACTCAGCCCTCACACTCTCATCTGGCAGAGCAACTAAACCCAGCAATGAACTGATACCTAGTGAATGCAACCGGTAAGCAACTGTCTTCTTCAGGGACTCCATGTCTGGCTAGAAGATACACTAGAATCAGAGGGGAACGATCACCTGCAACATTAATACATGTTAATGAAATGCAATCATGAAAATGCACATGCATATGCAAACAAGGGACCAAGTGCAATGCTGATAGACTGGGCTGCTCTGTACTGAAGCCTGAGAACCATCCAATCTTTATCTCAAACCAAACTACTCAAATGAACCTTGTAACCACGTCTCACTGACAGAGATAAACCGGGTATTCTGAGGTCAAAGGTTTCCTGCACACAGACCCTCCTACCCCTCACAGGTGTGTACTTAACTCGCAGACGAGGTACGGCATCCTATGCGGGTTCAACGTCACAGACTTTCAAGAGCGATGATACGATACCCAGAAGGTGTGGCATCATCATCCCTTGAAGCGACCTCACTTAGTTGAATCCCAATTGATAGGTTCCCAGAGTCGACAATCCTCGGGTCAGACAACTTGTCGAACCCTAAGGGCCAGGCAAGAAGCATCAAAGAGAATCTCGTCCGAGCGTAAATTTCGTGGCTAGCTGGTGCGAGCTAAACAAGCAGGCTAACCACTACTCTTTACTTCTAAGTCTATGTGTAACCTCAAGCCCATGTCCGACTTATCTCTCAACAGATTACCCCCTTCCCACACCAGCAATAACAGTATAAGGCTGATAATAAAAGATGGAAAGTAAAGACAGAAAAGTAAATCTACACAACACCTATGACATGAAAACAAGCGCTAGGATTGACTCGCATAGGGGATATTCCAGTCCCCAGCAGAGTCGCCAGTTGTAGATACTGCGAAAATTGGCGCCGGCTATGACAGAAGAGTCGCCACCGTGCATTATTTATCCCAAAGGAGGGAAAGGAAACGCTCGAAGTAAACCTAACGCAAAGACGGGAAAGGAATGGTCATCGCAACCAAATCCTGGATTCGGGAGTCGGTTACGCAAGGGGAAGGTATTAGCACCCCTCACGTCCGTCGTACTCGACGGGATCCACGCTTGTTTTCTAGTACGGATTGTTATTCTATCTATTCTAAAGGTCAAAGGTTAAAAGAAAATAAAATGACTCGGCAAAGTATCGCACTTTATGCCTACGTATTCCCGTTTGGAACGTGAAATCAGAGTCAACGTAGTTCGCCTACCTACAGGAAAGGAGGGGAAGGTTGCTCGCTAGGATATCGCATCCTATGCCTACGTACTTTCATACAACATGAAAGATCAGAGCAAACGTAGTTCGGGCTACGGAAGACACAAGCTTGTCTGAGCGTTTTTTATCTCCTTATGAAAGGGTTTTTCCTGATTAAGAGTCCAAGCGGACAAAAATGACATCTTGATGTTTGTTTTCAGTCTTTTACGCAAGAACTGTCTTTTATGGTGTTTGCAATCTCTGACGCACTAGAGACTATGATTTGAGGGTGACTACGTCGTATGTCACCCTAAGGGTAACACACTAAGTAATCAGATTACTGAAGAGTGACCCTCCAGCAACCTTTCTCAAATAGCTTAAGGCTCGTAGCGTACGACATCGATTATCCTTATTACTGTGTTTTGAATTGTTCTGAGATAGAAGAGAAAGAAGTCTAAAAAATCCTAGGGTTTGAAAGGGGAATCAAAACTACCCTAATGTTGTCATGCATGGATTAACACCTAATGTCTGTCATAATTCCCTCCTGCGCAGAGGAAATCAGAGATCCTAGGGGATAAACGGAAAAGAAACAACAGATACCATAAACAGTAAGATGCATGAGATGCAGCAAAACAAGCAAGGCAAGGGAGTCCCACTCAACATCGAACCTAAGAAAGCAACAGGAAAAGTGAAGCAACTTCACTTCAAGCCTAAAGGGCAAGCAGCACAGGCCAACAGACAATACAGAGAAAAACAAAAGATACAGAGGAGGCAGCCCAAGCAGCAGCAACAAACTCCTACAACAAACAGCAACAACACACTCTGAACAACAAAGTTGAAATGACAGCAAAAGTATTATCTTTGAGCTAGATTCCATCTTCAAGCTTCTTCAATCTTCATCTCCAAGCTTTAGCAAGCACACTCCAAGAAGAGATTTGTCATCAAGATCAAGTTGCAATGTTGGCATACTTGCTGAAAACCAAAGGAATTCAACAAGAACCAACATCGAAGTGGAAGTGTATCCTCAAAAGTTCTACTCTCTAGGGTATGCCCCACTTCCCTCCTAAGGAGAGATGGAACTTCCCTAAGAGGACTTTGCATCATAGGATAGAATAGAAGCAAACAATGCATTCTATGTTTGATGGAAGAAATGAACTAATTCTACAAAAGCTCTTCCTAAAAGCCTAATTCTACCAACTCCTAAAACAAACTTAAAAGAGAAAGAAATCTCCACTCCAAGCCCCGCTCTTCTAGCCAAAGCATCTTCATCATGTCCAGAAGCTCCTCTGAAAAGGAATCCAAAGTCTTCAAGCTCCAAGTCCACCAAACGCTCCAAACAAGGCAAAGCACTCAAGAGAGAACACCGAAAGCAACAATCATTTGCAAAACCCAAAAAAAAAATAGCAAAATAAATTGTAAAATTCTAATAAAATTCCTATGTGAGCATGCATGTTTTAACATTCTAAAATTCCAGAATCAGGACCTAAATCAATTTCTAGGTCATCTAAACAATTCCTAAATGCAATTTGGTCATGGGAAACCATTATTTGGGAAGGCTCTAAACCACACACCTAAAACAGAATCTAATCAATTTTAAAAAATCTAAAAAAGTTCCAAGGGAAACCTATGTATGTCCTCTAAATCATATCGAAAGAATCAGCTCAAAAGCATAAAGCATCAAAGAGAACAAAACTAAACAAATAGCAATATCAATTATGCATAACAATGGATATTAGCATAAAAGAAAATTTGTAACTAGTTCAAATAAAATCCTAAAAATGCAAACTCAACTCCTACAGTTTCTTAAGACAATCAAGATCTACAGAAAAAAATTTCATAATCTTTCGATCATTTTTACTATTTTTAACGCAATTAATCCAAACAGCTATTAAAACAGAAAAAAAAGAACGAAAATGAATTAAACTAAGTTAATGTGCATTGGGTCAGGGGTGCGAACAACAGAATTCCAAAGCAATGTTCGTGTGGGCCTCGCGAGTGGGGGTGGGAACAGTACCCGCGCGGTACTGTAGCTGTTCCGGCGGTGACATTTTTTCGGTAACTTCCGAGCAACATAACTCCATCGATTCTTAACTGTTTCGCACGAAATTTTAGTCAAACTTGAAGGAAAAAAATCAAGGATTCCAAATATGCTCTTGGATTCCATCAAAACTCCATTATCAAAGAGATATATCATCATCAAGAAAACATACTCATCCAAAAAAGTCTCTAATCCTTAATTTCTTGATCCTAATTTCATCTATACATTTTCCAAATCCTAACCACATGAATAATCTAATCTAATTCGTCCTAAAATCATAGAAAAAGTGAATTTCACATACCGGCTTCGGAGCGTCGAAATGGAGTAGTTGGAGCTCGTTTTTTCTTGCCAAAAAGCGCGGAAAACCTTTGTTGAAGTTTGTTGGAGAAGATTAAATTCTTGATAACTCTTGAAAATGCCTTGAATTCAACTTTGATCTCTCACTTTTTCTCTTCCAAACTCCAATGTCAATCTATGGTTTTTGCACAAATGAATCACTAACCCTTGCTTCCAATAAGCTTCTCAAATATATATAGAATGTATTTGAAGACCCTAGAAAGTTCTAGATTGATTCAATGAGAAAATCAACTTCTCATGTCATGAAAATCTCTTCTTATGCTATGCACATACCATCTCATGTTTTGGCTTGCAATTCACTTGGTTATGAGTTTAAATTCTCTCCAAATGAGATATTGGAGGTGTATGGATGGAAAAGGAGCCTTGCATTTGCTTGGAAATGAGGTTTTGCAATTGTGCCTTATGGTTCAAGTAACTAATTTAAAAAGCAAGTCCTTGAAATAACCCTCAATTCAAAATTGTGGCAATGCCATTGTCTTTAAAATGCATTTTACAATCAAATTGGTATGTCATATGGCTTGTTTGTGACCTCTAACCCAAAATTTGATTTTTTTCCACCAAACTTTATTTGACTTATTCCCTTTTTTTAGGCCATTTTAAGTGACTTTTTGAAATAAGCCGATCAATCCACCATGATGACTTATTTGACCTAAAAACATCATATTAAGCACATTCCATGTTGAACAATTTTTCATTTGAGAAGTGGAACATGGAGATTTTGACCTATGCTAAAAAATGACCTGTAATTCAACTTTCCCAAAATACCCCTAGATTGCCAAGACCATAACTTGAATTCTACAAATCCTCTTGAGGACTTATAGTACTAAAATTAAAGCTAAGATAAAGATCTACAACTCTTATGTTGGCCAAGAATCCATTTGAAAACTCCTTGATGGGCAAAAGTTGCTTGGAAGTCAAGTGACTTTCACAGATAAATTTTTGTATCCTCTGAGGACCCATAACTTGCAAGAACCATAACTTGAGTTCTATAAATCTCCTTGAAGACTTATAGTACTCAAATTAAAGCTATCGATAAGCTCTACAAGTTTCTTGTTGACCAAAAATTCATTTGAAACTTTCATTTTGACTTATCTGGCTTGGAAGTTAGGCCTGAATTAGGGTTTTTTTACACTGAAACCCTAATCTAGTAACTCCTCTTCTTCTTGATTCCTTTTGATTTCTCCTTGGCACAACATCACACATGCATCCACATACCAATTCATGAATTCCACATACTCCAAGTAGGCCTTGATGCCCTCCAATCAACCATTTGACCTAAGGTTGACCTAGGGTTGACCCAGATGAAACCCTAGTTGACTGCATTCAACTGTAGCTCTGGTACTTGTATTAATGATTTGTCTCATCTTCAAAATGACCCTCTAGGTCTTCCATGATCTTTTTACACCTTCCATGGCTCATACACTCATTGATGATCTTCAACATATCCCCCAGATTGGAAGAGAAATCTACTGGTTGACCTTCAAACTTCTCAAAGCTTCAACTCATTTCTTGATTACTTGGATGGTCTTGATCTTGAATAAAACCCCTTGATGGGCCTCTTTCTGATGAAAATGGCACTTGATCCCTTGTTAGATGCCTTGTTATGCTATGTTATGCAAATGATTAGACTATGTAAATGACTTAGTATGCAAATGACAATGCAATTGAAACATAAACCAAGTGAAATAGGTTGAGCAAATTTTAGGGTGCAACAGCTGAGCTCTACCAAATACCAGCAAGCAAAGCTACACAGTAAAAATACAAGCAGAAGGAGTCCCACTCAATTTCTAATGCAATACAAGCAAAGGGATATATTCTCAAACTTTAGGATGCTCTTAAGCGTAGATCACTATATGAGAAACCTAGTCTAATGCAACACACAGTCAATCAGTCACACAAGCAAAGCAGAGCAGCCAGAGAAATACAGCAGACAATCAGCTCAACAGCAAAGCAGATAAACAACAAACAGACAACAACTGCAAGCAAACCACTTCAAGAAATCCTCAAGGGAAGTCTTCATCTCCATGCTCCAACAAGCTCCAACACAAGGGAAGAGAATGAACATCAAGAATATTGGATTGATGATGGGAAGCAGAAAGGAAACCAAAGGAATCCTGCCAGACACTCAACCAGTCATCTGAGAAAGGCATCCTCAAAGGTTCTACCTATTGTAAAATGCCACACATCCTTCCAAAGGAAGGATGGGGCTTTCACATAGGGACCTTGAATCATAGGATGAGAATGGAAAGCAATCAAAGCAATCCATGTTTGAGGAAGAAAGAAAACTACTTCTAAGCTCTTTCCTAAACCCTAATTCCTATAAGCTGCACGAAAGCAACCAAAAGGAAAAGAAAACTCCAAGCCAAGCTCCACAATCAACTTCACAGAAGCTATAACATGCTCACAACATCATCCAAGAAGAACCACAAGCTCACCAAGCACCAAAAGCCACCAAAGAAGGCAAAACAAAACAAGCACCAAGCTAGGAGCACCAAATGAACAACCTAATTATAAATTCTATCTAAAATAGAAAACTAGAATATAAAAATCTACCAATTTTCCTAAGGGAACATGCAAGTGTTAAGAACCTATAGTTCAAATATCAGAGTCTAATTCAATTTCTAAGGCCACTAATAAAATCCTAAATTGTGAAGTGTCAAAGGGAAACCATGAAAGGGAAGGCTCTAAAACCCTAACCTAAAACAGAACCTATGATTATCTAAAAATCAAGAGAAAATTCCTGATGGAACATACATTTCTAATCTATAATCCAACAAAAAAACAAATCTAAATTCAATGCCAATTGGTCAAACAAAAATCAACAAACAGATGTATCAAATATGCAAAAATAAAGAATTATCAAAAATGAGAAAAATCAAATTAAATTGCAAAATCATTAAAAATTAAATCTAACAACATAGAAAAATCACAAATTAAAAGAGGAGCATGAGCATATTTTTATTTTATTTTTCTGACAAATAATGAAATTAAAATGAATTAAAGTAAGAAAATGCAATTAAAATAATAAAGAAATGAATTAAGAAAATCAAATAAGCTGGAAAATAACACACGCGTTGGATCAGAAGACCAGTCAATGCAATCCAAGGATCAGGAAACTGCCAGCGCATTAAATGGAACGCAGCGGTTTGGTCCAAAAGTCAAGTTCTCAGAACATATCATGACCACATGATGAGAGGAATTTGTCAATGTTTCAGGATGATCCAAGGGCTTAGACTTCATCTTCCCCAATTCAAACTCAGATGGAGGGAACTTATTCTGGCGGTGGTCCGGTGGTCCTTAGCCTTCTTCTCCGGCGAGCAAGTATTTACAGGTCAATAAAAATCATCAAACCTTACATGATTCCACTCCAAATTTCTTCCTGATCTCAAATATAACATCCAAATCTTCTAAATCCTACTAGAATTTGAAACCCGAAGCAGATCCTAAAATTCACTTCAATCTGAACTCTCACCAAAACTCAAATTAATGGTACGAATGTAATCCTCATCTAACACTGATCATCACATGCTATTCCAATTGAATTAAAGCCTCAAGATCAGATCAACTCGCATCCAAACAGAAATCATGCCATCACCTAATTTGTCTCTAAACATCCAATTTCTGATCCAGATTTCATCTACATCCTAAATCAAAACCCTTCCACATACTAATCATGCTCAGATCATGCTATAACCAGTGTAAATTTGAAAACTACATACCTGACTTTGAGCTTCAAATTGAGGTATGTAGAACACGATTCTGGCTTCAAAACAATGCAGATTGCTTCAATGCTTGATGAGGAACACTTTTGTAACTTCAATTTGCTTGGATCTGGCTTGAAAATGAAAACACGATTTTCAACTCTCTCCTTCAAGCTCCAATTTCAATCCTTGGTTCTGGTGCGAAATGATCTCCAAAATGGAGCAAAACCTCTCACAGAACTTAAATACAATTGGTTTTTGGGATTTAGGGGTTCAATTGAGGCCCAAAACAGAAAATCCATTCCTCAATTTTCTTTCACAAAACCAACCATGGGGTGCACGTGTTCTGACCTGAAACTTTCCTCAGAAGCTTGCAATCAACTCCTTGTAGTCTAGTGAGGGTGTTTGGAGTGATTTGAGTGTTTGAACTTATCACAAAATCAAATTATGAAGTGTAACTTACTTGTGAAGTAACAAACCATATCACCATGAAATTGACCTCAAATGGAAATTCTGAAATTTCCAAAGTGTTTAGAATTGTTTTTCTGATCAAAATGAGTATTCATATGGTCCATTTTGAGCACAAATGAATTGATCATGAATTTTTCAACCAAATGCCTTTAATTCCTTCCTTTTGCAAACTTTTTCAAACCAAGTCTCACCTAAATCCGAATCAATTCATCATGAGTATATGTTTGACCTAAAAACATCATTTTGAGCAATTTTTGTGTTGAACAAAATTGCATTTGAAGCTTGCAAGATGGATAAAATGACCTATAATGCCAAATGACCTACAATCTTACTTTCCCAAAATACCCCTAACTTGTAAACCTCATAACTTGAGTTCTACAAATCAGATGGAAGACTTCTAGTACAATTTGGAAAGTTAAGATTAAGACCTACAACTTTCAGGTTTGCCAAAAGTTTAGGAGAAATACCCTCCTAGGTAAAAAGTTCCTTGGAAGTTGGTGAACTTTCATAGACAAATTTCACATTCCTCAGATGACCTGTAACTTGTTGGGACCATAACTTGAGTTCCATAAATCCAATGGAGGACTTCTAGTACTCAAATTAAAGCTAAAAGAATGCTATACAAGTTTCATGTTGTCCAAAAGTGGAGATGAAACTTGAATCTTGAGATAAGTGGTCTTGAAGTTAGGCACTAAATAGAGGATTTTACCCTGAGAACCCTAATTTAGCAACTCCTCACACCTTGAACTTTTCTTGCATAGATCTTGAAATATTATCTCATGTGTCTCAACACAACTATCCATGATTACAAAGACTCAAAAATGAACTTTGGTCCTCTTTAATTGGTCAGTTGACTTAGGATTACTCAGATGAAAACCCTACTTACAATACCCTTAACTGTGACTCTTCACACTTGGCACCATGACTTGATTGAGCTCCACCATGACCTTCAAGGCACTTCAATGAGATCTAATCACACCCCCTCACCTTGGTCAAAACCTCACTATCCCTTGATGATCTTCAACTAGTCCTCAAATTAGGAGACTAACCCCATACAAACAACTGAACTCCTCAAGAATCCAACCCTTTTCCTGATGACTGTGGTGACTTCTCAAACTTGCATAAGACCTCTAGATAGGCTCCACACTTGATCCCCTGTTAAATGAACAATGCCATGCTATGAAAATGTTAGATCAATGATATGCTAATGCAATGAAGCATAAACCAAATAAGAAAAGGTTAGGCAAATTTTGGGGTACAACACATACCATTTGTTTTTTGAAAGTGTATTTTTAAACACAGTATGTATCGATGCATACACAGAGTAGTCAACGCATCGCGCGATTTCTTTCAAATTTTTTCTAAAAATCATTCAAAATTCCCTCTTAAATCACTTTTATGACTCATATTCATGTGCATTATTACATTTTCATAGAAACTTGATACCTACATCACATGCTACTCTACTATTCCCCTCTTCCCAAAACCTAGAAGCTATTACAAAAGGGTCAAAGTCTTAAACTTCTCTCCATTTCCAAAAATTCTCTCCAATATTTGCAATCATAACCACCACATTTCCTCTTAGCCTATTATCGACTCTCTACTGAGAGAATGCACATCCCTCAAGTAATCATCCTTCTTGACTTTCAAGGGTTTAACAATTTTCTGGAATGTAATACGAAGTACAACGAAGACCTTGTGTGGATCTTCTACACTTGTCTTCATGGTAAGTTTCAGGGTTCTGGGTTTCAAACTAAGGTCGGAGATACAAAGGTTTGTATTAATAATGTTGTTTGGCAGAAATTGTTTGATATGACTCCCGTTTCCGATAAGCCTAATGTTAAGGTCACTGACACAAACACGGTTGAGGGCTACGAGTTCAAAGAAGCTTTGAACTCAATGCTGAAGAAGCCGTATGCAGCTGGTATTGTTCACCGATTGTGAGACCAGATACTCACTCTTGGAGAAGAATTTTTGTGCTCTGGTTTGGGCCACACGACGCCTAAGACAATACATGATTTTCTATAATACTTTATTGATATCCAAAAAGGATCCAATAAAGTACATATTTGAAAAGCATGTTGTCACTAGTAGAACTGCTCGGTGGAAAATGCTGCTGAGTGAGTATGACATCCAGCATGTTACCCAGAAGGCTATAAAAGGGAAATGTTTTGTCTGACTACCTTGCTCATCAACATGTGGAGGGTTATCAACCAAGGAAGTTTGATTTTTCAGATGAGGATGTTTTGTTTATTAGAGATTATGAAACTCTAGACCTTGACATAGGACCCAGACCAAGGGCACAATAGATGCTCGTGTTTGATGGTGCCTTCAATGCTCGAGGATGTGGAATTGGTGCTATCTTCTTCTCTCCGACTGGTTTTCATCTTCCCCTCACCGCCAGATTATGCTTTGGGTGCACTAACAATATGGTTGAATACAAATCATGTATCTATGGAATAGAAGTAGCCATTGACATGAGAATTAAGATTCTTGAGGTCTATGGGGATTCTGCTCTGGTAATCAGCCAATTCAGAGGGAATTTTGAGACTCAGGATATCAAGTTGGTTCCATATCAAAGGCATATTGCAAAATTGATTCTCTATTTTAATGAAATCACTTTTCATTATATCCCTAGGGAAGATAATCAACTAGTTGACACTCTTGCCACCCTGGCATCCATGTTCAAAGCCAAGTGGAAGATCGAAGCACATGCTATCCGCAAATTGTCTAGCAACCGAGGACGAGTCTGACGGTAATCATCACGGATAAGAAGGCTCTCAGACGACTTTGCATCAAGTTCTTCTTGAGTGGGGATCTATTGTACAAGAGGAATTATGGTTCTGTGTTGCTCAGATGCGTGGATAGACACAAAGCAAACACGAACATAAGGTCCATGCATGAGGGTTGTGAAGGTGTATATGCAAAAGGGCCTGCCATGGCTAAGAAGATCCTTCGATTTGGATATTACTGGACAACAATGGAGGTCGATTATTACAACTTTGCCAAAAGATGTCACAAATACCAAATCTATGGTGACAAGGTCCATGTGCCACCAACTCCATTGAATGTTTTTACTTCTTCTTGGCCCCTCTCTATATGGGGTAATGATATGACTGGAATGATCGAGTCGAAAGCTTCCAACGGTCGCTGCTTCATTCTATTTGCCATTGATTACTTCACCAAGTAGGTCGAAGCTGCTTCATATGCAAATGTCACATGACAAGTGGTTGTAAGATTCATCAGGAAAGAGATAATTTGTCGCTATGGTATTTCTAACAACATTATCACTGACAATGCCAACAACATGAACAATAAGATGATAAAGGAGTTGTGTCAAGAATTCAAGATCGAGCACTATAATATTCACCCTATCGGCCCAAGATGAATGATGTCGTTAAAGTAGCAAATAAGAACATCAAAAGGATTTTCCAAAAAAAATGGTTAGAACTTACAAAGATTGGCATGAGATGCTTCTTTTTGCATTGCATGGCTACATAACTTTGGTTCCCACTTCCACTGGGGAAACTCTGTACTCGCTTATGTATGTCATAAAGGTCGTCCTACCTATTGAAGTCGAAATCCCTTCACTCAGAGTCACCATGGAGGCCGATCTCGATGAAGCTGAATGGGTCCAATCCAGGTATAACCAGCCAAATCTTATCAAAGAGAAGCACCTGACAGTCGTTTGCCATAGTCAACTATACCAGAGATGCCTCAAAAGAGTTTTTGACAAGAAATTTCTCCCTCGAACGTTCCAAAAAGATGAACTCATACTCAAGATATACTCTACAATACACTCGGATCCACGAGGCAAGTGGAATCCTAACTACGAAGGACCATTTGTTATCAAGAAGGCCTTCACAGGTGGAGCCCTGATCCCCACCACCATGAATGGGGAAGATTTGCCACTACCTATGAACTCCAACACAATAAAAAATATTATGTCTGAAAAAATGAGAACAAGGAGCCCGCTGTTGTACCCCAAAATTTGACCAACCGTTTCTTGTACTTGGCTTATGCTTTCTTTTCATTTTGCATTTTTGCATAGCATAGCATTTGTTCTTGAGACATGGGATCAAGGTTTTTCTGGGGCTCAGAGTTCGCTCTTAGTGTAGGAGTCTGAACAGTGAGCATCAGGAGCTCCGGCATTATTTTTCCCGGCGATCGAGCTGTCGATTTTATTTTTATTTTGCAGGATAATTTGTAGCTCAGGAGGCAACATTCAGGCTATCTCAGGCATTCTCACAATTTTGATATTCGAAAGCAAGTTTCAAAGGCTGGACAGGGCTTAGAACGGAAGAAAACGGGCTAATGGGCACATTTCCCTCCAAAAGGCGCCAAAATTCAAATTTTTAAGGTGTTAACCGATTAACCAATATGGTTAACCGATTAACCAAAGCAAAATCAAGACATATTTGGATTTTTAAGGGTGTTAATCGATTAACCAAAGTGGTTACTCGATTAACCAAGGCAATTTTCTGCTCTGCACGTGAATTTCCAATAGAAATCCCTTTGGGGTCCATTTTGATCACTTGTGAAGTTGATTTTACACCAGAGGAAGGATCTAGAACCACTTTGAGTTTTGATTAGTTTTAAAATTAATTCAAATTCCCTCCAATTTCCCATTTCTAATCCCATTCCAATTTTCACAAACCACACTCCAAACCACATTTGGATCCAAACCTAGAGCATATTTAAATGATTTGCTCCAAACCTCACAAAGATAAATCCTCATAATTCCATTTCATTTTTAGAATTCGAACTCACTCTTTGAATTTTGCTCTCAATTTCTCCATTTCCAAAACCTCCATTAAAGCTCTTTTCACTTGAACTCCTTGATTCCTCATTGGAATCATTGAATTCTAGAGCTAAACCTCCATCCTTCATCCATATTATCTCCAATTCTCTATTCAATTTTCATGCTAATGTGGATCTGAATTTGGAAGTCGATCTAGAAGAGCTTATTTGGTTTAATTTAGCTTAATTTTGGTGGATCTTCATTTCTTCTTCAAGAACTCACTTGGATCTTGAAGAACCTCTGGATTTCTATCTTGGATATGCTCATTTGGAGTAAATCAACACTCACTAAAGCAAATATCTGCTTTGTAGGTTGGAAATTCTAGATCCGATTCTGTTTTTGAGCTTATTTGCATAATCATCATGTTGATCTTCATTTTTTATTGTCTTTTGGTTGATTTGATCCATGTGATTTGTGATCTTGCTGTTTGAATGAGTTTACATGATGTTGGATCATTGTTTTCTGGTGTTAATTTCGTGCATAATTGATTATGTGATCATCTGGATTATTGGAGAAGTGATTATTTGCTGAAACTGCTTTTGAGCTGCTGTTTTCTGCCTCTGGTACAGTGTTAATCGGTTAACCAGTTGCAGTACAAACTGGTTAATCGATTAATCAGTGCGGATTTTCAAAATTTCAAACATTTTTAACTGGTTAATCGGTTAACCATATGTGTTAACCGATTAAAATTGAACCAGAATGTCTTGTTTGCTATTTTTGAGCTTGTTTTGGGTATCATTTCACTTTGAATCTTCATGGATCAGTATGATGCATTTGAGTGAGATGTTTTGGATATTGTGTTGCTGTTTTTAATTGTTTAATCATGATTTCTTCGACACGCGTGTTCGATTTCCACTTGAATGCATACTTGTGTAGTTGTTGTTCAAAGTGATGAGTGTTCATCTTTTGCTTGAGTATGAAGAATGGTGTGGTTGAGATGTGCTTGTGGTGGCTGCTATCCCACACTTTTTTCCTCCCACTTTTCTTCGATGATTGATGGTCGATGGTTGTAGGAGTTTGCTTCTCCCATTTCATCTCATCCTCTCATCTTTTTGCTTGCATTTCTTTTTTTTTGTTTTGCATCCCTTGCTTGGTTTCAAGAGGTTGAGATGTGCTTGTGGTGGTTGTTTCCCCACACTTTTTTCCTCCCTCTTTTCTTTGTGTTTCATTCCATGTTTGCATCCCTTTCTTCCTTTTCATTTGTGATTGATTTATCTTGTGTTTTCTTGGTCTTTTGCCATGATCCCTTAGGATTCCTAGTCCCTCCGTTTAGTGGAAGTAGGAGAGACATTAAGTGTTCAATCCAAGCATGATAACATTAGGATAGTTTCTTCCCTCTTAATCTCAATCTTAGGAGCACATTGCATGATAACATTAGGGTTGAGTTAGTTTCCCCTTAGTTGAGTCTTCTCTCTTCTCATCCCAAAACTTCTTCAAGACATCTAATAAAGGATAATGAGTGTTGTACGCTATGAGCCTTAAGCATTTGGGAAATGATGATTGGGGGGCCTCCTCTCAATTGTCTAGAGTGTTTAGCGTATGCCCTTTGGGCGATATGCGACGCATTTGCTCCTAAGTCATACTTTTTAGTGCAACATGAATTACAAACACAATTCAATTCACTTCTTCTTAAAAGACTAAAAAAACATCAAACTTTTTTATCCTTCGGGATTAATAGAAAATCATTTTCATAAAGAGAGTGTTGTTAACTCTTGGTTCTACCGCAAACAGGTAACGCCTAAGTCTCCAATGGTCGAGACACAATACACCTAAGTGCTAGAACTAAGGTTTAACCCTACTCGGGTAAAACACATCAACCACGTTGTGGTCGTGTCAGCCCGAACTATGTTTGCTCTGATTTCTCGTACCAGACGAGGATACGTAGGCACAAGACAGTGATGTCTTTGCAAGCAACCTACCCCACCTTCACCCGTATTTCCGAACTATGTTGACTCTGACTTTCCCATTGCACGAGGGAATACGTAGGCATAGATAGACGATGCTCTATCGAGTCTCTTTTCTTTTCTTTTGTCCCTGTGGCCTGTAGCTTACATAGATTAACACCCTTTTAGGTATATAACAAGCGTGGATCCTGTTGAGTACAACGGACGTGAGGGGTGCTCATACCTTCCCCTTGCGTAACCGACTCCCGAACCCGAGATTTGGTTGCGATGACTTGTCTTTTTCCATTTTCGTAGATTTTCTCTGGTTGTTTCCTTTCCCTCTCTTTGGGATAAATAACGAACGATGGTGACTCTTCTGTCCTTGTTAGCCCCTCTTCGCAGCGATGCGACACCCGCTAGGTTGACATCCGCAAGGATAATATAAGCAAAATTGGGTATCCCGTTGGACCAAAAAAGGAAATGTCCATGCAAAAATTAGGGATAAAATATTTAAAAAAATACATACGCCTGCCAGGTTGACATCCGCAAGGACAATCTAGGCAAAAATGGGTATCCCGGTGGACCAAAAAAAGAAATATCCATGCATAAGTTAGGGTTAAAACAAACAAAAATACATACGCCCTCTAAGTTGAAAACCCGAGAAGGCGACTTAGGCAAAAATGGGTATCCCGGTGGACCAGAAAAAAAATTGTCCAGGGAAAAATTAGGGATAAAGGAATTTGACTAAAAATACTTGAGCATATCTTCATAAGCGCTAGACCTTAGATGATAAAAGATTGATCCAATCATCATCGGCAGAAGCAAAACCTTGGAACCTAGATCTTACTGTGGATGGTAGCCAATATTGTAATCAATGCAAAAAACAAATTTCACATTGCCATTTACTTTTATTTTTCAATTTTTGCAAATCTCCTCATCAAGGATTTTTGCATCCTTGCATACACCTTATGTACAAATCTTCATGTTCAACAAAATTCATCAATTGATGTCTCAATTATTTCTTTTAGTATTTTGTTTGTAAAATAAACGATTATTTGTGATCACATAATACTATAAAGCGTTGAGAATAACAAAAAGCTAAATCAACAGAGAAAGCATTATGCATTGAATGATTTACCGGAAATCCCTAAGAGATGACCGGTAGTCTCCATTGCAAGCTTCATACGCATCAAGCATCATTATGGATACCAGAAAGATTGTTTATCTTCTACCTTCCTAGCAGAGCCATGGTTGTTCTCATTCCCCTACGGAATTGTGTCCTTGTAGAATCCCCAGTAGGTCCGAGCCATCATTCCTGCAGCAATAGTGGTCATTCGAGGTTCGTCTGGGCCCTGGTAGTGGTGGTGGGTCGTGAATCATCCATTCTCCTCTTCCCCAACATTAGTGGTGGTAGTTTGAGGTTCATTTGTGTTTCTTTATCCCCAACAGTGGTTATAGTTCAAAGACCATCCGTGTTACTCTTTCCCTAACTGAGAATGTCGAGTCACAGTTTGTTATGCTACGACCCTTATCTACTCGCTACTGAACCATAACCTGCACCACTGCATAGCATAATCTCACGCATCATGAACTATTGAACATACATTTCATTTGTCATGTGCATCAAGCATGTATTCCAATGACTGATACATCTCCCTAGCAGAATGTTCAGCCAATCCCTAATAGATAACCTCCTACAAAGACATTTTTTTCATATTTCCAAATAATCCATTTCTGAACACACTCACTTCAATACACTTCCATCAACGACCAAAATTTCAAGATAATCTTGTATTTAATCCCCTTCCACCTCAAATACTCGAAAGGCTGTCGCAATTTGTACATTCAGGTCCAAAAGGATTAAATAGAGGCAGTTGTCGTAACCCAAAATTTGACCTCCCCTTTCGCATTTTTGCATAAGCATCCGCACTTGCATTCCCAACATAGGCATCAGTATACTTGTATACGTGAATTCATTGCAGGTATTGTCGCTACTGCGAAAATCGGCGCCGGCTGAACAGAAGAGTCGCCACCGTGCGTTATTTATCCCACGGGAGGGAAAGGAAACGCTCAGAGTAAACCTCGCACAACACGGGAAAGGTATGGTCGTCGCAACCAAAACCTGGATTCGGGAGTCGGTTACGCAAGGGGAAGGTATTAGCACCCCTCACGTTCGTCGTACTCGACGAGATCCACGCTTGTTTTCGGGTATGGATTGTTACTTCTATCTACTCTATAGGTCAGGGGTTAGAAAGAAAAGGAAATGACTCGGCAAAGTATCGCACTTTATGCCTACGTATTCCCGTATGGAACGAGAAATCAGAGTCAACGTAGTTCGCCTACCTACGGGAAAGGAGGGGAAGGTTGCTCGCTAGGATATCGCATCCTATGCCTACGTACTTTCACACAGCATGAAAGATCAAAGCAAACGTAGTTCGGGCCACGTACGACACAAGTCTGTTTTGATTGATTTTATTCCTTCTGAAAAAGGTTTTTCTGATTAGCAGTCCAAGCGGACAAAAATGACGTCTTGATGAGTTCCCATCCTTTTACGAAAGAAGTGCCTTTTATTGTGTTTGAAATTTTATTGTGTTTTCTGTTTGTTTTGAGAAAGAAGAGACAGAACTCTAACCTACGGTTGCGAAGGGAATCAAACTAACCTAGTGTTATCATGCATGGGTTAAGACCTAATGTCTATCATGCTCCTCTCTTGCGCAGAGAGAAACAGAGATCCTAAGGGAATAGGCGAAAACAGAAACAATAGCAGATATATACAGTAAAGCGGTAAAATGCATGGATGCAACAATACAAGCGAGGCAAGGGAGTCCCACTCAACCTCGAACCTAGAAAACAATAGGCAAAAGTGAACAGGATTCACTTTCAACCCAACAGGTTAAACAGCAAACAATACAGTCCAGAAAACCAATCAATACATCAAGAATGAAATACAGCAAAAATAAACAGCCATAGCAGCTCTGCACCACACCTATCTTCAAGTAATCTCCAATCAGCTACAAGCATCAACCTCCATCTCCACAGCCTTCAAGCAAGGTCTTGATCATCAATCTTCAGTCTACAATGGCTTTTCTTCAAGTCTCAATCTCCAAGCTGAGAGAATCAATCACAAGAGTAAACTAGGTGTTAAGCAATTAGTTTGACCACCAAGGGTGGCAAACAGACTGCTATCAACACAAAGAATATTTCTCTCAAGAGTTCTATCCCTCAGACATTAGCACCAAGCCTTCCAAAGGAAGGGGGTGAGTGTCTCAGAGAGACTCTGTATCACAGAGAAGAATGGAGGCAATCAAGACCTTCCATGTTTGAGAATCAAGTTGGCTACTCTAGAGCTCTGCCTAACTCCTATGTCCTACAAACTTCAGCAGCCACCAGCAAGAGATACTTCTTATCAACTCTGGAAATTGGTCTTCAAGCTTTGGATCTCCAATGGCTTCATCATCATAGGTCTCCAGCTCTCCCAATCCCCAAGCAAACCCAATACCCACACAGACAAATCATAATCCCCAGAGAGGGCACACCACACCAATCAATCAAATATAGTAGTATACTAACAGCAGTAGGGGAATCCTAGTGATTTCTAAGGGATCTAGTAACTACCGATAGTCCCTATAGTCCCATATCTAAAATATTCAATCCCTAAGCCCTAAGGGAAATGAACTAATTCACCTAAGTCATCAATTAAACCCTAATTTTGTTCATGTTATTCACACCTAAACTAAACACCTAAAATTGAGTCCTAAAAATGGGAACTAAATTGTATATACAAGCTAATCTTGTCTACTAATCAACCTAAAAAGAATGGGTGAAAAATATTAAAGCAACCATTAGAACAAAAATTAACAAGATCATGCATTAAACAAAAACAATTATTTACACCTATTAAAAGAAAAATATGCCTAAAATAAAAAAAATAAAAGGAACTATTAATTTTTTTGGATGATAATTTTCTTGACCAAATTAAGAAAATAATGCAAAAAGAACCAATTGAAAATATGCATTTTATGATTTATTATGATTTTTAAAAGATTTAATGTTTTTGAGAAAAAAATGAAGTGAAATAAAGTTGGCAGGGGGCGCAGCAAGTAATAAAAACCAATTAGAAAATGAACTGGGCCCAGACTGGGGGGCGCGCCTAGCAAGCGCGTCTGGGCCCATATGCACTCAGAAAGTAAACAAAAATTTAAAAAACAGAAAACGGTGTAAAAAGTAACTATCTCAGTTGAAATGGAAATGGGCCTTGGTTCGTGGGGTGTACATAGCAACAATTTCTGAGCCCAGTTTGAAGATTTAAATGAAACGGTGCGTTGCACCATTTGAATTTCCCTCTGTCTCCATCTTTCAATCGTGGCCATTGGTTTAGTATCCCAGTCAAAGTCAATCTCAAGATCGTGTGGCTCAGGGGTTATCTTCAACCTCCAGCAAACCCTAAGCCATGAAAACCCTAACCATGCTTGTATCTTCAAGTGCTCTGTTCTCTCTCATTTCACCATGAATTCCCTCGACTCCAAGAGCAAAGTTGCTCTAAATTCCTCCCTCTACACAGCCATAACCATAACTCCTCCTAAAACTCAAGCAACAATGGAACCCGATAGGTATAACAGATGGAACCCACCATTTTCACCTGTGATCAATTGCTCCAATTATCACCAATCCTTGTCCTAAACTCATCTACACCTCATGCTGATTGTCGCTACTGCGAAAATCGGCGCCGGCTGAACAGAAGAGTCGCCACCGTGCGTTATTTATCCCACGGGAGGGAAAGGAAACGCTCAGAGTAAACCTCGCACAACACGGGAAAGGTATGGTCGTCGCAACCAAAACCTGGATTCGGGAGTCGGTTACGCAAGGGGAAGGTATTAGCACCCCTCACGTCCGTCGTACTCGACGGGATCCACGCTTGTTTTCGGGTATGGATTGTTATTCTATCTAAACTATGGGTCGAGGGTTAAAAAGAAAATAAAATGAAAATAAAAATGACTCGGCAAAGTATCGCACTTTATGCCTACGTATTCCCGTCTGGAACGAGAAATCAGAGTCAACGTAGTTCGCCTACCTACGGGAAAGGAGGGGAAGGTTGCTCGCTAGGATATCGCATCCTATGCCTACGTACTTCCACATAGCATGGAAGATCAGAGCAAACGTAGTTCGCCTACCTACGGGAAAGGAGGGGAAGGTTGCTCGCTAGGATATCGCATCCTATGCCTACGTACTTCCACACAGCATGGAAGATCAGAGCAAACGTAGTTCGGGCCACGTACGACACAAGCTTGTCTTGGTTGGTTTTATTCCTTCTGAAAAAGGTTTTCTGATTAGCGGTCCAAGCGGACAAAAATGACGTCTTGATGAGTTCACATTCTTTTACGGAAGAAGTGTCTTTTATTGTGTTTGAAATTTTATTGTATTTTCTGTTTGTTTTTGAGGAAGAAGAGATAGAACTCTAACCTATGGTTGCGAAGGGAAACGAACTAACCTAATGTTATCATGCATGGGTTAAGACCTAGTGTCTATCATGCTCCTCTCTTGCACAGAGAGAAACAGAGATCCTACGGGATAGGCAGAAACAGAAACAATATCAGATATATATAGTAAAACAGTAAAATGCATGGATGCAACAGTACAAGCGAGGCAAGGGAGTCCCACTCAACCTTGAACCTAGAAAACAATAGGCAAAAGTGAACAGACTTCACTTTCAACCCAACAGGGTAAACAGCAAACAATACAGTCCAGAAAACCAATCAATACATCAGAAATGAAATACAGCAATAAAACAAGCAGCTTCAGCAGCTCTGAATCAACATCCATCTTCAAGTCATCTCCAATCAGTTACAGGCTTCAACAAGCATTAATCTCCATCTTCATGGCCTTCAGGCAAGGGCTTTGTTCATCAGTTTCCTATAAGCAATGGCTTTTCTTCAAGTCTCCAATCTTCAGGGATGAGCATTAGTCAACAAGAGGAGAGGAATGTTAAACAGTAAAATGCCTACCAAAGGTGGCTCATTAACTGTTAACATTATGCAGACAGGTTTCTCTCAAAAGTTCTATCTTCCAAATACTTTCACTGATCCTTCCAAAGGAAGGAGGTGGATATTTGAAAGAGACTTTGAATCATAGAGAAAGGATGGATGCAGACAAGGCATTCCATGTTTGAGAAGCAAGCTTTCTAATCTAGAGCTCTGCCTAGCTCCTAAACCCTAGTCTTCTCAGCAACTGCTGGCAAGAACCTCCTCAACTCTTGACAAATGATCTTAAATCTCTGGATCTCCAATGGTCTTCATCTCCTCAAGTCTTCAGCTTCCCCAAGTCCCCAGACAAACCCAATACCCAAACAAGCAAGCAACAATCCCCAGAGGGCACACCACACCAGTCAATCAGATACAACAGCATATTAATAGCAGTAGGGGAATCCTGACTTTTTCTAAGGGATCTAATAACTACCCATAGCCCCTATAGTCCCATAACTAAACTAGTCAAACCCTAAGTCCTAAGGGAAAAGAATCAAATCTCCTAAGTCATCACTTAACCCTAGTTTTATCCATGTTATTCACACCTACATTAAGCACCTAAACTTAATTTCTAAAAATGGGAACTAAATTGAATCTACAAGTTCAATGTCTAATCTAAACAACCTAAAAAGAATGAACAAAAAATATGAAAGTATCTAATAGAACAAAAATTAGTAAAATCATGCATGAAATGAAACTATTTAAAATGTCATTTATTTAGAAAATATGGGAAAAATATCAAATAAAAAATAAAATGCAATTTTTATTTTTTAGAATTTTCTAGACATCCTAAAGAAAATAATGCAAAAAGAATGAATTAAAAATGATTATTTAGCTATTTATTATGAATTTTAGAAGATGCATAAAAAATTAAAGAAAATAAAAGAAAATAAAATGAAATAAAATGGAGGGGGTGTGAAAAGCATGGCCAGACAGTTCAGATAATTGGGCTTCACGCGCGTGGGGGTGTCAATAGCATCTGAGCCCACTTCCCTCTATTTAAATGAAACGGTGCGTTTCAACATTTAAAATCTCCCTCCCTTTTCAGCTTTAATCGTGGCCGTTGGATGAGTCTTCAAGTCAAAGGTCAAAATAAGATCGTGTGGCTCATGGATCGTCTCCTACCTCCAGCAAACCCTAGGTTCTGCAACTCATCCCCATGCACGAACCTTACACCTTTCTGTTCTCCTTCAACTCTCCATGGATTCATTCGATGTCAAGAGCAAAATTACTCTAAATCTCTCCCTCTACACAGCCATAGCCTTAGTTCTTCCTAAAACTCACTCACAAAGCAAGCTCGATATGTATAACAGATCTGATCCACCATGTTCAACTGACATGGATCCTCTCAATTCTCCATGGAAATCATCCTAAACTAACCTACACCTCACCCTGGTCATTTTAAGCACTCAATCCAAGATTATCTCACACGATTCTTGCCATTCTAAGCTTCATCAGAAATGGTGCACCATAATCAATGTCCATGAAACTTGCTCAAACTTATCAAAATCAATCATCTCCCTTATCCTAACCAGTCTACACTAACAATTCTCTAAAATTCTCATTAAATTATGCAATTCGAAGGAGGTTACCAACCTGTTATGAAACTGAAAACAGTTATGGAATACACTTGATCCAATGCTTGAAAGGTGGGGAAATTGATCAGTAATCTTGGAGATGAGTTCTGTATGCAATTAGAGAAGCTCCAAAGCTTTGAATCTTCTAGTTCCAAGGTTCTTGCACTTTGAATGATGATGATGAATATCTCAATTCCTTGCTCAATTTTCCAAAGAAATGTGTGGATTCTGATCTTTGTGTGATGATGATGAAGATTGAATCAAGAATGTTGAAGTTTGGTGAGAGATTGAGGGAATTTGGGAGGCTTATGCAAGAATGAAAAATGAGTGAAAATGGAGGTTTTTGACAAAGTGGTAGCACCAACCCTTGCATGATTCAGCTTGCATGAATATATAGGTGATATAGGAACCTCCTAGAAACTTGGAGAAGTTTCCCTTGTGCAAAATTCCCTTGAATGTTGATTATGTTTCTTATATTGCAAGCAACCATGGATAACTCTTAAATCTTGAACTAGACTCAAAATTCCACTTTAGCCAATGTCCTTAGAATGCCTTTTCCATTCAAAATGACCTATAATTTTGCATCATTTGGCCAAGATATGAAAAATACCATTTTTTTTAAGCCATTTTCCTTCATTAAATTCACCAATTTTGAAACCTTGTGCCATGGACATTTCCAATCTCTCATGGTCACTTTTCTAGACTCAAAATGTCATTTGGAGCAAGTTTTATGTTGTAAGTTTTTCCATTTGAAGCTTCCTTGTATGAGTTTTGGGCATAGGTTAAAATGACCTGTAATTCACAAATGACCAAAATACCCTTTGCTTGCCAAGACCATAAGTTGAGCTCCACACATCATATGAGAGCATGCTATACCATTCTAGAAATCTAAGACAATGAGGAACAATTCTTATGTTGACCAGAAATTCACTTGAAATCTCCTTGAGGGGTAAAAGTTGCTTGGAAGTCAAGTCACTTTCACAGACAAAATTTCAGATACCTCAGATGACCTGTAACTTGCAAGGACCATAACTTGAGTTCTATAAATCTCCTTGATGTCTTCCACCACTCAAATAAAAGGTCTTGAGATCCTTTACAAGTTCCATGTTGGCCAAGGATCCATTTGAAGCTAGCATTTTGACTTACCTTGCTTGGAAATTTGACCTAAACTAGGGGATTTTACACAGAAACCCTAATTTAGAAACTCCTCTTCTCCTTGATTTCTCTTGATTTCTTCTTGGCATATCTCCATATCCTTCTTTATATGTCAAATGATGAACCCCACATCTCTCCAATAGACTTGAATGCCCTTTAAATCAGTCAATTGACCTAGGGTTGACTTAGGGTTGACCCAGATGAAACCCTAGTTGACTGTCTTCAGCTGTAGTTCTTGTGCTCTCATCAATGACTTGTCTCCTTCTTTAAATGACTTTCTAAGTCTCTCATAATGTCTAGATACTCTCCATACCTTCAACTCACAGCTCACAACCCTCTTGTTGACCCTCAGATACCCTCAGCTAGGAGATGGACTCAAGGCTTGATCTGCTGAACTCTTTGCTTTCAAATCTTTTTCTGATGACTTGAATGAGATTGAACTGGGATAATAACCTCTTGATAGGCTTCTAAAGATGAGAATAGTGCTTGGCCCCTTGTTGGGTGATTTGCTATGCTATGATATGCAGATGATTAGTCTATGTACATGACTCTATATGCAAATGCTAATGATATTGAAACATAAACCCAATGAATAAGGTTGAGCAAATTTTAGGGTGCAACAGCTGCCCCTATTAAAGCGACTTGGACCCGATTGGGTGAAGAGAGAACGGCCTTCAAACCTTCGAGGTACGAGACGGTTGAATACTAAGAAACCCGGAAATTTGCCAACCGCAGAAATAAACTGCACCACTGTCTGGGTAACGACATCCACTGCTTGGATCTGACTGTTTGCAGCTGCTCACTGATCTCGTAACGACCACCCTGGGGATTGTCTTCATCGTTCTGAAAAGGATTCTGTCATAACAGATTGCTTGCTTGTCCACGTTAGGACTCTGTCTGTCATCAATACGAAGAAATCTCAACTAAAACCTGTCCACGTTAGGACTCCACTTGCTGTTAACCCAGAAAAATCTCGGCAACTCCGCTGGGGATAATTCGTCTGCATTTCCATAAACTGAATCGTCCACGTTAGGAATAAAACTCTTCCACGTTAGGGGTAACACCTGTCCACGTTAGGAGTCATCTCTTCTGTATCTGTCCACGTCAGGACTAAACCTTCCATCTTTCCACGTCAGGATGCAATCTTCTTTCCACATAAGGAGAACTATATCAATCTGTCCACGTAAGGACTCCAATACCACTTGACCTGTCCGCGTCAGGACTCCAATCTTTCCACGTAAGGAATTCAACTTTAATCTGTCCACGTAAGGACTCCGCTCTTTCCACGTAAGGAATCCATCATTCTTCCACGTCAGGAATCAACTTTCTTGAATCCGTCCACGTAAGGACCCCCATTTTTTCACGTAAGGAATCTCGTCTTTCCACGTAAGGAATAAACTCTTTGATCTGTCCGCGTCAGGACTAAACTTTTCCACGTAAGGAATACAACCTTAATCTATCCACGTAAGGACTCCGCTCTTTCCACGTAAGGAATCCTCCTCCTATGTGTCCGCGTAAGGACTCAATCTTTTCCACGTAAGGAACACGATCTCCTATCCCCGTAAGGAACCATTTTTCTGATTTGTCCATGTAAGGACTCCCATCTTTCCGCGTAAGGAATCGACTCCTTTTCCACGTCAGGAATGCCTCTCCTTCCACGTAAGGAATAAACTTGATATGTCCGCGTGAGGACTCGATCTTTCCGCGTAAGGAAACCCATTTTTCCCACGTAAGGAATCTCATCTTTCCACGTTAGGAATAAACTTTCATCTTTCCACGTCAGGAACTGAAACCTCTTTTCCCATGCAAGGAATAGACTTGTCCACGTCAGGACCCCTCTTTCGTCTTGATTTGTCCACGCCAGGACTCAGACATCTTCGACCTGCTGAGGAAATAAGACTTGTCCACGTCAGGACTCACACCTTTGCCTGATCTGCCCACGTCAGGACCCAGGCTTTGCCAACACGAAAAAAGATAACTGCTGAGAGTAACTGGTCCGCGTCAGGACACCAACACAAAGAGCAATCACTTTTTTGTCAACGTCATGACTTCCCATTTCGCCAATTTCGAGAATCTGAATCTGCCCACACTTCCCTAACCCGGGGAAATAAACCTGTCCATGTTAGGACGCCCACTTCTGAAGAAATCCCGTCAATATAGGAGTAAATTGTCCACGTCAGGACTTAGTTCTCCATTAATCCCCACCCACAAACTTCTTAGCACCGACGTGACAGCGACTTTGGGGCGGACTTTACTGGGGATATTTGGAAACCAAACTACCGGACGCCTGTTCTGATAACCGGCGGTGGCCTCTGAAATTCTGATTCATGAAACCCCTGATGACAAATACTTCTGCCTGGGAATGAAGAGAAACTTAGCCTGATAACTCTGTGGGGAATACTGCCGAAACTGACATTATCATTGAATGTCTCATGCCGAGATCTTGAATATTTGGTAGTTCATTTGAGCAAGAGTTCTCTCCACCTGAACTGCTAGAGTACAGAAACTGCTTCAGCAAAATAAACGCTGAAGATAATGCCGACTCCGCCGGGGATAGCCAGATGCTACAGAATTATTCCAGCAAAATAAATGCTGGAAGGGTGAAGTCAACCATACTGGGAAGTTGGGAGCTCAAACCAAACACCCTGTTGAGGTAACCCCCTGCTGGGGAATATAACTTTGCTGGGGAATAGCAGGTATGCCAAGTATGCTCGGACTTTCTGCTGGAGGGTGAACTGATATTACACGGTATCCCTGACAGAATAGATGACAGGACCCACCACCAACTCTGCTGGGGGGTCTTGATCTTCGAGTTCCACTGGGAGGAAAGAACACTTGCTGAAAAGAGAATTCCGCTAGGGATGGGATGATTCTGCGGGGAAAGGCGAACTGCCTGGATACAGCTCACCCTAGCCTTATAATCCTGGAATCGGCTTTACTGGATAATCCTTTTGCACAAGCTACAACTAGCTGGAGAGTTCTATCCTTCTTCAGGAAGAACTTGCATGACCGGCGTGAGGGCTGAATCTTTAGTTATTGCAATCTTTTGATCATCTTCCTCGTATGGTTATGAAACCTGCAACAACACAAACAAGACACGACAAGCCTATGCAATCAAATCAATTCAGGTTAGTGACGTTATTTTCAGTTAATCCAAAGCTTTAGCAACTGTTGGCAAGGGCCAGTGACGTTATACACACGCTAGTTTCATCAAACTTAGGCGTTAATCAAGCACAAAACAGTAAAGAACAGTGTCAAGTATTGAATAACGTATTTTTATTGATTGGGCCCCTGAATGGGCGGAGTTTTTGTACACGGGCTGTAACTCCTGAAATGAGGAAGCTACACAAAGCAAATATACAAGTATACAAGTATGCACAAGAAGCATAAATATTGACAACTTAAATTTGTACACATGTCGGCAACGGGATGCAGATGAACACCACGAACTGATCCTCCCATGACTCGCCCGACCCTAATGCTTTTCCCGGTATCCCCACTTCTGAAAAGATTGTATCCGATAACTGGCTCCTCAAATGTATTCTCCCGCATTGATGCTTATTGCAATTATCAAATTCGGACCGCAGTCATTCGCTTTTCAAATCCCTAACTTTTGCGTGAACCGCCCTTTACGGGTTTTCAGTTCACCGGGATACCCTTTTTTTCCGAAGCCGCCCAGTGTAGGTTTTCAACTTCGCGGGTGTACATTTTTCAATTTTATCCCTAACTTTTGCCCGAACCTTTCATTCTGTTTTTGGTTCGCCAGGATGCCCCATTTTTGCCTGGACTCTCTTTTTCTGTCCAGCGGGTCTATTTTAAGCAAAGTATTTTTTAACTGCGTCCGAATTCACAGGTGACGTAAAGTCTTCTCCGTCCATGGTGGACAACAACAACGCTCCTCCTGAAAAGACTTTACTGACAACGTATGGCCCTTCGTAGTTGGGGGTCCACTTGCCCCTGTGATCTGCTTGCGGCGGGAGAATCCTTTTCAGCACAAGGTCGCCCGTCTGAAAGCTTCGCGGATGTATCTTCTTGTCGTACGCTTTCTTCATTCGGCTCTGGTACAAACGACCATATGCTAGAGAAGCTAGCCTCTTCTCATCCATCAAACTCAATTGATTCAACCTGTCTTTCACCCATTCTGCCTCGTCCAGCTAAACGTCTCGCAATACCCTCAGAGAAGGGATCTCAACCTCTAATGGTAATACCGCTTCCATTCCGTATACCAACGAGAACGGAGTTGCCCCGGTTGATGTGCGTACCGTCGTACGATAACCGTGCAAAGCAAAAGGTAGCATTTCATGCCAATCCTTATAGGTCACCACCATTTTCTGAACAATTTTCTTGATATTTTTATTGGCCGCCTCAACAGCGCCATTCATCTTGGGTCGGTAAGGAGAGGAGTTGTGATGTTCGATCTTGAAATTCTGACAGAGCTCCTTCATCATTTTGTTGTTCAGATTTGAACCATTATCCGTGATTATCCGCTCGGGAATCCCATATCGGCAAATGATATCTCTCTTGATGAATCTGGCCACCACTTGCTTCGTTACATTCGCGTAAGACGCCGCTTCCACCCACTTGGTGAAATAATCGATTGCTACTAGGATGAACCGATGCCCGTTAGAAGCTGTCGGCTCGATCTTTCCAATCATATCGATTCCCCACATCGAGAATGGCCATGGAGATGACATCACATTTAGAGGACTCGGAGGCACGTGTATCTTGTCAGCATAGATTTGGCACTTGTGGCACTTCCTCGCGAACTTGAAACAATCAGTTTCCATCGTCAGCCAAAAGTAACCTGCCCTCAGCAGCTTTCTCGTCATAGCATGCCCACCAGCATGCGTACCAAAGGTACCTTCGTGAATTTCCTCCATGAGAAGCTTTGCCTCTTTCTCGTCTACGCAACGCAACAGCACCAAATCGTGGTTTCTTTTGTATAAGGCGCCATCCGGATTCAAATAGAAATTGCCCGCTAATCTTCTGAGAGTCTTCTGATCTTGACTGGATGCCCCAGCCGGATACTCTTTATTCTTCAGAAAATTAAGGATATCAAAATACCATGGTTTGCCATCAGATGCTTCATCAATAGCAAATACATAAGCTGGCCTGTCTAGCCGAGAGATAATGATTCGGGGAGCTTCGTTCCAAAAATTGACCTTGTACATGGAAGACAAAGTGGCAAGGGCGTCAGCCATTTGATTTTCTGCCCGCGGTACGTGATGCAATTCAATTTTGTCGAAGAAAGGCAACAATCTCCTTGCATAATTCATGTAATGTATCAAATTGGGCTGCCGTGTCTCCCATTCCCCTTTTATCTGATTCACCACCAGAGCTGAGTCTCCGTATACGTCCAGATGTTTGATTCGCAAATCAATGGCTTCTTCAAGCCCCATTATACAAGCTTCGTATTCGGCCTCATTGTTGGTAACGGCAAAGGTCAATCGGGCAGTAAACGGGATGTGCGACCCGTGTGGCGTGGTGATGATTGCCCCTATTCCGCTACCGTAAGCATTCACAGCTCCGTCAAATATCATCTTCCATTTGGAACCCAACTCTGGTCCCTCGTCTGGCAACGGCTCTTCACAATCTTTCATCTTTAGGTACATGATATCCTCGTCAGGAAAATCAAACCTCATCGATTGGTACTCTTCAATAGGCTGCTCCGCCAGATACTCAGACAGCACACTCCCCTTTATAGCCTTTTGCGAGACGTACTGAATATCATATTCAGACAAGACCATCTGCCAACGGGCAATTCTACCTGACAACGCCTGCTTTTCAAATACATATTTGATAGGATCCATCTTCGAGATGAGCATGGTTGTATGATTCAGCATGTACTGCCGCAAACGCTTGGCGGCCCAGGCTAGCGCGCAACAAGTTTTCTCAAGCATTGAGTATCGAGATTCACAATCTGTAAATTTCTTACTCAGGTAATAGATCGCATGCTCTTTCCTCCCCGTCTCGTCGTGTTGACCGAGAACACAACCCATGCTTCCCTCAAGAAACGTCAAATACATTATCAAGGGTCTACCTGCCACTGGGGGTATTAGAATAGGAGGCTCCTGCAAATACTGCTTTATTTTATCGAACGCCTTTTGACAATTTTCGTTCCACGTCACAGCTTGATCTTTCTTCAACAACTTGAATAACGGTTCACACGTGGCCGTTAGGTGAGATATGAACCGGGCGATGTAGTTCAATCTTCCTAAAAACCCGCGCACCTCTTTCTCTGTTTTAGGCGTCGGCATTTCTTGAATCGCTTTTATTTTAGCAGGATCGACCTCTATTCCTCTTTCGCTTACGATAAACCCCAGGAGCTTACCCGATCTCACCCCGAAGGTGCATTTGTTAGGATTCAGCCTCAGCCTGAACTTCCTAAGCCTTTTAAATAGCTTTAGCAGATTCACCAGATGCTCTTCCTCCGTCTGGGATTTGGCAATCATATCGTCAACATATACTTCGATCTCTTTATGCATCATGTCATGGAAAAGAGTCGTCATCGCACGCTGATATGTTGCCCCAGCATTTTTCAAACCGAAGGGCATCACTTTGTAACAAAATGTTCCCCAAGGCGTTATGAAAGTAGTCTTCTCCATATCCTCTGGCGCCATTTTAATCTGGTTATAGCCTGAAAAGCCATCCATGAAGGAGAATACGGAGTATTGAGCAGTATTATCAACTAACACGTCAATGTGAGGAAGTGGAAAATCGTCTTTTGGGCTTGCTTTATTCAAATCTCTATAGTCTACGCACATTCGAACCTTGCCATCTTTCTTTGGCACTGGTACGATGTTGGCAACCCATGAAGGATACTTCGTCACAGCCAAGAAACCAGCGTCCCACTGTTTCTGAACTTCCTCTTTGATCTTCATTGCCATATCTGGTCGAGTTCTGCGAAGCTTTTGTTTGACCGGCGGGCAATCTTCTTTCAGTGGCAGGCGATGCACGACCATATCTGTATCGAGCCCTGGCATATCCTCATACGACCAAGCGAATACATCACTATACTCTTGGAGCATTTCAACCAGTCTTCGCTTGACATCACTCTGCAGTGCGGCTCCGATACGAATATTTTTCTCAACCCCTTCCGACCCCAAGTTGATAATTTCGATGACCTCATCGTGAGGCAGAATGGCTCTTTCCTCTTGCCTTACTAACCAAGACAGTTCTTCAGGAACGTCGCTATCTTCGACAACCTCTTCTTCGGCCTGGAATACCGGGTGATCGAAGTCGGGACGAGTCATAGGTGGTTCAAGGATGTCATCTGAAAATGTTATCCTGCAAAAGGAATGGTTAAGTGCTTCAAAATGCGTATAAAGCGAATAACCACGTTGCCATTTTATTGAAAAATATAAAACAAGAAAGACAGGGATTACAGTATTTGCACATGAAAAAACGCCATTTATTTAATGATTAACACGCAATGTTTATAACAACACAGCCCTAAGCAAATCCTGATGCCCCGGGCAAGACATCAGATTATTCAACAATTAATAAAGCAAAGCATTACTGTTTAAAAGTCACAGGAACAAGCTCCTGAATAGACCAGTTGCACAGTCCTTGTCCTGGCGTGCTTGGCTGAATCCAGGCATCCATATCACAGTCGCTGTCTCCTTCATCAGACTCTGAAGCAGCATTGACAGTTTCGTGACACACCCCACTGGCAGAGATGGTGATTGGCTTTCTGAAACGGGGGGCCCCCACGGAAGGAGTTGATGACGACGGTTGGTATCCCAGCCCGAACCGGTCCATCTTCACAGGAATGTCCAGCACTTTGCCCCAACCCTTGGCTTCTCCTGCTTCCACTAGAGCTTGAGCTTCCTTATACGATGAGACAGCTATCTCTGGCACTTTGCTCGGCCCGGGACCTTTGTCCTTGATGCGCAAACCTTTGAATGCCTGGCATGGTGTTTCGTGGATCTCTCCGTCGACTTCCACATATTTAAATGAAGATAGATGGCTGACCAGGATGTCCTCTTCTCCGCACACGGTGACTACGCTGTCTCCGACCATATATTTTAACTTCTGATGCAGGGTGGACGTGACTGCCCCTGCTCCATGAATCCAGGGTCTCCCAAGCAAGCAGCTGTACGCAGGCTGTATATCCATGATATAAAACTCAGTTGCAAACACTTCCGGCCCCACTTGCAGAGGCAAAGTAATCGATCCAAAGACTGTTCTCCGCGTGCCGTCAAACGCTCTGACTACCAAATCACTGGGTGTGCACAAGATTCCTCTAACATCCAACTTCATCATCGCCTTCTTGGGCAGCACATTCAAAGATGATCCGGTGTCAACCAATACGTGCGACATTACTGATCCTCTACACTCAACAGATACGTGTAGTGCCATATTATGATCTCTCCCTTTCGGAGTTAAGTCAAAATCGGTAAAGCCCAAGCTGTGACCCGCATTCACATGTGCCAATACTCCTTCTAGCTGGTTCACGGAGACGTCTTGGGGTACAAACGAAGTATCCAGGACTTTCAGCAAAGCATTTCTGTGAGCTTCCGAACACAATAACAATGACAGGATAGATATCTTGGACGGCGTCTGCTGCAAATGCTCCACAATCTTGTAATCACTTTTCTGAATCAAGCGCATGAACTCTTCTACGTCTTTCGATGCCGATTCTTTGTCACTTGCCTGCGCTGGGACATTCTCAACTACTTTCCCTTTTCCTTTCGCTAGTCTTTCAGCCTCCACTTCAGGAGATATAAAGATCCTGCCACTCCTTGTCATGCCTCCTGAGCCGACAACATTATCCACAGTCTCGGCTGGCTGCTTATTAACATCAATTTTTATCCCGTCACAATACACCTCTAACCCATATGACCATGGGACTGCTTTTGTGTTCTCGTACGGGATCGGCCCGGCCTTAGTTATGGTGATCGGTGGTCGCTGAGCTGGTGCTGCAATAGTGATCGTCTTCCGAGGAATCGTTACCGTGGCCACATCACTCCGATTATCCACTACTGCCCCTGTAGGCTCATCAGTTGCCGCTCGGTCAAACTGCAATATGCCCTCATCTATTAAAGCCTGAATGCCTCTCTTCAACTCCTCACACCCTCCAGTTAGGGTCCAACAGTCTAAGCAATACTCGTTACATCCTGGGTAAACACCCCCTTGCAACAGTCGGCTCTTTATCTCGCTCAGAGGCGTCTTTAAATCTTCAACATTCATAACCAGATTCAACCCTTCCTCAGTCAGAACGGCGTTTGCCCCATGATTAGGCATGGGTTTCTGCACTATATTCGGACCTGCTGTTCCGAAATTGATAGTCTTATTGTCCAAAAGATCCTGCACAACATGCTTAAAAGCATGGCAACCTTCTATATCGTGACCTGGAGCCCCAGAATGAAACTCACAGTGCCCGCTTGCATCGTAACCAAACGGGGGAGCTCCCGTTATTGGTGCCAGAGTTCTTTTCTCTACCAGGTTCAATCCCAACAATGTCTGCAATAAATCGGCATAGGTTGAGGGAGGCTTCTCAAACACTCTTCTCGGTTTACTACCCTGGAATCTTCGCTGAGCTTGTTGTGCCCCCTGCTGAGGCTGCTGCTGCTGTTGCATTGGCTGTTGCTGAACCGGTGGTTGTTGCTGGAGTGGTTGTTGTTGATACGGGATAGTAACACTCGCCACCTGCTGCGGCTGACGATATTGACCTCGTCCCCTGCCTCGGCCCCGGCCTCGGCCTCCAAATACTGCGCTTGCCTCGCCCTGACGGCGCCCACCATAAGCTTTCCTATTACTGCCAGATGCAGTTGATTCCTCGACTTGGAACTTTCCTTGCTTAATGTTACGTTCAATCTTTTCTCCCATTAGAATCAGGTCTGAAAAACTGGCCAGAGACGTATGAAACAGCATGTCATGAAACAGCCCTGTGAATGTGCCGACAAACATGTCATTCATTTCCTTATCTTCCACCGGAGGACGGACCCTGGCAGCCATATCGCGCCACCTTTGCGCATACTCTTTAAAACTCTCCCCCTTCTTTTGCGACAGCCCGGCCAACTGGACCCGATTGGGTGCCAAGTCGCTGTTATACTTGTAATGGGCTACAAATGCCTCTGCTAATTGCTTCCACGTCTTGATATCAGTTGGCTCCAGCCCCATGTACCACTCTAGGGAAGGGCCCGACAGACTATCCTGAAAGAAATGCATTAGCATTCTTTCATCAGTTGAGTATGCAGACATCTTTCTGTAATAAGCTCGTACATGCACTTTCGGACATGTGTCTCCTTTATACTTGTCAAACGCGGGAGCTTTGAATTTAATTGGCACCCTTAAGCCAGGTACCAAGCCCATTGTTGCCATGTCCAATCCCACAGCACTTTGGTTTAGGACTCCCCTCATCTGCTCTTCCAGCATTCTGATCTTCTGGGAATCATCCATCGGCCCTTCGAAACCTCCTCCAGAGAAGGCGTCCTCTTGCTGATCTTCTTGCCACATACCATTTCCACCCCCATACCCATCATATCCGTTATTACGTCCAGTTCTGATCTGATTCATCCCCGGACCTCGGCCTCTGTTGCCGTACCCTTGAACTCCTCCAGCAGGACCAAAAGCCATAAATCCAGTACCGTTTCCGTTTCCAAAGCCTGCGTAACCCTGATTGGTCGCGCCATAACCGTCTTGCCCAAAGCCTTGAGCATTAAAGCCATACTTGCCAGTGTTATCGAATCCCTGATCGTTGAATCCGAATCCAGTATTGACAAAGCCGTTGCCTCCCATATTATCTCCCAAATTGACATCACCCAGCCCAACATTATGGACAGCAGTCTCATTTCCAACTCCGACGTTACCATTCACAGCAGCGGTAGCGTTGTTAACATTAGCAGCAGGTGTATTGACTACAGGTGGAGCCACTGGCGTGGGAGTGCCGTCTCCGTGAACAGTATCGACCCGTACGGACTGATGATCTTCATTACCGTGACCAGCATTTCGAGCCAACAGAGGCTGGACCATGGCCTGCAAATTCTCCTGCCCTTTCGCAATAGCTTCCATGGTCTGCATAAAGAGAGCAAGCTTCTCGCGCACATCTTGCATCTCGTTCTGCATTTGATCCATGATTCTTCAACAGTTGGTGCGGGTAGAATAGCGGTGCGGGTGCTGATCTGCAATCCTGAAAAGTACCTGGTATAGAGCAGGACATAAGACACTTATTCAAAGATTACCTGTAATGCAATATGAATATGAATGCAATGCAATGTGTCTATGCATTAGGGAAATTCATTCCCCCAGTTCTAGTGTGAAGGTGCCAGTGCGGTGACAGTGCTGACAATAGGAATATCGGAGCTGAATCATAGAAAGCCTCATATATTGCAGGGAAAATCAATAAGCCCAAAATACAATAAAGAAGGCATGACCTCAACCAACAATCCTGGTGATGGTCAGCACTATGCAAATAAAGCATACAAGTTACTATATGAAATGATCAAATCCTCCCAAAAGTCTGGTATTCTTCTATCAACTTCTTGGTCTCTGGATGGCTTGGTCGATCAAGCAGCCCTTCAACAAGTTGGTTTCTCTTCTTAAGAACACGGCGCACGTCTTCAGCAGTTTCTTCCCATGTTGCTTCTCCGAAGCAATCTTCTAGCTTTCGCTTCTGAGACACCGCTTCATCTCTGCATTTGATTGCCTTGTTCAGTGCATGCTGGACACTATACCGGGTCATCACTTCTTCCTCACACTTCTTGATGCTAGACTTCAACTTCTCTTCGAGGTCGGAAATTTGTTGCTTCAGCTTATCTTCCCTCTTCTTATTGTTGGTGAGTGTAGCATTCCAAGTCTTATTGCAAGAGGAGATTTCTCGGTGTGCTGCGTCGAGCGCCTTCTTTTTGGCTCCCAGCATGTCATGGGAGCTTCTGAACTCTTGCCCCAAACGTTCGCGCTTCTTCCTCTCCTCAGCCAACTCAGCCCTTAATCTGTTCATTAGCTCAATCTGCTGTTGGAAAGCATACACGGCCTTGTTTTTCTCACTGCGTACCTGGGCTAACTCTTGCTCTAACCCTTCATTAATCTTCACCAAGGCTTCCTTTTCCTTCACAACTTGCTCGTAGACTTCCCTAGAAACAGTAGTTGGCTCCGCTACCGGAATGGGAACAAGAATTGGTGCATCTGGAAACGGCATCCTCAACTGACTAGCCCTCTCCTGAATCCAAACTCTATAAGGTGCATAGGCCTGACAGTCATTCTTTCCTAACAAAGGCTTCCCTCTGCGGTTAATACGCGTCCAGGCATGTTGCAACTTGGCTAATAACTCCCCCTTCACGTCACCTGTGAAGTACAGAGATTCCTGTACTTCTTCCTCCTGAGGTGGATTCTTCAGCGCATATCCAAAATGACGAATGAATAGAGAAGGGTTGTAATTGATACACCCTTTTCTTCCTATCAGCGGCACATTAGGGTACCCAGAACAACTAAAGATGAGCTCAGACCCCAACAGGTCTCGATCAAACCACACAACATCTTCGGAATATAGCCTCATCAGGCGCTCTGACCAACTGGTTGAGGTTGCACTGTCTGCAAAGGGTCCCTTCATAGGGAGATGACTTTTGAACCACATATTCAACAGAGGAGTACAGCAGTAAACAACTTTTCCCCTTCGGTTTTCGTTCTTGTAGTGCAATGAGTGGTAGAAGTCTCCGATCAACGTTGGCACTGGATTGCCGGCAGCGAACAGATAGAAAGCATCCAAGTCCACAAAATTGGGCAGGTTAGGGAACAGCACAATTCCATAAATGCATAGAGCCAAAATAGCGTTGAAAACCACCCAACAACCGCTCTTGGCGTACTCTTGAGCTTTGCCAACCAAGAAATCGTGAGAGAAACCGGGAACCCCGAGCCAAGAAGTCACTAACAACTCAGCAGCGTTCATATGCAAGGCTTTGGCTAAGTCCTCCAGCTTGGGCTCAGCAGCAGAGTGAATAAAGGGAACCTTGTTCTGCACGGGAAGCTCAGTAAACTCCACATACTCCTCAATGGTAGGTCCTAGAATGAAGTCAGCAAAAGTAAAGCATCTCAATGCGGGGTCATAGAACTGCATCAAGGTGTATAGCCCGTTCATCTCATCAGCAGTGGGCTTACAGACTAATCTCAGTAATCTCCCATGACTCATTCTGAAGCTTCTCCTAACCTCCTCATCGGCAAGAGATATCAGACCAAGCAAAGAAGTAATATCAGGTGAAGGCAGCTTATACGCAACTGTTTTCCTCAAACCAGCCATAATCAATACTCAGAAGTCTGGGCACTAGAACCGGGGAATATGCAAATGCACCTGCAGCACAGACATACGTTAGTGAAATGCAAGTGGTAATGGATATGCAGGCAATGCAATGCAAGTAACATGCAACAGGGACCAAAGCTGTAGCTGAATAGCCTGAACCCAATCAAGAAATCTCAGATAGACTCCATAGAAGTCCTCAAACCCTGGTCTCAGATAGACCTAAAGCAAAGCTCCAACAATGGTCTCTGACAGACCTCACACCATAACTCCAACTGGTCTCTGGTAGACCTCGAATCATATCTCCAATTGGTCTCTGACAGACCTCAGGACACTCCAACTGGTCTCTGACAGACCTCAAATCTCATCTCCGATTGGTCTCTGACAGACCTCCTAACTTTCCATAAATACCCAGGATCTCTGATCAAGAAATAACCGGTAGTCTGAAGGTCTAGTTACCTGCATAACCCCAAACCCTCTCACAGGTGGATGTCCTAGTAACTGACAAAGGTACGGCATCCTATGCGGTCGTCGGCGTCACAGACTTTCAGGGTTGATGATACGATTCCCAGAAGGAGTGGCATCATCAAATCCTGAAGAGGCCTCACTTAGCCAACTTCCAAATGATCGGTTCCCGGAGTCGACAATTCAGCTGACCAACAACCCCTTCGACCCAAAGGGTAGAAAAAGAAGCCAACCAGAAGAACCTCGTCCGAGTGTAGATTTCATGAGACACTAATGCAAGCAAAGCCGGCACGCGCCCACTACTTTCTACGCTAATTCTAGGTGCACTCAAGCCCAGGTCCGGCTTATCTCTCAATATCAGAACACCCGTTACACCCCAAATACAGCAATAATAATCAATATACAAAGCTGAAAATTCAAGGTTAGAAATATACAATAACTCCATACAAAATCCTCGACGGGAAAACAAGCGCTAGGATTGACTCTCTCAGAGGGACGTTGGATCCCAAATGCCTAAGAACCATCGCAGTTCTTAGCAGCCAGGGGACGTTGGATCCCCAGCAGAGTCGCCAGCTGTCGCTACTGCGAAAATCGGCGCCGGCTGAACAGAAGAGTCGCCACCGTGCGTTATTTATCCCACGGGAGGGAAAGGAAACGCTCAGAGTAAACCTCGCACAACACGGGAAAGGTATGGTCGTCGCAACCAAAACCTGGATTCGGGAGTCGGTTACGCAAGGGGAAGGTATTAGCACCCCTCACGTCCGTCGTACTCGACGGGATCCACGCTTGTTTTCGGGTATGGATTGTTATTCTATCTAAACTATGGGTCGAGGGTTAAAAAGAAAATAAAATGAAAATAAAAATGACTCGGCAAAGTATCACACTTTATGCCTACGTATTCCCGTCTGGAACGAGAAATCAGAGTCAACGTAGTTCGCCTACCTACGGGAAAGGAGGGGAAGGTTGCTCGCTAGGATATCGCATCCTATGCCTACGTACTTCCACACAGCATGGAAGATCAGAGCAAACGTAGTTCGCCTACCTACGGGAAAGGAGGGGAAGGTTGCTCGCTAGGATATCGCATCCTATGCCTACGTACTTCCACACAGCATGGAAGATCAGAGCAAACGTAGTTCGGGCCACGTACGACACAAGCTTGTCTTGGTTGGTTTTATTCCTTCTGAAAAAGGTTTTCTGATTAGCGGTCCAAGCGGACAAAAATGACGTCTTGATGAGTTCACATTCTTTTACGGAAGAAGTGTCTTTTATTGTGTTTGAAATTTTATTGTATTTTCTGTTTGTTTTTGAGGAAGAAGAGATAGAACTCTAACCTATGGTTGCGAAGGGAAACGAACTAACCTAATGTTATCATGCATGGGTTAAGACCTAGTGTCTATCATGCTCCTCTCTTGCACAGAGAGAAACAGAGATCCTACGGGATAGGCAGAAACAGAAACAATATCAGATATATATAGTAAAACAGTAAAATGCATGGATGCAACAGTACAAGCAAGGCAAGGGAGTCCCACTCAACCTCGAACCTAGAAAACAATAGGCAAAAGTGAACAGACTTCACTTTCAACCCAACAGGGTAAACAGCAAACAATACAGTCCAGAAAACCAATCAATACATCAGAAATGAAATACAGCAATAAAACAAGCAGCTTCAGCAGCTCTGAATCAACATCCATCTTCAAGTCATCTCCAATCAGTTACAGGCTTCAACAAGCATTAATCTCCATCTTCATGGCCTTCAGGCAAGGGCTTTGTTCATCAGTTTCCTATAAGCAATGGCTTTTCTTCAAGTCTCCAATCTTCAGGGATGAGCATTAGTCAACAAGAGGAGAGGAATGTTAAATAGTAAAATGCCTACCAAAGGTGGCTCATTAACTGTTAACATTATGCAGACAGGTTTCTCTCAAAAGTTCTATCTTCCAAATACTTTCACTGATCCTTCCAAAGGAAGGAGGTGGATATTTGAAAGAGACTTTGAATCATAGAGAAAGGATGGATGCAGACAAGGCATTCCATGTTTGAGAAGCAAGCTTTCTAATCTAGAGCTCTGCCTAGCTCCTAAACCCTAGTCTTCTCAGCAACTGCTGGCAAGAACCTCCTCAACTCTTGACAAATGATCTTAAATCTCTGGATCTCCAATGGTCTTCATCTCCTCAAGTCTTCAGCTTCCCCAAGTCCCCAGACAAACCCAATACCCAAACAAGCAAGCAACAATCCCCAGAGGGCACACCACACCAGTCAATCAGATACAACAGCATATTAATAGCAGTAGGGGAATCCTGACTTTTTCTAAGGGATCTAATAACTACCCATAGCCCCTATAGTCCCATAACTAAACTAGTCAAACCCTAAGTCCTAAGGGAAAAGAATCAAATCTCCTAAGTCATCACTTAACCCTAGTTTTATCCATGTTATTCACACCTACATTAAGCACCTAAACTTAATTTCTAAAAATGGGAACTAAATTGAATCTACAAGTTCAATGTCTAATCTAAACAACCTAAAAAGAATGAACAAAAAATATGAAAGTATCTAATAGAACAAAAATTAGTAAAATCATGCATGAAATGAAACTATTTAAAATGTCATTTATTTAGAAAATATGGGAAAAAGATCAAATAAAAAATAAAATGCAATTTTTATTTTTTAGAATTTTCTAGACATCCCAAAGAAAATAATGCAAAAAGAATGAATTAAAAATGATTATTTAGCTATTTATTATGAATTTTAGAAGATGCATAAAAAATTAAAGAAAATAAAAGAAAATAAAATGAAATAAAATGGAGGGGGTGTGAAAAGCATGGCCAGACAGTTCAGATAATTGGGCTTCACGCGCGTGGGGGTGTCAATAGCATCTGAGCCCACTTCCCTCTATTTAAATGAAACGGTGCGTTTCAACATTTAAAATCTCCCTCCCTTTTCAGCTTTAATCGTGGCCGTTGGATGAGTCTTCAAGTCAAAGGTCAAAATAAGATCGTGTGGCTCATGGATCGTCTCCTACCTCCAGCAAACCCTAGGTTCTGCAACTCATCCCCATGCACGAACCTTACACCTTTCTGTTCTCCTTCAACTCTCCATGGATTCATTCGATGTCAAGAGCAAAATTACTCTAAATCTCTCCCTCTACACAGCCATAGCCTTAGTTCTTCCTAAAACTCACTCACAAAGCAAGCTCGATATGTATAACAGATCTGATCCACCATGTTCAACTGACATGGATCCTCTCAATTCTCCATGGAAATCATCCTAAACTAACCTACACCTCACCCTGGTCATTTTAAGCACTCAATCCAAGATTATCTCACACGATTCTTGCCATTCTAAGCTTCATCAGAAATGGTGCACCATAATCAATGTCCATGAAACTTGCTCAAACTTATCAAAATCAATCATCTCCCTTATCCTAACCAGTCTACACTAACAATTCTCTAAAATTCTCATTAAATTATGCAATTCGAAGGAGGTTACCAACCTGTTATGAAACTGAAAACAGTTATGGAATACACTTGATCCAATGCTTGAAAGGTGGGGAAATTGATCAGTAATCTTGGAGATGAGTTCTGTATGCAATTAGAGAAGCTCCAAAGCTTTGAATCTTCTAGTTCCAAGGTTCTTGCACTTTGAATGATGATGATGAATATCTCAATTCCTTGCTCAATTTTCCAAAGAAATGTGTGGATTCTGATCTTTGTGTGATGATGATGAAGATTGAATCAAGAATGTTGAAGTTTGGTGAGAGATTGAGGGAATTTGGGAGGCTTATGCAAGAATGAAAAATGAGTGAAAATGGAGGTTTTTGACAAAGTGGTAGCACCAACCCTTGCATGATTCAGCTTGCATGAATATATAGGTGATATAGGAACCTCCTAGAAACTTGGAGAAGTTTCCCTTGTGCAAAATTCCCTTGAATGTTGATTATGTTTCTTATATTGCAAGCAACCATGGATAACTCTTAAATCTTGAACTAGACTCAAAATTCCACTTTAGCCAATGTCCTTAGAATGCCTTTTCCATTCAAAATGACCTATAATTTTGCATCATTTGGCCAAGATATGAAAAATACCATTTTTTTAAGCCATTTTCCTTCATTAAATTCACCAATTTTGAAACCTTGTGCCATGGACATTTCCAATCTCTCATGGTCACTTTTCTAGACTTAAAATGTCATTTGGAGCAAGTTTGATGTTGTAAGTTTTTCCATTTGAAGCTTCCTTGTATGAGTTTTGGGCATAGGTTAAAATGACCTGTAATTCACAAATGACCAAAATACCCTTTGCTTGCCAAGACCATAAGTTGAGCTCCACACATCATATGAGAGCATGCTATACCATTCTAGAAAGCTAAGACAATGAGGAACAATTCTTATGTTGACCAGAAATTCACTTGAAATCTCCTTGAGGGGTAAAAGTTGCTTGGAAGTCAAGTCACTTTCACAGACAAAAGTTCAGATACCTCAGATGACCTGTAACTTGCAAGGACCATAACTTGAGTTCTATAAATCTCCTTGATGTCTTCCACCACTCAAATAAAAGGTCTTGAGATCCTTTACAAGTTCCATGTTGTCCAAGGATCCATTTGAAGCTAGAATTTTGACTTACCTTGCTTGGAAATTTGACCTAAACTAGGGGATTTTACACAGAAACCCTAATTTAGAAACTCCTCTTCTCCTTGATTTCTCTTGATTTCTTCTTGGCATATCTCCATATCCTTCTTTATATGTCAAATGATGAACCCCACATCTCTCCAATAGACTTGAATGCCCTTTAAATCAGTCAATTGACCTAGGGTTGACTTAGGGTTGACCCAGATGAAACCCTAGTTGACTGTCTTCAGCTGTAGTTCTTGTGCTCTCATCAATGACTTGTCTCCTTCTTTAAATGACTTTCTAAGTCTCTCATAATGTCTAGATACTCTCCATACCTTCAACTCACAGCTCACAACCCTCTTGTTGACCCTCAGATACCCTCAGCTAGGAGATGGACTCAAGGCTTGATCTGCTGAACTCTTTGCTTTCAAATCTTTTTCTGATGACTTGAATGAGATTGAACTGGGATAATAACCTCTTGATAGGCTTCTAAAGATGAGAATAGTGCTTGGCCCCTTGTTGGGTGATTTGCTATGCTATGATATGCAGATGATTAGTCTATGTACATGACTCTATATGCAAATGCTAATGATATTGAAACATAAACCCAATGAATAAGGTTGAGCAAATTTTAGGGTGCAACACTGATCACAACATGCTATTCCATCAAGATTTTCGTGCAATATCCTAACAGTTATAAACTTCAACAGTTCTTGCACTCCATTAACAACTTTCATGAAAACTCTCCAAACCTTGTGGAATTCATCATCTAACCTAACTTAACCATTCTATGCTAACAAACCCTAATAATTCTAACCTAAACATGCAATTCGAATGAAGTTACCAACCTGGTGTGATGATGAAAACAGCTATGGAATCCTCTTGATCCAATGCTTGAAATGATGGGAAACTGATCAGTGAGCTTGTTCTTGAATTCTGTATGCAAAAGATCTTGCTCCAATGCTTTGAATATCCTAATTCCAAGATTCTTGCACTTTGAATGATGATGATGAATGGCACGATTCCTCCTTCAATTTGCCAAATGAATGTGTGAATTCTGATCCTTGGATGATGATGATGAAGAACAAAATAGTGGAAATTGATGATAGTTTGAGAGAGTTTGAGAAGCTTTTGCAAATGAGAGAAAAAAAGTGAAACTTGTGGCTTTGAGTAAATGTGATCACCAACCATGGCATGAACCCTCTCATATCAATATATACATGAGAATAGAACCTTCTAGAAACTTGGAGAAACTTCCCTTGTGTGATTTCCCTTGGATTTGGCTTATGTATCTTCCATTACAAGTAACCATGAATAACTCCCAAAATGTGAACCAAGCTCAAAATTCTACTTTATCCAATGTTCTCAAAATGATTTTTCCATTCAAAATGACCTATAACTTTGCCCCATTTGGCCAAAATATGAAAAATCTCATTTTTAAGTCCATTTTTATTCATTAAATCCAACAATTTTGAAACCTTGTGCTATGAATCTTTCCAATCTCTCATGGTCACTTTTATAGACTCAAAATGTCATTTGGAACAAGTTTGATGTTGTAAAGGTTTCCATTTGAAGCTTCCTTGTATGAGTTTTGGGCATAGGCTTGAAATGACCTGTAATTCTCAAATGACCAAAATACCCTTTGCTTGCCAAGACCATAAGCAGAGTTCCACAAATCATATGAAGGCATACTATACCATTATAGAAATCTAAGACAATGAGGAACAATTCTTATGTTGACCAGAAATTCATTTGAAATCTCCTTGAGGGGTAAAAATTGCTTGGAAGTCAAGTCACTTTCACAGACAAAATTTCAGATACCTCAGATGACCTGTAACTTGCAAGGACCATAACTTAAGTTCTATAAATCTCCTTGATGTCTTCCACCACTAAAATTAAAGGTCTTGAGATCCTCTACAAGTTTCATGTTGGCCAAGGATCCATTTGAAGCTTGCATTTTGACTTATCTTGCTTGGAAATTTGACCTAAATTAGGGGATTTTACACATAAACCCTAATTTAGAAACTCCTCTTCTCCTTGATTTCTCTTGAATTCTTCTTGGCATATCACCACATCCTCTTCTACATGTCAAATGAGGAACCCCACATCTCTCCAATAGCCCTTAATGCCTTTCAATCAGTCAATTGACCTAGAGTTGACCCAGGGTTGACCCAGATGAAACCCTAGTTGATTGTTTTCATCCCCAACTCCAATGACTTGTCTCCTTCTCAAAATGACTTTCTAAGTCTCCCATGATGCCCAGATACTCTCCATGCTCCATTCACAGCTCACAACTTACTTATTGATCCCCAGATACCCTCAGTTAGGAGATAGATGAACTGCTTGATCCATTGACTTGATATCTTCCAAATTCTTTTCTGATGACTTGAATGAGATTGAATCAGGATAATAACCTCTTGATAGACCTCTAGAGATGAGAATAATGATTGGTCCCTGTTGGATGATTTTCTATGCTATGCTATGCAGATGGTTAGACTATGTACATGAATATATATGCAAATGCTAATGATATTGAAACATAAACCAAGTGAATAAGGTTGGGCAAATTTTAGGGTGCAACAGCTGCCCCTATTCAAGCGACTTGGACCCGATTGGGTGAAGAGCCCGGAGCCTTCAGACATTCGCGGTAAGAGACAGTTGAATACTAAGAACCCGGAAATTTGCCAACCGCAGAAATAAACTGCACCACTGCTTGAAGAACGACATTCATCAACTGAATCTGACTGTTACGGCAACCAACTGATCCATTAGCGACGGTGCTGGGGATTATTTTCATCAGCCTGAAAAAGACATTATCATCGCAGAGATAGAATTTTGTCCATGTCAGGACGCCTGTGTCGTCAACACAAAGAAATCTCAACCAAACTTGTCCACGTTAGGAATAACATTGTCCACGCTAGGAACCAAACTTTCCACGTTAGGAATAACCACCTTTCCACGTAAGGAAACCATCTATTGTCTTGGTTTGTCCACGTGAGGACTCCACTTTTCCACGTAAGGAATGCATCTCTGTCCACATAAGGAGCACAATTTTCCACGTAAGGAATGCCATCTTCTTCCACGTAAGGAAACGAACTTCTTTTCTTTCCACGTAAGGAAACACAATCTTATCTTAGTTTGTCCATGTCAGGACTCCAATCTTTCCGCGTAAGGAAACATAACCTCGATCTGTCCACGTCAGAACTCCAACTTGATATGTCCACGTAAGGACTCAATCTTTCCACGTAAGGAATCACCTCTTTCCACGTAAGGAAACCACTCTTTCTGATTTGTCCACGTAAGGACTCCCATCTTGATATGTCCACGTAAGGACTCAATCTTTCCACGTAAGGAATCAATCTTTCCACGTCAGGAATGCTATTTTTCCACGTAAGGAATAAATCTGATATGTCCACGTAAGGACTCAATCTTTCCACGTAAGGGATCACTTCTTTCCACGTAAGGAAACCAACTTCTCTTCTAAATCTGTCCACGTCAGGACTAAATTTTCCACGTAAGGAATACATCTTTCCACGTAAGGAATCTATCTTTTTCCCCGTAAGGAATCATATCTTTCGATTTGTCCACGTAAGGACTCGCATGTCGACTTGCTGGAGAATTAGAACCTGTCCACGTCAGGACTTGCGCGTCTTTGACTTGCTGGGGAATAAGACTTTGTCCACGTCAGGACTCATACTTTGCCAACAACACGAAGAAGGATAAATTCGTCCACGTCAGGACTCTTGCGTCTTGCCATCACAAAGAACTACAAACTTTGTCCATGTCCGGACGCACCTTTCATCATTACGAAGAAAGATATCTGCTGGAAATAAATTGTCCACGTCAGGACGCCAACATGAAGAGTAACCAATCTTGTCCACGTCAGGACTCCATACTCAATCAATACCGAGAACTCGAATCTGTCCACGTTAGGACTAACACATATCGTCAACTTGAGGAAATGTCCACGTCAGGCCTCCACATTCCATCAATTCTGAGAAATTGAACCCGTCCACGTTAGGACTAGCACCTCCTATCAGCCCAGGGAATAAAACTGTCCACGTTAGGACACCCACTTCTCCAGCACGAAGAAATCCCGTCAATATCGGAATAAATTGTCCACGTCAGGACTTATTGCTCCATCGATCCCAACCCACAAACTTCTTAGCACTAACGTGATAGCGACTTTGAAGCGGACTCTGTTGGGGATATTTGAAAACCAAACTACTGGGGGCCTGCTCTAATAACCGGCGATAGCCTCTGCAATTCTGGTTCATGAAACCTTTTAATGCTGACGTAACAACAACTTTGAAGGAAACAATCCGCTGGTCGGACTAGAGAAACTTCAACAAGAAACCCTGGCGGGGAAATAAGTAACTCTACTTGGGGACAAAGAGAAACTTATCCTTCTGACTCTGTGGGGAGTAGTGCCAAAGCTGACACTTCGTTGAATGTCTCATGCCGAGACTTCGAATGTTTATTGATTCACCTGAGCGAGGGCTCTCTCTACCTGCAAGAGAAACAATACTTGAAACAAAAGGTTAGCCATCCTGGTTTATGTTTCACAATGCATGCGTTTGTCAATGATGCCATGTTCCATTTGACATGGAAATGCTACGCTTTTTTCATTTGGTGGGTGCAAGTATGACACTATATGTCGATGCCAATGCAGACTCGAGCTGCTGGGTACAGAAACTGCTTCAGCAAAATAAATGCTGAAAACAATGCCAACTTCGCTGGGGATAGCCAGATGCTACAGAATTATTCCAGCAAAATAAATGCTGGAAGAGTGAAGTCGACTCAGCTGGGAAGTTGGGAACTTAATTCCAATCACCTCATTGAAGGAACACCCTGCTGGGGGAATATATCTCTGCTGGAGAATGGCAGAGGCGCCTGGTATGATTGGACTTCTGCTGGAAAGTGAACGGATATCACACGGTATTTTGACAAAATAAATGCCAATGCGCCACACCGACTCTACCGGGGAGAGCCTTAATCTTCGAGTTCCACTAGGAGGAATGAAAATACTTGCTGGAAAGAGAACTCCGCTGGGGACGAACGGTTCTCTTAGGGAAAATCAACTGACTCCGCTGGGAGAGAGTAAATGACCCTGCAGGGAAAGGTAAACTGTCTGAATACAGCTCACCAATCTGAAATATTAATCTTCTGAGGCTAAACCCCTCTGCTTGAGATGCACTGTCTGAATACAGCCTTATAATCTTGGAATCGCCAAACTCTACTGAGGATGAATGGCTTTGCTGGAGCATGTCCTTTGGGTAAGCTACGACTAGCTGGGGAACTCGATCTCTCTTCAGGACGAACATGCACGACCTGCGTGGGGATCAAGTCTTTTGTTACTGCAATCTTTTGATCGTCTCCCTCGTACGGCTATGAAACCTGCAACAACACAAACAAGACAAGACAAGCCTATACAACCAAATCGATTCAGGTTAGTGACGTTATTTTCAGTTAACTCAAAGCTTTAGCAATTGTTGGCAAGGGCCAGTGATGTTATACACCTGCTAGTTTCAGTAAACTTAGGCGTTTTATCATGCACAAAACAGTAAAGAACCAGCATCAAGTACTGAATAACATATTTTATTGATTGGGCCCCTGAATGGGCGGAATTTTTTTGTACACGGGATGTAACTCCTGAAAAGAGGAAGCTACGTAAAGCAAATACACAAGTATGCACAAGAAGCATAAATATTTTGACAAATTAAATTTGTACACATGTCGGCAACGGGATGCAGACGAACACCACGAACTGATCCTCCTATGACTCGCCCGACTCTAATGCTTTCCCAGTATTCACACTTCCGAAGAGATTGTATCCGATAATCGACCCCTTGAGCGTATTCTCCCGCGCTGATGCTCACTGTAATATCAAATTCGGACCGCAGTCATTTGCTTTTCAAATCCCTAACTTTTGCGTGAACCGCCCTTTACGGGTTTTCAGTTCACCGGGATACCCCTTTTTGCCGAAGCCGCCCAGTGTAGGTTTTCAACTTCGCGGGTGTACATTCTTTCAATATTATCCCTAACTTTTGCCCGAACCTTTCATTCTGTTTTTGGTTCGCCAGGATGCCCCATTTTTGCCTGGACTCTCTTTTTTCTGTCCAGCGGGTCTATTTTAAGCAAAGTATTTTTTAACTGCGTCCGAATTCACAGGCGACGTGAAGTCTTCACCGTCCATAGTGGATAACAATAACGCCCCTCCTGAAAAGACTTTCCTGACAACATATGGCCCTTCGTAGTTGGGGGTCCACTTGCCCCTGTGATCTGCCTGTGGCGGGAGAATCCTTTTCAGCACAAGGTCGCCCGTCTGAAAGCTCCGAGGATGTATCTTCTTATCATATGCTTTCTTCATTCGGCTCTGGTACAAACGACCGTATGCTAGAGAAGCTAGCCTCTTCTCATCCATCAAACTCAATTGGTTCAACCTGTCTTTCACCCATTCTGCCTCGTCCAGCTGAACGTCTCGCAATACCCTCAGAGAAGGGATCTCAACTTCCAATGGTAATACCGCTTCCATTCCGTATACTAACGAGAACAGGGTTGCTCCGGTTGATGTGCGTACCGTCGTACGATAACCGTGAAAAGCGAAAGGTAGCATCTCATGCCAATCCTTATAGGTCACCACCATTTTCTGAACGATTTTCTTGATATTCTTATTGGCCGCTTCGACAGCGCCATTCATCTTGGGTCGGTAAGAGGAGGAGTTGTGATGTTCGATCTTGAAATTCTGACAGAGCTCCTTCATCATTTTGTTGTTCAGGTTTGAACCGTTGTCCGTGATTATCCGCTCGGGGATCCCATATCTGCAAATGATATCTCTCTTGATGAATCTAGCCACCACTTGTTTCGTTACATTTGCGTACGACGCCGCTTCCACCCACTTGGTGAAATAATCGATCGCTACTAGAATGAACCTGTGCCCGTTAGAAGCTGTCGGCTCGATCTTTCCAATCATATCGATTCCCCACATCGAGAATGACCATGGCGATGACATTACATTCAGAGGACTCGGAGGCACATGGATCTTATCAGCATAGATTTGGCACTTGTGGCACTCCCTCGCAAACTTGAAACAATCAATTTCCATAGTCAGCCAAAAATAACCTGCCCGCAGCAGCTTTCTCATCATAGCATGCCCACCAGCATGCGTACCAAAGGTACCTTCGTGTATTTCCTCCATGAGCAGCTTTGCCTCTCTTTCGTCTACACAACGCAACAGCACCAAGTCGTGGTTTCTTCTGTATAAGACGCCATCCGGATTCAAATAGAAATTACCCGCTAATCTCCTGAGAGTCTTCTGATCTTGACTGGATGCCCCAGCCGGATACTCTTTGTTCTTCAGGAAATTAAGGATATCAAAATACCACGGTTTATCATCGGATGCTTCATCAATAGCAAATACAAAAGCTGGTCTGTCAAGCCGAGAGATAATGATTCGGGGAGCCTCGTTCCAGAAGTTGACTTTGTACATGGAAGACAAAGTGGCCAGGGTGTCAGCCATTTGATTCTCTGCCCGCGGTACGTGATGCAACTCAACCTTGTCAAAGAAAGGCAACAATCTCCTTGCATAGTTCATGTAATGTATCAAATTGGGCTGACGTGTCTCCCACTCTCCTTTGATCTGATTCACCACCAGAGCTGAGTCTCCGTATACGTCTAAATTCTTGATTCGCAAATCAATGGCTTCTTCAAGCCCCATTATACAAGCTTCGTATTCGGCTTCATTATTGGTAACGGCAAAGGTCAATCGGGCAGTAAACGGGATGTGTGACCCGTGTGGTGTAGTGATGATTGCCCCTATTCCGTTACCGTAAGCATTCACAGCTCTGTCAAATATCATCTTCCATTTGGAACCCGACTCTGGCCCTTCGTCTGGCAACGGCTCTTCACAATCTTTCATCTTTAGGTACATGATATCCTCGTCAGGAAAATCAAACCTCATCAATTGGTAATCTTCAATAGGCTGCTCCGCCAGATACTCAGACAACACACTCCCCTTTATAGCCTTTTGCGAGACGTATTGAATGTCATATTCAGTCAAGACCATCTGCCAACGGGCAATTCTCCCTGACAACGCCTGCTTTTCGAATACATATTTGATAGGATCCATCTTCGAGATGAGCATGGTTGTATGATTCAGCATATATTGCCTCAAACGCTTGGCGGCCCAGGCTAGCGCGCAACAAGTTTTCTCAAGCATCGAGTATCGAGATTCACAATCTGTAAATTTCTAACTCAAGTAGTAGATCGCGTGCTCTTTTCTTCCTGTCTCGTCGTGTTGACCGAGAACACAACCCATGCTTCCCTCAAGAACTGTCAAATACATAATCAAGGGTCTACCTGCCACTGGGGGTATCAAAATAGGAGGCTCCTGCAAATACTGCTTTATTTTATCGAACGCCTTTTGACAGTTTTCGTTCCATGTTACAGCTTGATCTTTCTTCAACAGCTTGAATAATGGTTCACACGTGGCAGTCAGGTGAGATATGAACCGAGCGATGTAATTCAACCTCCCTAAAAACCCGCGCACCTCTTTCTCTGTTTTAGGCGTCGGCATTTCTTGAATCGCTTTTATTTTAGCAGGATCGACCTCTATTCCTCTTTCACTTACGATAAACCCCAGCAGCTTACCCGATCTCACCCCGAAGGTGCACTTATTAAGGTTCAGTCTCAGCCTGAACTTCCTAAGCCTTTTAAATAACTTCAACAGATTCACCAGATGCTCTTCCTCCGTCTGGGATTTGGCAATCATATCGTCAACATAAACTTCGATCTCTTTATGCATCATATCATGGAAAAGAGTCGTCATCGCACGCTGATATGTTGCCCCAACATTTTTCAAGCCAAAGGGCATCACTTTGTAGCAAAATGTTCCCCAAGGCGTTATGAAAGTGGTCTTCTCCATATCCTCTGGCGCCATTTTAATCTGATTATAGCCTGAAAAGCCATCCATGAAGGAGAATACGGAGTATTGAGCAGTATTATCAACTAGCACGTCAATATGAGGAAGCGGAAAATCGTCTTTTGGGCTTGCTTTATTCAAATCTATATAATCCACGCACATTCGAACCTTGCCGTCTTTCTTTGGCACTGGTACGATGTTAGCAACCCATGAGGGATATTTTGTCACAGCCAGGAAACCAGCATCCCACTGTTTTTGAACTTCCTCTTTGATCTTCACTGCCATATCTGGTCGAGTTCTACGAAGCTTTTGTTTGACCGGTGGGCATTCTTCTTTCAATGGCAGACGGTGCACAACCATATCTGTATCGAGCCCTGGCATATCTTCATACGACCAAGCGAATACATCACTATACTCTCGGAGCATTTCAACCAGTCTTCGCTTGATATCGTCCTGCAGCGCGGCTCCGATACGAATATTCTTCTCAACCCCTTCCGACCCTAAGTTGATAATTTCGATGACCTCTTCGTGAGGTAGAATGCCTCTTTCCTCTTGCTTCACCAACCAAGACAGTTCTTCAGGAATGTCACTATCTTCGACAACCTCTTCTTCGGCCTGAAATACCGGGTGCTCAAAGTCGTGACGAGTCATAGGCGGTTCAAGGATGTCATCTGAAAATGTTATCCTGCAAAAGGAATGGTTAAGTGCTTCAAAATGCGTATAAAGCGAATAACCACGTTGCCATTTTATTGAAAAATACAAAACAAGAAAGACAGAGATTACAGTATTTGCACATGAAAAAAACGCCATTTATTTAATGATTAACACGCAATGTTCATAACAACACAGCCCTAAGAAAATCACGATGCCCCGGGCAAGACATCAGATTATTCAACAATTAATAAAGCAAAGCATTACTGTTTAAGAGTCACAGGAACAAGCTCCTGAATAGACCAGTTGCACAGTCCCTGTCCTGGCGTGCTTGGCTGAATCCAGGCATCCATATCACAGTCACTGTCTCCTTCGTCAGACTCCGAAGCAACATTGATGGTTTCATGACATACTCCTCTAGCAGAGATGGTTATTGGCCCTCTGAAACGGGGTGCCCCCACAGCAGGTGTTGACGACGACGGTTGGTATCCCAGCCCGAACCGGTCCATCTTTACAGGAATATCCAGCACTTTGCCCCAGCCCTTTGCTTCTCCTGCCTCCACCAGAGCTTGAGCTTATTTATACGACGAGACGGCTATTTCTGACACTTTGTTCGGCCCGGGACCTTTGTCCTTGATACGCAACCCTTCAAATGCCTGGCAGGGTGTTTCGTGGATCTCTCCGTCGACCTCCAGATATTTAAATGACGACAGGTGGCTAACCAGGATGTCTTCTTCTCCGCATACGGTGACTAAGTTGTCTCCGGCCATATATTTCAACTTCTGATGCAGGGTAGACGTGACTGCCCCAGCCCCATGAATCCAGGGTCGTCCGAGAAGGCAGCTGTACGCAGGCTGTATATCCATGATATAGAATTCAGTAGCAAACACCTCTGGCCCCACCTGTAGGGGCAATGTTATTGATCCAAAGACTGTTCTTCGCGTGCCATCAAACGCTCTAACCACCAAGTCACTGGGCGTGCACAAGATTCCTCTAACATCCAGCTTCATCATCGCTTTCTTGGGCAGCACATTCAAAGACGATCCGGTGTTAACCTATACATGCGACATCACTGATCCTCTACACTCGACAGATACGTGCAGCGCCATATTATGATCTCTCCCTTTCGGGGTCAAGTCGAAGTCGGTAAAGCCCAAGCTGTGGCCTGCATTCACATGTGCCAACACTCCTTCCAGCTGATTCACGGAGACCTCTTGGGGTACAAAGGAAGTATCCAGGACCTTCAACAAAGCATTTCTGTGAGCTTCAGAACACAGTAGTAACGACATGATAGATATCTTGGAGGGCGTCTGTTGCAGATGCTCCACAATCTTATAATCACTTTTTCGAATCAAGCGCATGAACTCTTCTATGTCTTTCGATGTCGCTTCTTTGCCGCTTGCTTGCACTGGGACATTCTCGACCATCTTCCCCTTTCCTTTCGCTAGTCTTTCGACCTCCACTTCAGGTGATATGAAGATCCTACCACTCCTTGTCATACCTCCTGAACCAACAATGTTGTCCACAGTCTCGGCTGGCTGTTTATTAACATCAATCTTTATTCCGTCACAATACACCTCCAACCCATATGACCATGGGACTGCTTTTGTGTTCTCGTACGGGATTGGTTCGGCCTTAGTTATGGTGATCGGCGATCGCTGAGCCGGTGCTGTTATAGTGATTGTCTTCCGAGGAATCGTTACAGTGGCCACATCACTCTAATTATCTGCTACTGCCCCTGCAGGCTCTTCGATTGCTGCTCGGTCAAACTGCAATGTGCCTCCATCAATTGAAGCCTGAATGCCTTTCTTCAAATCATCACACCCCCCAGCTAGGGTCCAATATTCTAAGCAATACTCGTCACATCCTGGATAAACACCCCCTAGTAACAATCTGCTTTTTATCTCTCTCAGCGGCGTCTTTAAATCGTCGACATTCATAATCAGATTCAACCCTTCCTCCGTCAAAATGGCGTTTGCCCCATGATTAGGCATGGGTTTCTGCACTATATTCGGACCTGCCGTTCCGAAATTGATAGCCTTATTGTCCAAAAGATCCTGCACAACATGCTTAAAAGCATGGCAACCCTCTACATCGTGACCCGGAGCCCCAGAATGGAACTCGCAGTGCCTGCTTGCGTCATAACCATACGGAGGAGTTCCCGTTATAGGTGCCAGAGTTCTCTTCTCTACCAGGTTCAAACCCAACAATGTCTGCAACAAATCAGCATACGTTGAGGGAGGCTTCTCAAACACTCTTCTTGGTTTACCACCCTGGAATCTTCGCTGAGCCTGCTGTGCCCCCTGCTGAGGCGGCTGCTGCTGCTGCTGCTGTTGTTGCATTGGCTGCTGCTGAAATGGTTGTTGTTGATATGGAATAGTAACACTCGCCACCTGCTGCGGCTGATGATATTGGTTCCGACCCCTGCCTCGGCCTCGGCCTCGGCCTCCAAATACTGCGCTTGCCTCGCCCTGACGGCGCCCACCAAAAGCCTTCCTATTACTGCCAGATGCAGTTGATTCTTCAGCCTGGAATTTTCCTTGCTTAATGTTACGTTCAATCTTTTCTCCCATCAGAATTAAGTCTGAGAAACTGGCCAGAGATGTATGAAACAACATGTCATGAAACAAGCCTATGAATGTGCCGACGAACATGTCATTCATTTCTTTGTCTTCTAAAGGAGGACGGACCCTGGCGGCCATATCGCGCCACCTTTGCGCGTACTCTTTAAAGCTCTCCCCCTTCTTCTGAGACAGCCCTGTCAATTGGACCCGATTGGGCGCCAAGTCGCTGTTATACTTGTAGTGAGCTACAAATGCCTCTGCCAGTTGCTTCCATGTCTTTATGTTAGTTGGCTCCAACCCCATGTACCACTCTAGGGAAGGGCCTGACAAACTATCTTGAAAGAAATGCATTAGCATTCTCTCATCAGTTGAGTACGCAGACATCTTTCTGTAATAAGCCCGCACGTGCACTTTCGGACAGGTGTCCCCTTTATACTTATCAAACGTAGGAGCTTTGAATTTGATTGGCACCCTCAAGCCAGGTACCAGACCCATTGCTGACATGTCTAAGCCCACAGCACTTTGGTTCAGGACTCCCCTCATCTGCTCTTCTAGCATTCTGATCTTCTGGGAGTTATCCATCGGCCCTTCGAAGCCTCCGCCGGAGAAGGCGTCCTCCTGCTGATCTTCTTGCCACATACCATTCCCAGCTCCATACCCATCATATTCATTATTGCGGCCAGCTCTAATCTGATTCATCACCGGGCCTCGGCCTCTGTTGCCGTATCCCTGAACACCTCCAGCTGGCCCAAAAGTCATTAACCCAGCGCCGTTTCCATTTCCGAAACCTCCGTAACCCTGATTGGCCATACCATAACCGTCTTGCCCAAAGCCTTGAGCATTGAACCCATATTTCCCAGCGTTATCGAATCCCTGATCATTGAACCCGAATCCAGCATTGCCGAAGCCATTGCCTCCCATATTGTCACCCAAGTTGATATCACCAAGCCCAACGTTATGGACAGCAGTTTCGTTCCCAACTCCGACGTTACCGTTCCCAGCAGCGGCAGCGTTGTTGACATTAGCAGCAGGTATATTGACTACAGGTGGAGCCACTGGCGTGGGAGTGCCATCTCTATGAACAGTATCGACTCGCACAGAATGATGATCCTCGTTACCGTGACCGGCGTTTCTGACCAACAGAGGTTGCACCATGGCTTGCAAATTCTCCTGACCTTTTGCAATAGCTTCCATGGTCTGCATAAAGAGAGCTAGCTTCTCGCGCACATCTTGCATCTCGTTCTGCATTTGATCCATGATTCTTCGACAGTTGGTGCGAGTGGAATAGCGGTGCGGGTGCTGATCTGCAATCCTGAAAGTACCTGGTACAGAGCAGAAATAAGACACCATCCAAAGATTACCTGTAATGCAATGTGAATATGAATGCAATGCAATGTGTGTGTCTGTGCATTAGGGAGATTCGTTCCCCGATTCTAGTGTGAAGGTGCCAGTGCTAGCAATACAAAGATCGGAGTTGAATCATAGAAAGCCTCATATATTACAGCGAAAACCAATAAGCCATGAATACAATGTCACTGAGTACAGAGAAAGGCATGACCTCAACCAACAATCCTGGTGATGGTCAGCGCTATGCAAATAAAGCATACAAGCTAATACATGAAAGGATCAAGCACTCCCATGAGTCTGGTACTCTTTTATTAACTTCTTGGTCTCTGGATGGCCTGGTCTGGTAAGCAACCCTTCAATGAGTTGGTTTCTTCGCTTGAGCATACGGCGCACGTCACTGGCAGTTTCCTCCCATGCCCCTTCTCCGAAGCGATCCTCCAACTTCCGCTTCTGAGACACGGCTTCGTCCCTGCCTTTGATGGCCTTGTTCAGTGCATTCTGGAGACTATACCGGGTCATCACTTCTTCTTCACACTCCTTGATGCTAGACTTCAACTGCTCTTCGAGATCGGAAATTTGCTGCTTCAACTTATCCTCCCTCTTCTTATTGTTGGTCAGTGTAGCATTCCAAGTCTTATTGCAAGAAGAGATCTCTCGGTGTGCTACGTCGAGTGCCTTCTTTTTGGATTCCAGCATGTCATGGGAGCTTCTGAACTCTTGCCCCAGACGTTCGCGCTTCTTCCTTTCCTCAATCAACTCAGCCCCTAGTCTGTTCACTAGCTCAATCTGCTGTTGGAAAGCATGCACGGCCTTGTTTTTCTCACTGCGTATCTGGGCTAGCTCTTGCTCTAACCCTTCGTTGATCTTCATCAAGGCTTCCTTTTCTTTCACAACTTGCTCGTAGGCTTCCCTAGAAACAGTAGTTGGCTCTGCTACCGGAATAGGAACAAGGGCTGGTGTATCTGGAAACGGCATCCGCAACTGACTTGCTCTCTCCTGGATCCAAACTCTGTAAGGTGCATAAGCCTGACAGTCATTCTTCCCTAACAACGGCTTCCCTCTTCGGTTAATACGCGTCCAGGCATGCTGCAGCTTGGCTAATAACTCCCCCTTCAAATCACCGGTGAAGTACAGAGATTCCTGTACTTCTTCCTCCTTTGGCGGGTTCTTCAGCGCATATCCGAACTGACGGACCAACAAGGATGGGTTGTAGTTGATACACCCCTTTCTTCCTATCAACGGCACATTAGGGTACCCATAACAACTGAATATAAGCTCAGCCCCTAGCAGGTCTCGATCAAACCACTCAACGTCTTCGGAAGATAGCCTCATCAGGCGCTCTGACCACCTAGCGGTGGTTGCACTCTCCACAAAAGATCCCTTCATGGGAAGATAACTCTTGAACCACATATTCAACAAAGGCGCACAGTAGTAAACCACCTTTCCCCTTCTGTTTTCATTCTTGTAGTGCAAGGAGTGGTAGAAGTCTCCGATCAACGTTGGCACTGGATTGTCGGCAGCAAATAGATGGAAAGCGTCCAAGTCTACGAAATTGGGCAAGTTAGGAAACAGCACAATCCCATAAATGCATAGAGCCAAAATAGCATTGAAAACCACCCAACATCCGCTCTTGGCATACTCCTGAGCTTTGCCAACCAGGAAATCAAGAGAGAAACCTGAAACCACAAGCCAAGAAGTCACTAACAGTTCTGCAGCGTCCATATGCAAAGCCTTGGCTAAGTCCTCCACCTTGGGTTCAGCGGCAGAGTGAATAAAGGGAACCTTGTTCTGCACGGGTAGCTCAGTAAACTCCACATACTCTTCAATGGTAGGCCCCAGAATAAAATCAGCAAACGTAAAACATCTCAATGCGGGATCATAGAACTGCATCAGGGTGTACAGCCCATTCATCTCATCAGCGGTGGGCTTGTAGACTAATCTCAGTAATCTCCCATGACTCATTCTGAAGCTTCTCCTAACCTCCTCATCAGCAAGAGATATCAGACCAAGCAAAGGAGTAATATCAGGTGTCGGCAGCTTATACGCAACTGTTTTCCTCAAACCAGCCATGATCAATACTCAGAATTCCGGGCACTAGAACCAGGGATATGCAAATGCACCTGCAGCACAGACACACGTTAATGGGATGCAATGATAATGGGTATGCAAACAATGCAATGCAAGTAACATGGAACAGGGACCAAATGCCGTAGCTGAATAGCCTGAACCATATCAAGAGGTCTCAAATAGACTCTTTTAGAAGTCTTCAACCCTGGTCTCAGATAGACCTAAAACAAAGCTCCAACAACGGTCTCTGACAGACCTCAAACCATAACTCCCACTGGTCTCTGGTAGACCTCAAATCACATCTCCAACTGGTCTCTGACAGACCTCAGAACACATCTCCGACTGGTCTCTGACAGACCTCATAACACATCTCCAAATGGTCTCTGACAGACCTCATAACACATCTCCAAATGGTCTCTGACAGACCTCAAAACTCTCCCTAAATACCCAGGATCTCTGATCAAGAAATAACCGGTAGTCTGAAGGTCTAGTTACCTGCATATCCCCAAACCCTCTCACAGGTGGATGTCCTAGTAACTGACAAAGGTATGGCATCCTATGCGGTCGTCGGCGTCACAGACTTTCAGGGTTGATGATACGATTCCCAGAAGGAGTGGCATCATCAAATCCTGAAGAGGCCTCACTTAGCCAACTTCCAAATGATCGGTCCCCAGAGTCGACAATTCAACTAACCAGCAACCCACGCCAACCAAAGGAAGGGGCAGGAGGCCAACCAGAGGAACCTCGTCTGAGTGTAGATTTCGCGGGACACCAAGGCAAGCAAAGCAAGCGGGCGCCAACTAATCTCTACTCTAAGTCTAAGGTGCACTCAAGCCCAGGTCCGGCTTCTCACTCAGTATCAGAACACCCGTCACACCCCGATACAACAATAATAATCAATATATATAATGCTGAAAATAAAGATCAGAAATATAAGTCCATACAAAATCCTCGACGGGAAAACAAGCGTTAGGATTGACTCTCTTAAGGGACGTTGGATCCCAAATGCATAAGAACCATCGCAGTCCTTAGCAGCCAGGGGACGTTGGATCCCCAGCAGAGTCGCCAGCTATCGCTACTGCGAAAATCGGCGCCGGCTGAACAGAAGAGTCGCCACCGTGCGTTATTTATCCCACGGGAGGGAAAGGAAACGCTCAGAGTAAACCTCGCACAACACGGGAAAGGTATGGTCGTCGCAACCAAAACCTGGATTCGGGAGTCGGTTACGCAAGGGGAAGGTATTAGCACCCCTCACGTTCGTCGTACTCGACGGGATCCACGCTTGTTTTCGGGTATGTATTATTACTTCTATCTACTCTATAGGTCAGGGGTTAGAAAGAAAAGGAAATGACTCGGCAAAGTATCGCACTTTATGCCTACGTATTCCCGTCTGGAACGAGAAATCAGAGTCAACGTAGTTCGCCTACCTACGGGAAAGGAGGGGAAGGTTGCTCGCTAGGATATCGCATCCTATGCCTACGTACTTTCACACAGCATGAAAGATCAGAGCAAACGTAGTTCGGGCCACGTACGACACAAGTCTGTTTTGATTGATTTTATTCCTTCTGAAAAAGGTTTTTCTGATTAGCAGTCCAAGCGGACAAAAATGACGTCTTGATGAGTTCCCATCCTTTTACGAAAGAAGTGCCTTTTATTGTGTTTGAAATTTTATTGTGTTTTCTGTTTGTTTTGAGAAAGAAGAGACAGAACTCTAACCTACGGTTGCGAAGGGAATCAAACTAACCTAGTGTTATCATGCATGGGTTAAGACCTAATGTCTATCATGCTCCTCTCTTGCGCAGAGAGAAACAGAGATCCTAAGGGAATAGGCGAAAACAGAAACAATAGCAGATATATACAGTAAAGCGGTAAAATGCATGGATGCAACAATACAAGCAAGGCAAGGGAGTCCCACTCAACCTCGAACCTAGAAAACAATAGGCAAAAGTGAACAGGATTCACTTTCAACCCAACAGGTTAAACAACAAACAATACAGTCCAGAAAACCAATCAATACATCAAGAATGAAATACAGCAAAAATAAACAGCCACAGCAGCTCTGCACCACACCTATCTTCAAGTAATCTCCAATCAGCTACAAGCATCAACCTCCATCTCCACAGCCTTCAAGCAAGGTCTTGATCATCAATCTTCAGTCTACAATGGCTTTTCTTCAAGTCTCAATCTCCAAGCTGAGAGAATCAATCACAAGAGTAAACTAGGTGTTAAGCAATTAGTTTGACCACCAAGGGTGGCAAACAGACTGCTATCAACACAAAGAATATTTCTCTCAAGAGTTCTATCCTTCAGACATTAGCATCAAGCCTTCCAAAGGAAGGGGGTGAGTGTCTCAGAGAGACTCTGTATCACAGAGAAGAATGGAGGCAATCAAGACCTTCCATGTTTGAGAATCAAGTTGGCTACTCTAGAGCTCTGCCTAACTCCTATGTCCTACAAACTTCAGCAGCCACCAGCAAGAGATACTTCTTATCAGCTCTGGAAATTGGTCTTCAAGCTTTGGATCTCCAATGGCTTCATCATCATAGGTCTCCAGCTCTCCCAATCCCCAAGCAAACCCAATACCCACACAGACAAATCATAATCCCCAGAGAGGGCACACCACACCAATCAATCAAATATAGTAGTATACTAACAGCAGTAGGGGAATCCTAGTGATTTCTAAGGGATCTAGTAACTACCCATAGTCCCTATAGTCCCATATCTAAAATATTCAATCCCTAAGCCCTAAGGGAAATGAACTAATTCACCTAAGTCATCAATTAAACCCTAATTTTGTTCATGTTATTCACACCTAAACTAAACACCTAAAATTGAGTCCTAAAAATGGGAACTAAATTGTATATACAAGCTAATCTTGTCTACTAATCAACCTAAAAAGAATGGGTGAAAAATATTAAAGCAACCATTAGAACAAAAATTAACAAGATCATGCATTAAACAAAAACAATTATTTACACCTATTAAAAGAAAAATATGCCTAAAATAAAAAAAATAAAAGGAACTATTAATTTTTTTGGATGATAATTTTTTTGACCAAATTAAGAAAATAATGCAAAAAGAACCAATTGAAAATATGCATTTTATGATTTATTATGATTTTTAAAATTTAATGTTTTTGAGAAAAAAATGAAGTGAAATAAAGTTGGCAGGGGGCGCAGCAAGTAATAAAAACCAATTAGAAAATGAACTGGGCCCAGACTGGGGGGCGCGCCTAGCAAGCGCGTCTGGGCCCATATGCACTCAGAAAGTAAACAAAAATTTAAAAAACAGAAAACGGTGTAAAAAGTAACTATCTCAGTTGAAATGGAAATGGGCCTTGGTTCGTGGGGTGTACATAGCAACAATTTCTGAGCCCAGTTTGAAGATTTAAATGAAACGGTGCGTTGCACCATTTGAATTTCCATCCGTCTCCATCTTTCAATCGTGGCCATTGGTTTAGTATCCCAGTCAAAGTCAATCTCAAGATCGTGTGGCTCAGGGGTTATCTTCAACCTCCAGCAAACCCTAAGCCATGAAAACCCTAACCATGCTTGTATCTTCAAGTGCTCTGTTCTCTCTCATTTCACCATGAATTCCCTCGACTCCAAGAGCAAAGTTGCTCTAAATTCCTCCCTCTACACAGCCATAACCATAACTCCTCCTAAAACTCAAGCAACAATGGAACCCGATAGGTATAACAGATGGAACCCACCATTTTCACCTGTGATCAATTGCTCCAATTATCACCAATCCTTGTCCTAAACTCATCTACACCTCATGCTGATCACAACATGCTATTCCATCAAGATTTTCGTGCAATATCCTAACAGTTATAAACTTCAACAGTTCTTGCACTCCATTAACAACATTCATGAAAACTCTCCAAACCTTGTGGAATTCATCATCTAACCTAACTTAACCATTCTATGCTAACAAACCCTAATAATTCTCACCTAAACATGCAATTCGAATGAAGTTACCAACCTGGTGTGATGATGAAAACAGCTATGGAATCCTCTTGATCCAATGCTTGAAATGATGGGAAACTGATCAGCGAGCTTGTTCTTGAATTCTGTATGCAAAAGATCTTGCTCCAATGCTTTGAATATCCTAATTCCAAGATTCTTGCACTTTGAATGATGATGATGAATGGCACGATTCCTCCTTCAATTTGCCAAATGAATGTGTGAATTCTGATCCTTGGATGATGATGATGAAGAACAAAATAGTGGAAATTGATGATAGTTTGAGAGAGTTTGAGAAGCTTTTGCAAATGAGAGAAAAAAAGTGAAACTTGTGGCTTTGAGTAAATGTGATCACCAACCATGGCATGAACCCTCTCATATCAATATATACATGAGAATAGAACCTCCTAGAAACTTGGAGAAACTTCCCTTGTGTGATTTCCCTTGGATTTGGCTTATGTATCTTCCATTACAAGTAACCATGAATAACTCCCAAAATTTGAACCAAGCTCAAAATTATACTTTAGCCAATGTTCTCAAAATGATTTTTCCATTCAAAATGACCTATAACTTTTCCCCATTTGGCCAAAATATGAAAAATCTCATTTTTAAGTCCATTTTTATTCATTAAATCCAACAATTTTGAAACCTTGTGTTATGAATCTTTCCAATCTCTCATGGTCACTTTTCTAGACTCAAAATGTCATTTGGAACAAGTTTGATGTTGTAAAGTTTTCCATTTGAAGCTTCCTTGTATGAGTTTTGGGCATAGGCTTGAAATGACCTGTAATTCTCAAATGACCAAAATACCCTTTTCTTGCCAAGACCATAAGCAGAGTTCCACAAATCATATGAAGGCATACTATACCATTATAGAAGTCTAAGACAATGAGGAACAATTCTTATGTTGACCATAAATTCATTTGAAATCTCCTTGAGGGGTAAAAATTGCTTGGAAGTCAAGTCACTTTCACAGACAAAATTTCAGATACCTCAGATGACCTGTAACTTGCAAGGACCATAACTTGAGTTCTATAAATCTCCTTGATGTCTTCCACCACTCAAATTAAAGTTCTTGAGATCCTCTACAAGTTTCATGTTGGCCAAGGATCTATTTGAAGCTTGCATTTTGACTTATCTTGCTTGGAAATTTGACCTAAATTAGGGGATTTTACATAGAAACCCTAATTTAGAAACTCCTCTTCTCCTTGATTTCTCTTGAATTCTTCTTGGCATATCACCATATCCTCTTCTACATGTCAAATGAGGAACCCCACATCTCTCCAATAGCCCTTAATGCCTTTCAATCTGTCAATTGACCTAGAGTTGACCCAGGGTTGACCCAGATGAAACCCTAGTTGACTGTCTTCATCCCCAACTCCAATGACTTGTCTCCTTCTCCAAATGACTTTCTAAGTCTCCCATGATGCCCAGATACTCTCCATGCTCCATTCACAACTCACAACTTACTTATTGATCCCCAGATACCCTCAGTTAGGAGATAGATGAACTGCTTGATCCATTGACTTGATATCTTCCAAATTCTTTTCTGATGACTTGAATGAGATTGAATCAGGATAATAACCTCTTGATAGGCCTCTAGAGATGAGAATAATGATTGGTCCCTGTTGGATGATTTGCTATGCTATGCTATGCAGATGGTTAGACTATATACATGAATATATATGCAAATGCTAATGATATTGAAACATAAACCAAGTGAATAAGGTTGGGCAAAGTTTAGGGTGCAACAGGTATATATTCAAATCCCCATAAAATCTCGAGGTTATGATCATGTCGCCCGCAAAGCCATCACATCGTGAATACAGGAAAAACAAAAGGATTTATATGCCTATTTATCAAACCAAGGGATCAAAGCACGCAACCACGACCAGAGCATCTCATTTCAAGCTAACAAAGTGAGATTTTTCCTGAGTTAATCGATTACACCTGCTACTTTTGCTGATTTTAAGTAGTTTCTCGACACTGCAACAACTCATATCTTTTCCTTTGGTCTACATCATTCTAGCATCTTATGGGAGGTTCTAGACATGTGATTACACTAGAAAATATCAGCTACATTTGCTACATTTGCTACACTACCTCACTTTCAATAATGCTCACCATGCACCCTCATTTCCATTCATTTGAACCACTTGATCATTGAGTTGCATTGGAATTCTCCAACCGATTTAACCAATAACTAACTGAGTTAGACCCCAACTCAGTGAGTTGGATTTAACTAACTCCAAACCAAATACCAAACCTCACTTAACTTCCTCCATACCTAATTCTAAACCTCCACTCACTACAAGCCTATGCTCTACATAAGCAAACCCTCATATTTTTGGAAGGCGACCTTCACTTTCATTCTGAAATCTTCACTCTTCACTTTCATTTTTCTATGAATTTTCACTCTCCATTCTCTTAATTTTATGTAACTTTCTCTCTCAATCGTCACCTTCTTCTTCCCTAAACCTCACTAGAGCTCTTCCACCATTAAAGCTTAGAAAAATTTGCATTGAAGCTTATTATTATATGAGCTAGAACTCCATTCATCTCCATTTCATCTCTGAATTCTACAGCAATATCACATTCACTTCAATTCAAGCTTTGGAAGTTGATTATTGAAGGAGTTTTGGTGCAAATTCGAATCCTATGCAAGTATCGTATTATCTTTGGTTTTCTCACTATAGATTGCTAGAGACATATGTATTTTATAGTTTTATTAGCTTTTCTTAATCACATTTGGATCACAACAGTTACCAAGTCAAACCTCAGCCTTGTAGGTTGGTGAATCTTGCTTAATTTATCGCTTTTGATCGTTTTCACGTTTTTGCAATATAGTGCTTAATTGTTATTTCGCTCCATGAACAATTACTTTGCATGTTAGATTCTATTAGATCTTGATTTCTCTGATTAACATGAAATTTGCATTTATTTCCATGTTATGTTCCACTGTGATCGCATGCGATACGTGTTTCCGAAGAGTGCTTTTCGATAATCTGTTTATGCTGGTTTTGCAAGTGTAATCGATTAACACATATGGTGTAATCGATTACACTCATGCCTTCACCTTAGAACTCACTTTCTGTAGGGTGTAATCGATTAACAACATTATGTTAATCGATTACACCTGACAATTTTTTCCTAAATCTTGCTATTTTGGGACTGTTTTGCATGCTTTTCTTGTATAACCTCCCATGCTTACCTCTATTCATGCCAATACTACTGTTTAAGGTAAGTACCTACTTGCAATGACTTTTATTTGATTAGTTGCATGATTTTCCTCGATTATTTTGCTATTTGATCACATGTTTAAAGCACTTTTTTTGCATATTTTTGCTTATGTGTTAACATGAAGATGCTTAATGATGCATGCCAGCTTGTCTTTGTTAATGCCTTGCAATTCAACTTGATGCATTAGATTTGTTCTTCCTTGAGCAAATTTAATAATGTTCAACCTCATTTCTCACACTTTCTTTGATAATCTTTTAATCCGCTTGAAATATTATTGGTGTTTTCTTCCCTTTGATTGATTGATTGATCAAAACCTTGTTTCGATTGATTAATTGCCCTGCTCTCTTCTTTAGGATCCCTTTAGAAACCTGTCTTTATTGATCCTATTTCGAGCTGGACATTTGCACAACAAGTTGGAGCACTCTACAAATTACGTCGTTACTCTGTAAAAATCAATTTATGCAATATGCTTTGAGTGCTAGAGAAGGAATGAGAATGGAAAATTCCTACCCTCATTCTGACTATTTTTAGGTAGGGGACGAATGACCCTATGCCTGGAATAGTCATCTCTATCCCCAGACCATAGTGTCTCTTGAGTCGATCCTTGGTCACTTATTCTTGCCCCGAGTCTCTTTCTTTTTGGGTTAGCAACCTTCCCTTGGTTCAACACTCGTAACTTTGGTTAATCACAGTCTGTTTGTTAAAACCAATCTCTCTTTCTTTTTTGGTTAGGAAACTCCTCTTGGTACAACACCCGTCCCTTTGGTTAACCACCGTCTTCCCATTAAAACACCAATTTTCTTCTTCCCCATTAAAGTTGCAATCTTTTATTCAGTTAACCGCAGTCCGTCTTTTAAAATATTGAATCCTCGATGGAGTACGCAACCTCCTATTGGTTTTTACCTCCCTTTCTATGGTTAATCACTACCTGTCAGTTAAAACCAACCTCTTGTTTTCCCCTGGTTAACCATAATTTGTCTGTTAACATACCGAGTCCCTTTTTGGGTTAACACCTTTCCTTGGTTCAACACCCTTTTTGTTGGTTTACCATCGCCCTTCGCTTAAAAGACCAACTCACCCTTTTCTTCGGTTAACCATTGCTCCTCAGTTAAAATACCAAATTCCCAGTGAGTCAAATACCTTCTTTTGGTTAAAGCGCTCGTTCCTTTGGTTATTCGCCATTCGTCGGTTAAAAGACCAATTGTTTTTCCTTCTTCCCAGTGGATTCAACTCCTTTTTTCTTAAGTAATCGCTACCTGCCAGTTAATAGACAAATTCCTTTTCCCTTCCCCAACCAGGGTCAATTTCTTTTCCCTCTAGCAGAGTCCAACTTTCCTTTTCTTTGGGGTTAACCACCGAGTATCGGTTAAAACACCCTTGCCCCTATTCCATGGTTTTACTTCTGACCTTTTCTTGCTCCTTCTTCTTATCTCTCTCTTGGTTTCGACACCATTTCTTTGCTTTCTGCTCTGGGTTTTCACACCATTCCCTTTCCTTTCCTATTTTAGTTCTCCGAACTACGTAGGCTCTAAATTTCTCATTGCACTATGAGGATACGTAGGCACAAGATTGCGAAATCTTGGCGAGCCACCTTCTCCTTTTCTTCCCTGGTTCCATGAACTACAGAGCTCTAAATTCCTCATTCTACTATGAGGATACGTAGGCACGAGGGCCCCAATCCTCCGTGAGCACTTTCTTTGTCCATTTTCCTTCCTTCTTTCGCGAGTAGCCTTTAGATAGATTACTCATTCGAGCATATAAGCATTTAGAATGGTTCTCGTCGAGTACGACGAAAGCGTGGGGTGCTAATACCTTCCTCTCGCATAACCGACTTTGTTAGCCTTTTCTCATCTCCTTGGGTTTTATCGATATTTTCCCTTTCCTTTTGGAACAATTAAAGTTCGGTGGCGACTCTGTTGTACCGTCGAGCATGCGATGCGCTCAGGTATAATTTCGCTAGCTTCACCACCCATAGGGTGGAAAATGGTTATTGAAAATAACTACTGATTCAAATTCATTGGCTCGGATTTTTGCTTAGATGGCCAAGAATAAATCTAATTCGGCCCTAGAGGCTAAAGATTTCCATAATATGGCTCTTGAAGCCAATGTTGAAAACCCTGATAATTTTGGAGGTGGCATGTATGGCTTGATAACAGTTACAAAGGGTCAGATGCTTGGTTACATCTATGACAATGAGAATTTGGAGTTTGAATAAGACCCACTTGATTCTACTAAGAAAATGCAGGCCCAAGACCCCCTAGAAGAGGTAGATATGGGTGATGGAGCAACAAAGCGACCAACATGTATTAGTGCCAAGATTGAATCTGACATGAAGAAGAAGGTGGTCGAACTGCTTAAACAATTCAAAGATTGTTTTTCCTTGGAATACAACGAAATTCCAGGGCTAAGTTGAGACATAGTGGAGTTAAGACTTCCAATTCGACCTGGAAAGAAGCCGGTGAAACAATTACCAAGAAGGTTTGCAATAGAAGAAAGAGAGTGACTTCACATGAGGGAACGAGCAGCAAGAGGCTTTCGACAACATTAAGAATTATCTGATGAAGCCTTAAATCTTGTTACCTACAAGTAGAAATAAGAGTATGAAATTGTACATAGCTGCATCAGATTTGACCATAGGAAGTATGTTAGCTCAGGAAGACGAAAATGGTGTCGAAAGAGCCATTTATTACCTCATTTGAATCTTGATTGGTGCAGAGACTAGGTATAACGCAATCAAAAAATTATGTTTGTACCTATATTTCTCATGTACAAAACTTAAGCACTATATAAAATCAATGGATGTTTATGTTTACTCTTATTTTGATGTTATTAAACATATGTTGTCAAAGCCTATAATTCATAGTTGAATAGGAAAATATGCTTTAGTACTTACTGAATATTTCTTGAATTATTGTCCTTTGAAAGCAGTAAAAGCCAAATTTTGGCAAACTTCATAGTGGACCACTGAGTGGTCGAAGCAATAGAAGGTTATAAAGAAACTAGGTCTTGGAAATTATACTTCAACGATTCTAGGCATAAAAATGGAGCTGGGGTTGGAGTATTTATAATTTCTTCAGAGGATATACCGATCAAATTCAAGTTTAGAATCGAAGTCTATGTTCTAACAATGAGGCTGAATACGAAGCCTTAATAACAAACTTCATATTTTATTGGATTTGGGGGCAAGAGATGTTGAAATAAAAGGAGACTCCGAGTTGGTGGTTAAACAATTGAAAAAATGAGTATAAATGCGTCAAAGAATATTTGATGATGTACTTTGTCATGGCCAACTCTCTTTTGAAACGTTTCGATTGCGTTTTATCGACCACATACCTCGACTAGAAAATTAAGAAGAAAATGACTTAGCTCAAATTTCTTCATGCTACAAAATCTCTAAGGAGAGGTTAGAGGATTTGGTGGAAGTAAAAAATAAGTTAATCTTAGTAGAAAGCTCTTTAGAGATGTCGTTAATTTCAAAACTTGGGAGGGGGAATGAAACTGAGGCGCCATCAAACCTAGAAAATTTTGTGCTTTTTGAAACTTACAAAGTTTTAGCCATTGACTTAATGTTAGATAATAATTGGCAAAAACCCATTGTTGAATACTTGGGAAATTTGACAGGAGTGACTGATTGAAAAGTCAAATATAGAGCCTAAAATTACGTAATAATAGGGAATGAGTTATTTAAGAAAACTCCTGAGAAATATTTCTTAAGTTCCTGGGCAAAAGTGAAGCTTATTTAGCAATCTCTAAGGTGCATGCGGAGGTATGTGGCTCTCACCAAGCAGGTCACGAGATGAAATAACTTCTTTTTCGACTAGGGGTTTGTTGGCCAACCATGCTGAAAGATTGCATAAATTTTGCCAAAGTTTTCAGAAATGCTAAAAGCATTCAAGTACCCAACACGTGCCTATAACTGAGCTGGACTCAATAGTCCAGCCATAGCCTTTTAGAGGATGGGTCTTAGACATAATTGGTGAAATTAAGCCCTCTTTGTTGAAAGGTCATAGGTACATCTTGGTGGGGATATATTATTTCACTAATGGGATAGAAGTTGCACCTCAGCCTAACATGGACCAGGATGAAGTGATTAGTTTAATCCAAAATCATACTATATATAGGTTTGGAATACCTGAGACTATTACTACGGACCAAGGCTTAGTGTTTCACAGGCCAAAAAATGGTAGATTTTGCGTCAAAAATAGGGCTCAAGTTACTAACTTCGACACCTTATTATGCCCAAGCTAATGGCTAGGTTGAAATGGCTAACAAGATCGTGATTGGTTTAGTAATGAAGCACGTAGGTCAAAAGCCAAAGAATTGGCATAAAGCTTTGAACCAAGTGTTGTGGGCATGTCAAAAATTCTCTCAAAGAGTCGATTAGTTCCACACCATTCCGACTTATTTATGGGCATAAGCAGTACTCCCTTTAGAAATTCATTTGCAATCAGTCAAGATTCAAAGGAAAACTAAGATTCCAACTAAAGTACTATTGGGGTATGATGCTAGATGGGTTGAGTGACTTGGATGAAGAAAGACTAGCTGCTCTAGGTGACTTGATGAGACAAAAAGAAAGGGTAGCTAAGGCATATAATAAGAAAGTTAAGTCAAAATCTTTCAAGTTGGTAGACTTAGTTTGGAAATTCATCCTGCCCATGGATAAAAAAAGATAGAACTTTGGGCAAGTGGTCCCCAAATTGGGAAAGACCATTTAAAATTCAGCAAGCATTCACGAATAATGCATATGAAGTCGAAGAGTTGATCCCTTATAAATGGAAAATATTAAAATAGTATAGGCCTATATTGCAGGAAATCCATATTAACGCATAATAAAATATAACTTCGGAATTAAAAAGGCTAAAAAATATTGGCCTTAAATGTCGAAATGCCACAAAAGGAATATTTAACAGTTACAAAAATCCAAAGTGTTGTTTCAAACGATATAGAAAATTTAATAAAACACGAGGATAAAGTGCATCCCTAGAAAGGGATAGAAGCTTTGAGCCTATCATATTAGATCCTTGCTGCAGACAATCGACGATCAACTTGAGAAATTGTTGAGGCGAAACCTTCAATCTAGTGACACTCTTCAGGTATTGGTTATAACTAGGGATTATTCATCTATTTGTAGTTGACTAATCCTCTGGATTTCTTTCTTTTTGCCTTCAACTTCTTGCACCTTTTTCTACAACACTTAAATCTCCTTCTTCTAGTTTAGGATTTTGCCATCCAAAACAGCGACAACCCAATCATTTTAGCGAAGAGCTTATTCCAATTGTTCATTGAATTTTTTCATATTCATTAGCTAAGTTCCATGCCTTCGACCTTTCGTCTGCCTTAGGCACCATCTTTGCTTGAGCATCATGCTTCCTTTGAAAATCAGCAATGATATGGTCGAAGAGGGGTCCAAATTTTAGTACGAAATCAACAACTTTGCTGGGGGCATTAGGAACGTCAAGTTTTTTTAGTAGAGATTTGATGCCATATCCACTAATGAAGTCTTTTTCCAATGCTTTAAAAATGTCGACTCCTCCATGTTTAGCTTTTAGTTGTTGATGAACTTCATCAACAATTTCAGGTGCAGTATTCCCTCCGAAGACAGTTTAAGAACTGAAGCATTTGTTAGTTGAACTGCCTTTGTAACTCATTATTAGTTTCACATAAGCTCAGGGATTTGTCTTCTTCAGTTTTACCAGTTCTTCTGGAGTTAGAGTAATGTTGGGTGAGGAAGTTGGTTTAGTAGTCGAGGTTTGTGGAAGTTCTTGGTTGACATTTGGTGTTGTGTTCACAGTCAATTGTTCAACATTATTTAAAGGCACAATGTCTTATGAATTTTTGTGAGAATCTTGGTTTGTCTTAGGTCTTTTAGGTTGAGAGGTTTGTTTGGGCTCTTCTTTCTCAAAGGTTTCCCCTTGAGAAGCTTCGTTCATATCCACTTTGTGTCTTTCTTCTCCATCAGATATCGAGGAAGTTGATTTAGAGGGATGAGCTTTTTCAATAAAATCATGGGATATATTATCATTAACTTCTTTCAGTTTATTAACCTCTTCAATAATTTATGCAGTAGGAGTAGGTTGATTGGTGGGAGAGTTAGTAGTTGTGGGCGTTGGTCGTGTGAAAGTTGACATCGATTTAGTCGAAGGTTTATCCTGCAAGAGTTTTGTGTCACTACTTAGAAAAATGACATAAAAGGGGATAAATAAGAGTAGACTTACTTTTGAGGTGTCCCCATATAGACTCGAATTGGCACTTTCAGTGGAAACCAGCCTTCTTGTTGTGTTGTTCACTTTCTCACCTTTCCATGAGGTAGCTTTTTCCTCCTTTTTTTGTTTTAGGAGTATGGGCCATTTTAGGGCTAGGCGCAAATTTCCTCGTACCAGTGCCAGTGTTTCCTGGTTTCCTTTTTTTGGGGGGAGGTTTAGGAGATGAGTCCTCAACCTGAATTGGTTCAGGATCAATTTCAGTAGTTTCGCCATCGGCAATCATATCACCAGCCGGTATAAAGATAAGAAATAAAAGTTGTGAAAATTTGGTAAGTCTAATATGCTGATAAATCTAAAGTTTAGTTTCATATTATAAAGATAAGAAATAAAAGTTGTGTATGCTTTGGTAAGTCTAATATGCTGATAAATCTAAAGTGTTTGCATCTACCTTTGTTGAACTATTACTATGGAGAAGAGAAATTGTCAGTTAGATGTTGAGTTAATATTGCAGCATTGAGAAATTCTTTGGCATGGTAAGCTATCCACCATGTGTCAAATTATAGGGTTCAATAGAATTATGGTTGGAAAGAAAATAGATTAAGTGCAGGACGATCGGAAGCGTGTCGAGTAATTCGTCGAATGTACTTGTCTTTAAAGAAGTCGACATTGTAAAGGAGCAATTCACTTCTTCAATTGAAAATGGGCTTGGGTATAGTCTAACTAATTCCAAATTGGTGTGCCACCAAGCTGGGTTGATAACATAGAATTTTTATATTCTCCTTGGAGGTCCCAAGTCTGATTGAGAGAAGCTTAGAAGTCAGGAAACCTTCCCATATTTTCTTCAACTCGGCCTCTTGTTAACTAGTAGCTAGAAAATTTTGGGTAAACCACTCAGGCTCGTGAATTCTTTTGGAAAAATGAGCCATTGTTGGGTTGAAGTGATAACGTTTGGAAAACATAATGAAATAGGACGAAAAGGAATCTCGTCTAATCTATTCTTATCAGTTGGAGTCATTTGAGTAAATCAAATGCCTTCGATATGCCGTTCTTAATGGCTTCATTGGCATTGTCCGGTGTTGCGGTGAGAATAGGATATCAAACTATTAATTAGTTTCAACCACATCTTTAGTTTGCAACCGATCTTTGATTTATCTGAAGAAAAAGGTCAAAAGAAGGAAAACCTAATTTTTGCATCGTAAACAATGCGGGGAAAGATCTAGGTAAGGGGTTGGTTAAGCTTAGGGAAGGTATTAGCACCCTAAACTTCTGTAGTCCTCTACAGGAACCTTTTGTTTAAAATTTACTATTTTGCTCTATTACTTGCTTAAGGGTATATTGCTAAGGGTTAGAGATGAAGGAAAGACCTAAAGGTTAGTCCTAAGTTTACTCGCCAAGATTCACATCTTGTGCCTACGTATCCTGGGTAGGGGATGGAATCAGAGTAGTCGTAGTTCCCCTCGAAAGGGAGGTTAGAAACTTCTTGATTATGGTCAAAGTTTCAATGGGGAATAAGTGTTCTTAAGGAAGCGCTTACATGGAGTGCAGCGACTCCTATTTCTACGTTGAAACTGAATTGAATTGAAAAAGGGTGAAATTAGGTATTCCACGGCGGGAAACCTAAAACGTAGTGCGGAGACTCCTTAACCTAATGCTAGGGTAAAGAGTATTTCGGTTCGCGGCGGAACGCCTAGGAAATTAGGGTTTTGAAAGGGTCAAAGGAGACGGACTATTGACACGGTGGTCAAACAGCTAGACCTAACCCTTCGGAAGGGAGTTACAGTAAATCATGCAAATGAATAACTGATTATATGGCAGGATGGAAATATAGGAAAGTACGAAAACAGTAAAAAATGAAAAGCGATGATATCCTCGCGTCAATTACAACCGAAAAATGAAAGAATAATGACGGAATAAAAGCGACGAGGTCCTCGCATAATTACAACCGAAAAATGAAATATGAAAAAGACCACAGATTAGTAAACAGAGACAAATAAGAATTAAATGACGGTCACACGAAAATTAAATGACCAGGTTAGGAATTCTTTATTTTATGAATTTTTATTAAAAAAAGACAATTAATTTTAATTTTTGAAAAGAAGGGTTAATTTAAAAAAAAAAAACAATTATTAGTAATTACTAAAAAAAGATTTTAATTTCCGATTAAAAAGAAAGGGTTTCAATTCTAACCTAAAGAGTTTTAATTCTAAAAAAATGTTTTAGTTAATTTAAGAAAAAATTTATTTTCATTTTTAAGAAAAAGGGATTCTCATTTTATCGTGATAAAATGGATTTTTTTTAATTAATTTTTTTTAATGAGTGTTAATGTGATTTTTTAATTAAAATATAAAAGAAATGGATTTAATTTTAAATTATTAAAAAGATGGGTTTTTCTTATTATAAGTTTAAAAAAAAGTTACTAACTATAAGTTATTAAAAAATTTACTAATTAGAAGTTATATTAAAAAAAAATTATATTATAAGTTATAAATAATAAATTAAATTTCTGAAGAAAAAAAATAAAAAGAAAAGAAACGAGTAATAAAAGGGGAGGGGGAATTGGCTGAAATCATTTTTAGGGTTTTTGATCCTCTCATCTTCTCCGAGCGGCGGCCATTGATGTTGCTCTGAGCTTGCTTCAAAAAATTTCTTCGTTCTCTGATGCATATCCATGGCTCCTTCTTCTTTTCCGTATGATCCCTGTAACAAAACAACAACAAAAAATCATGTTACAAAGAAATGCTCACCCTTTAGTGGGGTTGGAAGCGATTCTTGAACGAGGATGATGATGAGAAGTTGATGTTCTCTGAGTCCGGTTGGGCTTCACTTTGTTTCTGCGAGGACGACGACGATGATGTTTGACAAACTGAGCCTCGTGGGTTGCGTTAGGGTGGGTTTGCTCCGTCTGTTGAGTTGGATGATGATGGAACTTGTGATGACGTTTATGGTGGGCGGCCGCCTTCGATTCTCTTGATGACGATGGCCCCTTAGAAAATCTATTTCCCTCAGTTGGATCCTTCGAGTTCTTGATCTCTCTTTTTGAACTTGCATGTGGTCCTTATATTCTTTGATTCCATGGGCCTGGGCATTACGGTTTTTCTCTGCTAAATTTGTGTTGTTTAGGTCGCGTGATTCACGGCTTGATTGTTTGTGCTGATTTCCAGGAAATCTTGATGGTTTATTTTGGTTGTTGCGACATTCATGGTTCTTGAGATTTGCAGGGATTGTTGTTGCTTGCGTTTGGTTATTCTTGGCTTTGATCTTGTTGTGTTTTGGATTGTTGGTTGGACTTGATCCGTTGGGGTTCTGAATTTTTGAGAAATCTTGTTACGGCCCTGTTTGGCAAAACCATGTTTTAGAAATAAGTGTTTTTTTTCCAAAAGCACTTATTTTCAGAATCACTTTTTCTAAAAAATCACTTTTTCTCTCTCTCCCGAAAAAACTCTTGAATAGATATTGTCGGATTTACCGAGGTCGGGAAATAAGTCGGGAGCTGGCTTCGACTTTGTCGTTGCCATCCCGACGTACCCGATGATGAAATCAAACTGAGGGTAACGGGACCGAAAAAACCAATTTAATTAATTGAATAATTTTCATCTGTTGAGTTGTTTTGCAGGTCCTAAGAAAAAGTCGGAAGTCGAGCATTTAAGATGGGACTCGAAGACATTTTTAGGACAATTAGGAATTTCCGAATTTAGGAATTAAAAAATTGTAATTTAATTTCCTTTGTGATTTCCTTTGTAATAAAAAAATAGAATTTATATAAATAAATTCAGCTCTTTAATTTACTTCTCCGATCAAATTTCCCCGATTAAATCTCCAAATAATTTATCCGCTTAACTCGGACGAATAAATTAAATTTATTTGATTAACTCCTTCAAGTACATTCGTCCAAGTAAACTCTTCCAAATCACTTCAAATAAATTTGTCCTAGATAAGTTTGTTCGATTATATTCATCCGATTAAAATCATCTGCTTAAATCTATGCAAATAAATTCAACTGATTAACCTCGTCCAAATAAATTAATCTGATTAAATTCATCTAATGAAAATTATCCGATAAAGCTTCGACGTTCCAAACTCCGAATTTTGACAGTTGATCATCATGCCCGATTTAAATCCTCCGTAACGGCTGAGTTCAAACAAATTCTTCGAAACTCCACAGTTCTTTTGAAATCGACCTTCGACTAACAGAAAGTAGGAAAACACACGTCTGTCACAATACATTCTTCAAAGAAAATCTACGCACCGATTTAACCTGAACCCACTGATATCTTGACACATTCAGCTCCATATGGTTTAGGAATCAACACCATCTCCTGCAAAACCAACGGACTGAGCAAACCGGTTAGCGGTTAGTTACAATGCAATTCAAAAGAGATGGAATGCAAAATGAAACGACTAATCTAAGGGTAAAATTTGGGGTATTACAGTTGCCCCTATTTAAATAGCTTATCCAGATGATTTGAGTGGCGAAGGCTCGAGAAATCATGGTGAAGGGATTTAAATACAGATAATCAAATATTTTGCCCTTAGATGTAGTGAGATGCAATGCTATGGACAAAGCGAAACGAATTATAATGCTAGCAATGTTATGAATCTAATATGATGCGTATGTTGGAATGATAAATGCACGGATGCAGATGACACGACGACTGATCGCGACTTTCTATGTCTAACTGAACTAACTGCAAGTGCACAGTCTATCGCGTAGTAATAAAAGATATTGATCCCACACAGACTCGTAATAAAGCTAGTATTTTCAGGTGTTACTGTGTTTAGCTAGGTTGGTATGGTTTTAGGGGAATAAAAGCAAAATAAGTGTGTAAACTATAGGGGAACTAAAAACGTTACTTAAGGTATAAATGCTTGAATCGGTATGCAATATGTTGGTTCTTCAAAGATTCGACAAGTTACCGGTGTTTTGGGTGTTTTCAAAAGTAGTTTAAGAAGAAAATGACGGTTTAAAGACCTTTGTCTCACGATGGTTGTTGACGCTAGTCACAACTCTAAGGCGAAACATATGTTGTCGCTATCCCGTTCGCGGTTAAAATTACTTTTTGAAAACCATTAAGCTCTAATCCTTTTTAAAGCGCTGTCGTTGTTTTTAAAACGAATGCTTAGTTTTTACTATCCGGACCTAACCTCAGTTGTCGCTTGTTGGTTCGCACCTTTATGAATTTCCCACTGTCGTGGCAAAACTGCTTTTAATTAAGTTCTCGCTGTCGCGACGAACATTTATTTTAGAAAAATCAATTTAAAAACTAAATCCATAAATAAGTTTGAAAAGGTAAGTATACACCAGTTATTATCGAATCCCATCTGACTACCTATTACATACCGATTACTTTAATTTAGCCAGACATGGAATGTAAACTAAGAACACGTAAACAATGGCAGAAAATATAAATATGCATCATAATGGGAAATAGAATTCAATTAACGATTAAAAATAAGAACCTGTAAATAATTCAATTGGCTTTTGGGAAATCCTCCAAAATGTCGGCAGGATTTAGTCTTAGTGCCAATTACTCGTACAGAATAGAATTGAAAAGTAAAACGCAATTGCAAGGAAGGAAAGAAAAAAAAGGAAACAATAAACAATAAGAAATTCTGAAGCTCAAAAATTGCTCTAAAAATAAATTGGCAGCACTTCGTGTCTTCAATGCCGCTCCCTTATTTGAATCCCATAGCCCTCTATTTATAGTGTATGAATGCTACGTGAACTGCTGTTGGAAGTGTCTTTGAGGGTCAGAAAATTCAGGTAGTCCTGTGCTGAATTTTGGGCTTTTGTTTTGCACGTCTCTGAAAGTGGACAATGGGCAGAAAATGTGCCTATGACAGTCGTGGGGGGCCATGACGCTCGTCATGTCTGTGACTATCGTGGTGAGGCCATGACGCTCGTCACGCCTGTGACAGTCATGGTGAGACCATGACGGTCGTCATATCAGCAGAATTGGAATCTGCTTCTTTTCTCGTTCTTTTCTTCTGTTTCAAGTCCTTTTTAGCTTGTTTTGCCTATCTTGCCTCATTTGGACATTGACTTTATAAACCTGCAAAATATTAAACAACAATGCGAATATGGTACGAAATCGGGGTGAAATCGACCGTGAATAATATGAAATAATGGCATTTTAATCTATATGTTTTCGCGTTATCAACGACACAGGGGACAGACGCGACGAATGAACCACACTGGGGAATACGACGCACTGGTGAAACAGCACGACAATGGGGAATTTCTAAATTGATGGCCAACTGGTGCGAGCACGACCAATTGTCACTTTAGAAAGGAAATGGTAAGAACGAGATCCTCAATGGAGATGCACCGGTGAGACGACCTCCACTGGGAATACCTAAGAGTAATTGTTCAATAGGTTCATGTGTGACCGACTGATACTCTAGGATAAGATGTAAAACTGGATCCGCGCAGCTGTAGGATTAAGTAAACAGAATGCTGGAGCATTGAGTAAAGAATAACATTCGAGCATCTAGAAACTTTCCTTGTGACGGGATCGAACGGAATCTTTGGGAATTCGTAGAAAATATACAAGGTAAAACCGGTTGTATGCCAAAATAAATGGACTTTAATGGGAAATGCCCTGATAAGCTTCTCGGAAGAGAACTACCACTTATCACTGCAAGACTTACATGCCAAAATGGATAAGCTCTCAAACAAAGAGACTGTGGCTTATCTGGGGATAATAGATGAAAAATTGATTGATAAGCTCCACTGGAGGGACTGTCGCTCATCTGATAAAATAAGCTTCCATGATCAAAACATGACTCAGCTTCTTCTTTTACTAAAGGGTAAAATAAACTTCTTCATACTTCAAGGTCTGTGCTCCCCTGAATATAATTCAGTTCTTTCTTTTACTAAAGGGTAAAATAAACTTCTTCATACTTCAAAGTCTGTGCTCCCCTGAATATGATTCAGTTCCTTCTTTTATTAAAGGGTAAAATAAACTTCTTCATACTTTAAGGTCTGTGCTCCCATGAATATGATTCAGTTTAAACCTCCCCATACTTCAAGATGAAAAGGCCATGGAAACCAGCTGCTCGATGGAGATGGCCCCTTGCTGCAAGTCATGAAGAAGATAGGATAAGCTTCTCAGATAAGAAATAGCGCTTATTTGTAAGGGTAGCAATGATAAGCTTCTCGGATGAGAACTGCTCGTAGAGATTTTGAAATGTAATGTAAAGTTATAAAGTGTAATGAAGGTTGTAATGAAAGATTGTAATGTAAGATTGTAAAGTGTAACATGCAGATGATGATGCTTGTGTTAATGTGTATGTTAATATGTATGTAAATGCTATGAATATGTTCATGCTTAGGCTTATGCATATGACTATGCTGACAAAACAAATGAGAGGAGGAAACATGAGATGAAATAAACATCTCGACGGGGATACCTGGTGACCTCTGCAATGGTACATCTATCGAAAGATATGAAAAGTTGATGGTAGAACCAAATCTAGCTTCAAAGTCCCAACTTCTCTGGGGAGAAAATAATGCACCTGGGGATACGGTGTTATAACTTCCTCACGGGGATACGATGTCACGACTTCACCAGAGAGTATGACGTCATGACTTCACTGGAGGGATTGCTATCATGAATCATAATTAGCCAAGGAACATCTCAGGACTAGAGAATTCTAGGGATAATAAATATCCTCTTCATGGGGAAGATGTGGAGCTGGACAACTTTATGGATATAGTGTAGCAACCTCTTGGGAATAGTAACTCAACTTCCTGGGGAAAAGGTACATCCAATCAAACTTCCCTGGGGAAACATTCATCAGACCTGCTGAGGAGAATTTAACCAACACTCTTGGGAAAGCGGACCTAACTTCTTAGAGAAGATATGGCAATCCCCTAGGGAAATTAAGGTAATTTCATTGAGGAACCGATGATTCCACTAGAAGTAGGTCTTCAAGAACATGGAACATATGGAGGATACCAGGGATATCTCTATGGTCTTGGGAGTCACTAGGGATTTATCGGATGGATCCCAAAAGTGCTTTCAGCTTAAAATCTCGCTGGGGACTATTTCGTGAGTAAAGTATGGCAACTTCTATGAGGAAAAGACGATTCCACCTGAGGAGTGGGTCCTCAAATAAAAGGTGTCAATTGGAAGATGCTGGTAGGATCTCTGCAGTCTTGAAAATCACTAGAGATTACTGAATCCGTCCAACGTGCTGTAAGCTTAAAGTCTCGTTAGGGACTATGTAAGCTTAAAGTCTCACTGGGGACTATGTCAGCTTAAAATCTCGCTGGGGACTGCATTGAGGAAATGGTTTAGAAATTTTTCTGCAACGATAAGACTTATTGGGGAATGAAGACCGTCGGGAATAAAATCTATCGGGCGCATGAAGAATATTATGAAACCACAGTAGTTTTAATCTTAATAGACTTCAGGATAGTCTCCATTTTGAAAAATATAATGCCTCAGAGTACTGACTTCATGAGAAAGTCATCTCGAGAGGATTTTACAGAGAACATGAGTCCAAGTGCCCCACTGTGTTCAAACTCTTGGGGAGATTTGTTGGATCTCGATGTAACTAGCATGGATCGACCGTGTTACGACTGCCTTCAGAAATAGCTCTTAAGAGAGTCTGGCTTTCATCAGTAAACGACTTGGACACCACCTGCCCCTGTTTAGCAGGATCTTTGAGTTCCATTGGAGAACATCTATATGTAAGTTTCTAAGACGTTAGGAAAAATCAACATGCATGAAATGCCTATTCTAAAACTATCAACGCAACATGTATATTTGTCTTGAAGTTTTTGTTTTGTTTGTATTTTGAAAAAGATATCGCAATAACCTGTGACCGAATTACTAGTTAGGATATGAATTTAAGTTATAATGCCAATATTAAATTGAGCATAGCTCATAGGAGTCAGGAAACATTATCTCGTCGTGTATGCTTTCAAAAGAAATCCTGCTTCAATTAGGTCTTTTGAAGGTTGTATCGTGGCTTGGTTCACGGTTTAAAAAATAAAGGATAAAGGCTCAAAGCTTATTTGTACCCACCTCTTCTTCGAGATGTTCTCCAATCCTAATTCAGCTAACTGGATACGAGCCCTCATATCTCAAGTGGATTTGAGAGGGTTGGGAGCTTATCAAGGCTTTAGACATGGAAGCCACTTACCTATTTTCTTTTGGTGTTTGTTCACACGACTTTGTTCTTTATTGGGGATTCTTTATTGTAATCCCTTGTTTTTCTTTTCGCTTTAACTTTTTCCTGGACGACGTTCTTTGGATTTGACTTTGGAGTCCAGCAAGATGCCCCAGTTTTGCCTAAGTCTCCTTCATAGGTTCTAACTTAGCGGGCTATTTCATTCATTTATTTTTTGTTGAACGAGTCGTGTGACTCTTTTGAAAGGCTTGTGACTACCCCACTATTTAGGTAGTTGAGGGATAGTCATTGACTTCTAACTTCCTAATATATTAAGGATAGATTCTCGAAGGTTCGCTCCTCCTTTTTGAGAGTCTGAGCGCTCAATTGATTTGACTGAAAAACTACCCTGCCTCAGGTTAAAGTTGAGGGTTTTTTATTTTGAAAAAGAAACTCCTACTTCAAGGCTCAAAGGGGTTAAAGAGGGATTATCATCCTTATATCTCCAGTGTTTGGGCTTTGAAACAATGCCTTACATCATTAGTAGGTTTCAATCGAAAGCATACGACAAGAGATCTGACGTTTTTGGTTCATCATCCTCCCCCTAATTCTCTATCAAAGCAAGAGATCGGGTAAAGTTGGCATTATAAATTATGAAAAATATTTTTGTGAGTGAATACAAATGGATTTCTTCAAGACAAAAATGCATTGCATTAATTATTCAAAATGAACAAGTTTGTACATGCTAATTATGCTTTTGTAATCGAAGAAATAAAGTACATATAAGTAAACGAAATGAACTGTCCGACAAGTACTTCAAAATGTGTTTATGAAGTCTTTGTATTCAAGGTCGACACAATAATAGTGGTTTTCTCTGGCGGAGCCTCACTGGAATGGGGAGTGTAGATACGCTCACTGCGAGTCGTCTTGCTTGCCCCAACTATATCTGTCACTTCTTCATTATTAGTCTTCAAATCCTCCCTCGGAATAACTTTCCCAGATTCTTGGTTGATCATGGCCATATCATCTAGAGGATCACTAAAATGAAGTGGACTAGGCTTTTGAATAATTACCGGCTTCGGCTGATTCACTGTAGAAGTAACTAGTTTAGATATGCTGAACATTGGCTTGGCAGAATTTGATCTTGGTAAATGGAAAGCCCTGAGAGGAGTTCTGATCTTAGGCTGAGGATCATCAAAGACAGTATCTTCTTTTCAAACAAGTCTCTAACAAGGTTCTTAAGAGCAAAACAGTTTTCCAAATCATGGTCGGGCGTACCCTCATGAAATAAACAATGAGCGGCGGTGTTGTAGTTGGCAAGCAAAAGATTAGGAGGTGGACCTAAAGCTCGGGTAACAACCAGACTTCGTTGCACTAAGAAAGGATACAACTCGGTAAAAGTCATCGGAATCGGAGGATACAACTCGTTGCACTATGTCGTCCACACGGAGGTTTAGGGCTTCCATTTCATCCACGACAGTGTTGAGGCGTGCCCCTGGGCGGTTAACAAATCGATGACCTGTTGGTGTTGTTATTGCTGACGTCGTTCAAGAAGAGCGGCGTTCTGGTTCTGGAGCCAGATGGCGTTAAGGACATCTTCGATGGTATCTGCAGTACGGGGGCGACGGCAGGAAGAGAGACCAGGGGGCTGGTTACTGAGAGGCTTCAGCCTGAGCTGTGCGGTCCAGTTTATCCTGTACCTCATCCACAAGCATCTGATCATTTTGTGGAGGAGCTGCAGCATTAGCTTCGGGTTCCGCTGGGTCAAAAAGCCAGTTGGCTCTGTTCTCAGGGTGAGCAATGTCTCGGCAAGGAAGGATGATGCTGCGAATGATGCGGTTGCGAACCACCGGATGATAACGTCCGTCGGCTCGGACCCTGATGAGGTGAGACGAACGACAATAGTCGATATCCAAGAAGACAGGAGGCAAGGACGGAAGGGCCTGGAGTTGATTTCCTAGGTCGAGTGATAATGCAATAGAAGTGAAGATGCCTCCGAAATAAAAAGGCTTGGAGCCTCAACCGCAGTTAGCCTGGATGTGAGCCAATAGGAAAAGGGCGGCGTTGATAGGCTCCGGCTCAAAGATGCATTTCAGGAAAAACAGTTCCTTGGAGTTTACCTTATGGTTGCTATCTCTGGCAAAGATAGTGTTGCCGAGCACCCTGTGAACGTAGCGCATGGCGGGATGGTGAATGAATGTAGCATTAAGACTATCCCATCTATCGGCGGGGGTTTCGGTGAGTTAGTTCCAAAGTGCAAAGGCTTCCAAGAAGAATTGCTCTGAAGGAACACGATAGTGAGCCTCAGGACCATGGCTAAACTGGAGCATCTGAGCCAGTTGAGTTTGGGTCAGCTGATATTCCTGGACGAATAATCGGAAGTTCGCAACGCCGATGAGTTGGTTGGTTTCACTGGGTGTGTCGTGTAGGTGAAAGAGCTAAGGAACTCCAGAGTTAGGTGTTCGTAGGTAGGCTGTGGTGTTGTGCAGAGGAACCACAACCCAGTATTCTGAAGCATCCATTAGACGCCTTCCCGAATGCCTAATTCTGTGATGCATGTGATATCGACATATAGGGTTGGTTGGACGGCACGCTGATAGAATTGAACGTAATTCGTTCGCTGTTGGTCGCCTCTTTCGCCATCACGGAAGGTGATATTGGACATGTCTGGGAGTTCTCCTTGACGTGCCATGTCTTTTGATGAATTTTTGTGAGGAGTAGAGAGAGTGGTAGAGGAGGGGTTTTAGAGAGGAGAGTTTCTGATTGTGGAATGGGAATGAGGATGGAACTGTGAATTTATAATGACAGTTTGCAAATGAACGGTTCAGTTGGATGAGAATAGGGTTAATGGAAGGAATGAGTGAGTGGGTGATTTATGGGGGAAGTGGAACCGTGAGAGTGGGAAGTTAAGGGTTGGAGAGAAAGAAAAACTCCCAACGGTCGTATTCTGCTATTTAGCAGAATACGTGATCTCGTGACGATCGTCAGGAGAGCGCCACAACCGTCATGCTCGTGACGAGCGTAACATGGATATGACGGGCGTCATAGCAGCAAATTCTACAGAAGCAGAATTTGTGCTGTGTAGTTCGTACAGACATTGTGTAATGTAATTATGGCTCACTTAGGCCAGTAAATCAACCAGGCAATGAATGAAGAGTAAAGAATACATGATTAAAATAGAGTTGGAAATAAAATTCATTGATAAATTAGAAAAGTACAGGAATTGAAATGAACTTGAAATTGTAAAAACATAATACAAGAAATTGTTCAAAATGCAGCAAAATTGAAAATTAAAACTTAAAACTAAAGCTAAAAAATTAATCAGTCCTTCTGATTCTTCAGGTCGTCGAGCTGTTTAGTAAGGCGATCGAACTGTTCACACACTATGTCCATGAAGGTCGTGACTTCCATCTGCAATGTTGTTAGCTCTTCCTTGACTGTGTAAATTTCCAATTTGACATCATCCACTGTTTTCCGAAGGGCATCCAGCTTGTCTGGTTGTTGGTCAGGGATGGGGTCAGGGAAATTGTGGTAATTTGGCGGAGTCTCAGGGTCAATCTCAGTTTCAGACACATAGTCTTCATAGTACATATAATCATGAGCTTCGGAGATATGGTCACTTTTGTACATGTAGTCTTTAGGTGTGGAGTGAGGTGAAGCAGGACCCAAGGGTTCATCCAATTCGTACAGCCAGTTATTTTGGTTGTGGACACTCGTCTTCTCATGGTTAGGTAGTGTAAATAAGTGGACAGGTCGGCCAACAATTAGGTACTCATAAGGGGCAGGACCTAAGTTTCCTATCATACCTTGGTTAAAGCAGAATGATATATCTATAGGTCTTATTAGCCCAGAGACTTTAATCCGGTTCAGCGGGTACCTAAGTCCTATGACATGTGCAATCATAGTGACGAGGCTTCCTACAGTGATAGGTGCATTTTGTTCTTGGTTAAATTTTTCAAGGGATCTCATCGTGAATGGTACAACATTGACTGGGCGACCTTGTGACGCACAGTATAGGATAAACAGTTCTTCTTTTGAGACAGCGGTAATGTTTTCCTCCTTCCCAAAGAGGGTATGTGCTAATATCTTATGAAAGTAGCGGAGTGCAGGATTATGTATCTCATTAGAATGCATGTCATTTGGCTCAGGGTGATAGTTACCTGTAATGGTACCCCAAAAATAGTCTAACTCGATATCCATCTCTTCCTCTTCAGCAACAGTATACGAGAAAGGTCCACTAGGGAAGCCTAAAAGATCAGCTAATGACTTACGGTTATATTCGAACTCAATCCCAAATAGTCTAAAACAAATTAGCTCCTTGGTGTATCCATATTCGTACTCAGGTCTGTAGTCTAGGGAGCTTAGGAATTCAAATGTGAGTTCACGATGAATGACCCAACAGGTTTTTAGAGCAGTTCGCTCCCATCCTAGTTGGTTAAACAGGTAGAGGATGCTATCATGAATGCCTAGCTGATCCATAGTTGAACCATCATAGAAATGTGTCATAGCGAAGCCTCTCTGCGTCAAAGCCTCATAACGGGCTTGCCGAGCTGGTCCTCTAAAAATAGTAACCGTGTAATCGATGTTAACCATTCTCGCTAGTTAGTCAAAAAGGAGGTAAGTAAATCCTGTAAAAAGTTGAAAACATGTTTTACTCAAATTAGTTTTTAGAAATAGAAGGTGATTAAAAATAAAATTAAAATCAAAACAAAAGAGTAAATCAGATGAAAAACATACTGTAAATAATTTCAAAGATAAAAACAAGTGAAAATGGGTTGCCTCCCATTCAGCGTTGTTTTTAACGTCGAAAGCCCGACGATAGCTTGGTGGCAAGCTATTCGGGATGTTGAGCAGGAAGCTCTTACAGGTTCAGCTTGCTCACGTGGTTACTGTCGTCATTTCGATTATAATGCTTTAGGCGTTGTCCGTTGACTATGAACGGCTTATTGACTTTATCGCAAATTTCGACAGCTCCACTATGAAGAACTTTAGTTATCTCGAATGGACCTGACCATCTTGATTTTAGTTTTCCTGGAAAGAGTTTCAGTCTTGAGTTGAATAGGAGCACGACGTCTCCTACATTGAACTGTTTACGGACCGAACGCTTATCGTGCCACTTTTTGGTTCTTTCTTTATATATGCGGGCATTTTCATACGCGTCTAGTCTGAGCTCTTCCAATTCATGTAGATTCAAGATTCGCTTCTCGCCTGCTTCAGTGTAGTTGAGGTTTAACGTCTTGATAGCCCAAAAGGCTTTGTGTTCAAGTTCCACCGGCAGGTGACAGGATTTCCCATAAACTAATTTGAATGGCGTAGTTCCTATCGGCGTTTTGTACGCGGTCCTATAGGCCCATAAAGCTTCGTTCAGTTTTGATGACCAATCTTTCCTAGAGGTTGCGACAGTCTTTTCCAAGATTTGCTTTATTTCTCTGTTTGAAACCTCCACCTGTCCACTAGTTTGTGGATGATACGGTGTAGCTACGCGGTGTTTGACTCCGTATTTGGAGAGGAGTTTGTCAAAGATTCGCGATATGAAGTGCGAACCACCGTCACTGATGATAAGTCTGGGCATACCGAATTTGGGAAATATGGTATTCTTAAAGAGTTTGAGAACTACTCACGTGTCGTTAGTTGGAGCGGAAACAACCTCAATCCATTTCGATACGTAGTCGACAACGACGAGTATGTACTTGTTACCAAAAGAAGATGGGAATGGTCCCATGAAGTCGATTCCCCATACGTCAAAGACTTCCACTTCCAAGATACCTTTTTGGGGCATCTCGTCGCGCCTTGAGATATTTCCTGTGCGTTGACACCGATCGCATCTTAATATAGCAGCGTGGACATCTTTCCAAATACTGGGCCAGAATAGGCCATATTGCAGGATTTTCGTGCACGTCTTTGAAGTACTAGCATTGGGAAATGGTGTCTTATATTTCTTCCTCTAGGACACAGCGACAATATATGTTGTCAGCGCCTCGTTTGAAGAGTAGAGGTTCGTCCCAATAGTAATGTTTTAAGTCGTGGAAGAATTTCTTCTTTTGTTGATAAGTTAGGTCCGGTGGAAGCACGCCTGCGGCTAAGTAATTAACGATGTCGGCAAACCAAGGAAAAGTGGCTTGGGCATAGACAGCTTCCACGGCTTTTTCAAGTTTTGGTTTTTCCGAGGTTGAGTTAGACATATCGCTTTCCAATTTGGCTATTAGACGTTCGTAGAGAAAGTCGTCATTGATAGGCACTGACTCTTGTTTAATGCCCTCTATTCGGGATAAGTGATCTGCAACTACGTTCTCGGTCTCTTTCTTATCTTTAATTTCTAAGTCGAACTCTTGTAATAATAGGATCCATCTCAATAATCTTGGTTTGGCGTCCTTTTTGCTTATTAGGTACCTAATGGCAGCGTGATCTGTGTATATGATTATTTTGGTTCCTACCAAGTAGGAACGAAATTTGTCAAGTGCAAACACAACTGCTAGAAGTTCCTTTTCCGTTGTGGCGTAGTTCATTTGGGCAGGGTCTAAAGTTCTACTGGCGTAGTAGATTGCGTGAAGCTTCTTGTCTTTCCTTTGTCCTAGAACTGCGGCTACAGCATAATCACTCGCATCGCACATGATTTCGAATGGTAGCCGCCAATCTGGGGGCTGCATGATTGGTACGGTGATGAGCGTTGTCTTTAGAGTTTTGAATGCTTCTAAGCATTCTTTGTCGAAAACGAACTCGACATCTTTCATTAACAAACCTGTAAGAGGTTTTATGATTTTCGAGAAATCCTTTATGAATCTTCGGTAGAATCCAGCGTGTCCTAAAAAGCTTTGTATTTCTCGTACGGTTTTCGAAGGTTGAAGATCCTTTATGATCTCTATTTTAGCTTTGTCAACTTCAATCCCTTTTTCAGATATGACGTGTCCTAAAACGATGCCTTGTCGGACCATGAAATGGCATTTCTCCCAATTAAGGACAAGGTTCACTTTAGCGCATCTTTTGAGTACCATTTCTAAATTTGACAGGCAGCTTTCAAAGCTTTGTCTGCATACAGAGGAGTCATCCATGAACACTTCCATTATGTCATCTATGAAATCCGCAAAGATTTCCATCATGCATCTTTGGAAGGTTGTTGGAGCATTGCATAGTCCGAACGACATTCGGCAATAAGCAAAAGTGTCATAAGGACAGGTGAAAGTTGTCTTTTCTTGGTCATCGGGGTGAATAGGAATTTGAAAGAATCCCGAATAACCATCTAGATAGCAGAAGTACGAATGTTTCTCTAGTCTTTCCAACATCTGGTTTATGAAAGGTAAAGGGAAGTGATCTTTCCGAGTCGCCTTATTCAGTTTTCTGTAATCGATACACATCCTGCTCCCGGTCACAACTCTTTGGGTTATCGATTCACCTTTTGCATTCTTCACTATAATAACACCCCCTTTCTTTGGCACTATGTGTACTGGGCTGACCCATTGGCTGTCGAAGATGGGGTATATGATTCCTGCGTCTAGTAACTTTTTCACCCCATCTTTGACTACAGTGCTTAGGATTGGATTTATCCTTCTCTGATGTTCTCTTGAAGTCTTGTAGTCTTCCTCTAGCATGATTTGATGCATACAGATGGAGGGACTTATGCCTTTAAGATCGCTTATATTATAGCCTAACGCAGTTGGGTATTTCCTTAGGACTTCTAGTAATTGCTCAGTTTCGGACTGTCCTAAATTTGCGTTGACTATTACTGGTCTTTTGAATTCTGTATCTAAGAATTCGTACCTGAGGGTTTTAGGTAGTTCTTTAAGTTCTAAAGTTGGGTTTTTTGGACCTGGCATGTGATTTGGGGTTAGTGCTAAGATCTCGCTCAGACTATCATCTTTGTATGGTGCACGCCAGTTGTCATCTTCATGAATAGCAGGGATTTGGATCTTCATGATTTCAGAATATGTAATTTCTTCCTTCTCTAATTCTCGTATGCATTCGTCAATGACATCTACTATATAGCACGTGTCATCTATAGTTGGTGCCTTCAAGAACTTAGTAAGGATGAACTCTATCTTTTCTTCTCCTACTTCGAATGTTAGCCTTCCTTTCTTTACGTCTATGATAGCTCCGGCTGTCGCTAGGAACGGTCTTCCTAGGATAATCGGGGTAACAGAGTCCTCTTTGATGTTCATGATTATGAAGTCGGTTGGGATATAGAATTGGCCTATGCGTACTGGAACGTTTTCCAGCACACTGACAGGATATTTGACTGATCGGTCAGACAATTGCACGAACATTTTAGTCGGTCTTAGTTCTCCCATATTCAGCCTTTTGCATATAGATAAGGGCATGACACTTATACTGGCTCCTAGATCGCATAGAGCTTTGTCTATTACCAACTTTCCTATGACGCAAGGTATGGAGAAACTACCTGGGTCTTTTAGTTTAGGAGGCATGTTGTTTTGAATGATTGCGCTACATTCGGCAGTAAGTGTAACTATTTCGTTATCCTCGACTTTCCTTTTATTAGACAAGATTTCTTTAAGAAACTTAGCGTATGACGGCATTTGAGTTATCGCTTCTGTGAAAGGAATAGTGATATTTAGTTGTTTCAGAAGTTCAACGAATTTCTTAAATTGTCCTGAAGTTTTGGAATTTATGAATCTTTGAGGATAAGGGATAGGTGGTTTATATGCCGCTGGAGGCACATATGGGTTTTCATCTTTGGCGGCCTTTTGCTCGTCACATTTCTTCTTTTCTGTTTCAGACTCCTTTTCTGTTGGTTTATCAGATTTCTGATGCATGACTAAATCTTCATTCCTAGGATCTGTTGGGCCTTCCAATTCTTTTCCAGTTCTCAATATGACAGCGTTTGCATGACCTTTCGGATTAGGTTCTGGCTGACCTGGAAATGTCCCAGCTGGTGCGGTTGCAGAGGCTTGTTGTTGAGCCACTTGTGATATCTGTGTTTCGAGCATTTTATTATGGGTGGCTAAAGCGTCTACTTTTCTGGTCAGCTGTTTAATTTGCTCGCTAATGTGTATGTTTTGATTCAGGAATTCTTTATTTGTTTGAGCTTGAGTAGCTATGAATTTTTCCATCATCACATCGAGATTTGATTTCCTAGGGGCAGTCTGGGCAGCAGCGGCTGGTTTCTGATATAATGGCGGAGCAGCTGGTGCTTGCAAGGCATTATCGCTTTTGTAGGAAAAGTTTGGGTGGTTCCTCCATCCTGGGTTGTAAGTATTTGCGTAAGGATTTCCTTGAGCGTAGTTTACTTGGTCTGGTGGGATTTCGGCCAATAATGGGCACTCGGGCGCATTATGAGTGGCGATTCCACATAACTCGCAGTTTGGAGTTACAGCAGCTACGGTTGCAGTTGGGGTAACGGTCAGACTGTCGATTTTCTGCACTAGAGCATCTACCTTAGCGTTGAACTTTTCAAGACTGCTGATCTCGTACATCCCACCTTTCGCTGCGGGTTTCTATGCTGGAGTTCTTTCACCTCCCCATTGGCAGTGGTTCTGAGACATGTTTTTGATAAGTTGATAGGCTTCGTCGTATGGCTTATCCATAAGTGCACCGCCTGCGGCGGCGTCTACCGTTAATCTGGTGTTATATAGAAGCCCATTATAGAAAGTATGGATCGTCACCCATTCTTCTAAACCGTGGTGAGGACATGCTCTCATCATATCCTTAAACCTTTCCCACGCTTCATAGAGAGATTCAGTATCTTTTTGTCGAAATCCGTTGATTTGAGCTCTAAGCATAGCAGTTTTTCTTGGCGGAAAGTATCTTGCTAAGAAAACGTTCTTCAACTGTTCCCACGTCGTAACGGAGTTGGATGGTAAGGATTGTAACCAAGTCCAAGCTCTATCTCTAAGGGAGAAAGGAAAGAGGCGAAGTCTTATTGCATCTGGAGTTACTCCAATTGCCTTCACTGTGTCTGCATATTGCACAAACTTCGTTAAGTGTTCATTCGGATCCTCAGTTGCATTTCCTGAGAATTGATGTTGTTCTACAGCTGACAGCAATGACGGTTTCAGCTCGAAATCGTTCTGATTGATAGCGGGGGAAACAATGCTATTTCGAGGTTCTAGCTGAAAGGGTGTAGCGTAGTCCTTCAGCGGTTTGTTCTGAGGTTCGTCAGCCATCTTTGATTCTTCAACAGGAGGATGAGCTAGAAGATCAGGAATATTGTGTTTTCATTGATATTCGAGGATGCACCTTCTTAAATGTAAGAAGCGCTCTAGTTCGGCGATTGTAGGTTGTAAAATGTCGCCTTGTGAGTGAGTACTTGGCATACAACCGAAGAACGAGTAGAGGGAGAGAGAATAGTTAACCTAGTCTATACTGTGTAACAAAGGATTACACTATTGACTAAACGGGTCCCCGGCAACGGCGCCAAAAACTTGATCGCGACTTTCTATGTCTAACTGAACTAACTGCAAGTGCACAGTCTATCGCGTAGTAATAAAAGATATCGATCCCACAGGGACTCGTAATCAAGCTAGTATTTTCGGGTGTTACTGTGTTTAGCTAGGTTGGTATGGTTTTAGGGGAATAAAAGCAAAATAAGTGTGTAAACTATAGGTGAACTAAAAACGTTACTTAAGGTATAAATGCTTGAATCGGTATGCAATATGTTGGTTCTTCAAGGATTCGACAAGTTACCGGTGTTTTGGGTGTTTTCAAAAGTAGTTTAAGAAGAAAATGACGGTTTAAAGACCTTTGTCTCACGATGGTTGTTGACGCTAGTTGCAACTCTAAGGCGAAACGTATATTGTCGCTATCCCGTTCGCAGTTAAAATTACTTTTTGAAAACCATTAAGCTCTAATCCTTTTTTAAGCGTTGTCGCTGATTTTAAAACGAATGCTTAGTTTTTACTATCCGGACCTAACCTCAGTTGTCGCTTGTTGGTTCGCACCTTTATGAATTTCCCACTGTCGTGGCAAAACTGCTTTTAATTAAGTTCTCGCTGTCGCGACGAACATTTATTTTAGAAAAATCAATTTAAAAACTAAAGCCATAAATAAGTTTGAAAAGGTAAGTATACACCAGTTATTATCGAATCCCATCTGACTACCTATTACATACTGATTACTTTAATTTAGCCGGACATGGAATGTAAACTAAGAACACGTAAACAATGGCAGAAAATATAAATATGCATCATAATGGGAAATAGAATTCAATTAACGATTAAAAATGAGAACCTGTAAATAATTCAATTGGCTTTTGGGAAATCCTCCAAAATGTCGGCAGGATTTAGTCTTGGTGCCAATTACTCGTACAAAATATAATTGAAAAGTAAAAACGCAATTGCAAGGAAGGAAAGAAAAAAAAAGGAAACAATAAACAATAAGAAATTCTGAAGCTCAAAAATTGCTCTGAAAATAAATTGGCAGCACTTCGTGTCTTCAATGTCGCTCCCTTATTTTAGTCCCAAAGCCCTCTATTTATAGTGTATGAATGCTACGTGAACTGTTGTTGGAAGTGTCTTTGAGGGTCAGAAAATCCAGGTAGTCGTGTGCTGAATTTTGGGCTTTTGTTTTGCACGTCTCTAAAAGTGGACAATGGGCAGAAAATGTGCCTATGACGGTCGTGGGGGGCCATGACGCTCGTCATGTCTGTGACGGTCGTGGTGAGGCCATGACGCTCGTCACGCCTGTGATGGTTGTGGTGAGACCATGACGGTCGTCATATCAGCAGAATTGGAATCTGCTACTTTTCTCGTTCTTTGCTTCTGTTTCAAGTCCTTTTTAGCTTGTTTTGCCTATTTTGCCTCATTTGGACATTGACTTCATAAACCTGCAAAATATTAAACAACAATGCGAATATGGTACGAAATCAACCGTTAATAATATGAAATAATGGCATTTTAATCTATATATTTTCGCGTTATCAACGACACAAAGGAACAAACGCGACGAATGAACCACACTGGGGAATACGACACACTAGTGAAACAGCACGACAATGGGGAATTTCTAAAGTGATGGCCAACTGGTGCGAGCACGACCAATTGTCACTTTAGAAAGGAAATGGTAAGAACGGGATCCTCAATGGAGATGCACCGGTGAGACGACCTCCACTGGGAGTAATTGTTCAATAGGTTCATGTGTGACCGACTGGATCCGCGCAGCTGTAGGATTAAGTAAACAGAATGTTGGAGCATTGAGTAAAGAATAACATTCGAGCTTCTGGAAACTTTCCCTGTGACGGGATCGAACGGAATCTTAGGGAATCCGTAGAAAATATACAAGGTAAAACCGGCTGTATGCCAAAATAAATGGACTTTAATGGGAAATGCCCTGATAAGCTTCTCGGAAGAGAACTACCACTTATCACTGCGGGACTTACATGCCAAAATGGATAAGCTCTTAAAAAAAGAGACTGTGGCTTATCTGGGGATAATAGATGAAAAATTGATTGATAAGCTCCACTGGAGGGACTGTCGCTCATCTGATAAAATAAGCTTCCATGACCAAAACATGACTCAGCTTCTTCTTTTAATAAAGGGTAAAATAAACTTCTTCATACTTCAAGGTCTGTGCTCCCCTGAATATGATTCAGTTCTTTCTTTTACTAAAGGGTAAAATAAACTTCTTCATACTTCAAAGTATGTGCTCCCCTGAATATGATTCAGTTCCTTCTTTTATTAAAGGGTAAAATAAACTTCTTCATACTTCAAGGTCTGTGCTCCCGTGAATATGATTCAGTTAAAACCTCCCTATACTTCAAGATGAAAAGGCCATGGAAACCAGCTGCTCGGTGGAGATGGCCACTTGCTGCAAGTCATGAAGAAGATAGGATAAGCTTCTCAGATAAGAAATAGCGCTTATTTGCAAGAGTAGCAATGATAAGCTTCTCGGATGAGAACTGCTCGTAGAGATTTTGAAATGTAATGTAAAGTTGTAAAATGTAATGAAGGTTGTAATGAAGGTTGTAATGAAAGATTGTAATGTAAGATTGTAAAGTGTAACATGCAGATGATGATGCTTGTGTTAATGTGTATGTTAATATGTATGAAAATGCTATGAATATGTTCATGCTTAGGCTTATGCATATGACTATGCTGACAAAACAGATGAGAGGAGGAAACATGAGATGAAATAAACATCTCGACGGGGATACCTGGTGACCTCTACAACAGTACATCTATCGAAGAATATGAAAAGTTGATGGTAGAACCAAATCTGGCTTCAAAGTCCAAACTTCTCTGGGGAGAAAATAATGCACCTGTGGAAAGGTGTTATGACTTCCTCACGGGGATATGATGTCACGACTTCACCGGAGAATATGACGTCATGACTTCATTGGAGGGATTGCTATCATGAATCATAATTAGCCAAGGAACATCTCAGGACTAGAGAATTCTAGGGATAATAAATATCCACTTCATGGGGAAGATGTGGAGCTGGACAACTTTATGGAGATAGTGTAGCAACCTCTTGGGAATAGTAACTCAACTTCCTGGGGAAAAGGTACATCTAATCAAACATCCCTGGGGGGAAATTCATCAGACCTGCTGAGGAGAATTCAACCAACACTCCTGGGGAAAGCGGACCTAACTTCTTAGAGAAGATATGGCAATCCCCTGGGGAAAGTAAGGTAATTTCATTGAGGAACCGATGATTCCACTGGAAGTGGGTCTTCAAGAACATGGAACATATGGAGGATACCAGGGATATCTCTGTGGTCTTGGGAGTCACTAGGGATTTATCGGATGGATCCCAAAAGTGTTTTCAGCTTAAAGTCTCGCTGGGGACTTTTTCCTGAGTAAAGTATGGCAACTTCAATGAGGAAAACACGATTCCACCTGAGGAGTGGGTCCTCAAATAAAAGGTGTCAATTGGAAGATGCTGGTAGGATCTCTGCAGTCTTGAAAATCACTAGAGATTACTGAATCCGTCCAACGTGTTGTAAGCTTAAAGTCTCGTTGGGGACTATGTCAGCTTAAAGTCTCGCTGGGGACTGTGTCAGCTTAAAGTCTCACTGGGGACTGCACTGAGGCATTGGTTTAGAAATTTTTCTGCAACGATAAGACTTATTGGGGAATGAAGACCGTCGAGAATAAAATCTATCGGGCGCATGAAGAATATTGTGAAACCACAGTAGTTTTAATCTTAATGGACTTCAGGATAGTCTCCATTTTGAAAAATATAATGCCTCAGAGTACCGACTTCATGAGAAAGTCATCTCGAGAGGATTTTACAGAGAACAAGAGTCAAAGTTCCCCACTGTGTTCAAACTCTTGGAGAGATTTATTGGATCTCGATGTAACTAGCATGGATCGACTGTGTTACGACTGCCATCAGAAATAGCTCTTAAGAGAGTCAGGCTTGCATCAGTAAACGGCTTGGACACCACCTGCCCCTATTTAGCAGGATCTTTGAGTTCCATTGACGAACATCTATATGTAAGTTTCTAAGACGTCAGGAAAAATCAACATGCATGAAATGCCTATTCTGAAACTATCAACGCAACATGTATATTTGTCTTGAAGTTTTTGTTTTGTTTGTATTTTGAAAAAGATATCGCAATAACCTGTGACCGAATCACTAGTTAGGATATGAATTTAAGTTATAATGCCAATACTAAATTGAGCATAGCTCATAGGAGTCAGGAAACATTATCTCGTCGTGTACGCTTTCAAAAGAAATCCTGCTTCAATTAGGTCTTTTGAAGGTTGTATCGTGGCTTGGTTCACGGTTTAAAAAATAAAGGATAAAGGCTCAAAGCTTATTTGTACCCACCTCTTCTTCGAGATGTTCTCCAATCCTAATTAGCTAACTGGATACGAGCCCTCATATCTCAAGTGGATTTGAGAGGGTTGGGAGCTTATCAAGGCTTTAGACATGGAAGCCACTTACCTATTTTCTTTTGGTGTTTGTCACACGACTTTGTTCTTTATTGGGGATTCTTTATTGTAATCCCTTGTTTTTCTTTTCGCTTTAACTTTTTCATGGACGGCGTTCTTTGGATTTGACTTTGGAGTCCAGCGAGATGCCCCAGTTTTGCCTAAGTCTCCTTCGTAGGTTCTAACTTAGCGGGCTCTTTCATTCATTTATTTTTTGTTGAACGAACCACGTGACTCTTTTGAAAGGCTTGTGACTACCCCACTCTTTAGGTAGTTGAGGGATAGTCATTGACTTCTAACTTCCTAATATGTTAAGGATAGATTCTCGAAGGTTCGCTCCTCCTTTTTGAGAGTCTGAGCGCTCAATCGATTTGACTGAAAATCTACCCTGCCTCAGGTTAAAGTTGAGGGTTTTTTATTTTGAAAAAGAAACTCCTACTTCAAGGCTCAAAAGGGTTAAAGAGGGATTATCATCCTTATGTCTCCAGTGTTTGGGCTTTGAAACAATGCCTTACATCATCAGTAGGTTTCAATCGAAAGCATACGACAAGAGATCTGACGTTTTTGGTTCATCATCCTCCCCCCAATTCTCTATCAAAGCAAGAGATCGGGTAAAGTTGGCATTATAAATTATGAAAAATATTTTTGTGAGTGAATACGAATGGATTTCTTCAAGACAAACATGCATTGCATTAATTATTCAAAATGAACAAGTTTGTACATGCTAATTATGCTTTTGTAGTCGAAGAAATAAAGTACATATAAGTAAACGAAATGAACTGTCCGACAAGTACTTCAAAATGTGTTTATGAAGTCTTTGTATTTAAGGTCTACACAATAATAGTGGTTTTCTCTGGCGAAGCCTCACTGGAATGGGGAGTGTAGATACGCTCACTGCGAGTCGTCTTGCTTGCCCCAAGTATATCTGTCACTTCTTCATTATTAGTCTTCAAATCCTCCCTCGGAATAACTTTCCCAGATTCTTGGTTGATCATGGCCATATCATCTAGAGGATCACTAAAATGAAGTGGACTAGGCTTTTGAATAATTACCGGCTTCGGCTGATTCACTGTAGAAGTAACTGGCTTAGATATGCTGAACATTGGCTTGGCAGAATTTGATCTTGGCAAATGGAAAGCCCTGAGAGGAGTTCTGATCTTCGACTGAGGATCATCAAAGATAGTATCTTCTTTTCCAACAAGTCTCTAACAAGGTTCTTAAGAGAAAAACAGTTTTCCAAATCATGGTCGGGCGCACCCTCATGAAATAAACAATGAGCGGCGGTGTTGTAGTTGGCAGGCAAAAGATTAGGAGGTGGACCTAAAGCTCGGGTAACAACCAGACTTCGTTGCACTAAGAAAGGATACAACTCGGTAAAAGTCATCGGAATCGGAGGACACGACTTGTACTGTCCCTTAATCAGACCATTCTGACGAGGTGTTTGCTTCTTCGGCTGTTGATAAGAAGGAGCGTTGGGCGCTTGTTGATAATTAGGAGTTTGTGCATGCTGATAACCAGGAGGTTATTGATAAACCGGAGCTTGATAGACCAGAGCCGGTTGCACAGGCTGATACGTAGGAAACTGTTGATTGAAGGGAGGTGCAACAGTAGCTACATAGGGTTGTTGAGCATACTGAACGGGATAACCTTGAACATAATTAGGCTGGCGTCGCCACGGTTGATTAGCAGCCATTTTATGCTTATACCTGCTCGAGAGACTCCTTCGACGTGTAGCTCTTTTATGATGGTCAAAGCTCGGAGTTTTGAACTCTGGAGAACGGTCTTGCTGAACCGGTTGAGCAATAGGAGGCACCAAACTGGATTGAAGACCATGAGGAAGTACGTTCGCCATGGTAACAGCTGGTTGAGGACCTACAACAGTACTGGTAATCTCAGAAACAATAGTGGGCTGAGTATCTCTCTTTGCATTAAGAGCTTGCAACATCTCCATAATCTGACCCACACTTCCTTGAAGATCCTCGAGTTCATTGATGACACGGTCAATCTCTTGATTTTTTTCTTCCATTCTTTTCCGAGCTTGGGCTCTAGTGTTGTACCGATGTAGAGAACTCAGGGTGACGGAACTAGAAGGCGAGAGAACCGAGAATGAGAAACCGGGAGACAAATGCAATGTAAAAATATGATGCTTGAATGCAGAATACAGATGAAAGACTTTCATGGAACTCAAATATTTACGAACATTGCGGGATACAAAAGAAAGTTTATTTATTAATTTTGATAAGGGATTACAAGTACATGTTCTTTGAAAGAAGTCTTAACATAATAGCTAAATAAAAGATAATAAAGCCCTAAGGAAGCTTCGTATTCTGCTCCTTGATCTTCTCTTCTAGCTGGGCCTTTTCGAGGACGAGCCTATCGACAAAAGGTAGATTGAGAGTCAGAGGAAAATAAATCCTCCATTAAAACCAAGCAAGGGTACGTTGGAAAAGTCTCCACAACTGTTGGTGATCATATTGCCCTTGATGTCGGATAACTTCAAACATATGGCTCTAGCAATGTCTTGCTCTTTAGGGTCCTTCTCCAAGAAAGGGAAAGGAGATCCATCCAAAATGGGTAACCCCACCAATTGAGAGTACTCTTCTAAGGTAGGCAATAGCTAATAATCTGGCAACGTGAAGCAATAATAATCTGGATCGTAGAATTGTAACAAAGTAGAAAGAAGTCCTTCGTCTGCTTGAAGTTTCAACAGGGATAAAAGCCTTCCATACTTGTCGCGGAATCCTTCTTAATCTTGAACCAAATCTTCTAGCTTCCTTAGGTCATCCGACTTAAGACTCTTAAAAGAATATTTTGCAGTATTTTTCCTATTGTAATCCATGGTATCCTGCAATGTTCATAAGTAAGGATGAATTCCATGAAATCTAATGCAATATGATGCTTTATGGATGCAACGCACACATACATACAAAATTCCTAGGTTATAGGAACAACGAATGGAGTTAAGGTCTACCCTTCCCAAAAAGGTATGTACTATAGGTTAGTTGTACCTGCAGAACAAGGGTTCTAAAGAGGTGCCCAAAGTCATCAGTCCATCTTTCGGATATTATCAATTTCCCGACTGACTCGGTGGTTAATAATATTCTCAAGAGAACCTCTTTTGAATGTAGTATCGCGTAACAACTATTTTGGGAATACTCCCTCATAGTCCTTGCACTACGTCCTAATAAAGGCCAAAGTGGGGTTAAAGGTAACTACGGTCCCCAGTATCACAGACTCCAATCGAGAATATTAAGTGTTTTCACGATTACTCGTTCAACAGAACCATTTTCGAAGGGGCCTCAACTAAGCGGTGATTCTCAAGTCAGCTTGGTTGGGATTCAACTCCCTATAAGCCTCGTCGAATATATCACCTTCCTATCATAAGTTCACTCAAGTCTGGGTGTAGGACTTATCTCATAATAAAGATACCCCAGGCAAGGTACAAGAGATATATTATATACAAGCAAGCAAATAATGAAGCAAATAGTAAAAATATAACAAAGTAGGGGTAACCCTTAAAAGTTAGACTGCTCCCTAGTGAAGTCTCCATTTTTTGTTGCGGTGAGAATAAGATATCAAACTATTAATTAGTTTAAACCACATATTTAGTTCACAACCGATCTTTGATTTATCCGAAGGAAAAGGTCAAAAGAAGGAAAACCTAATTTTTGCATCGTAAACAATGCGGGGAGAGATCTAGGTAAGGGGTTGGTTAAGCTTAGGGAAGGTATTAGCACCCTAAACTTCTGTAGTACTCTACAGGAACCTTTTGTTTAAAATTTACTATTTTGCTTGATTACTTGCTTAAGGGTATATTGCTAAGGGTTAGAGATGAAAGAAAGACCTAAGGGTTAGTCCTAAGTTTACTCGCCAAGATTCACATCTTGTGCCTACGTATCTTGGGTAGTGGATGGAATCAGAGTTATCGTAGTTCCCCTCGAAAGGGAGGTTAGAAACTTCTTGACTATGGTCAAGGTTTCAATGGGGAATAAGCATTCTTAAGGAAGCGCTTACGTAGAGTGCGGCGACTCCTATTTCTACGTTGAAACTGAATTGAATTGAAAAAGGGTGAAATTAGGTATTCCACAGTGGGAAACCTAAAACAGAGTGCGAAGACTCCTTAACCTAATGCTAGGGTAAAGGGTATTTTGGTCCACGGCGGGACGCCTAGGAAATTAGGGTTTTGAAAGGGTCAAAGGAGACGGACTATTGACATGGCGGTCAAACAGCTAGACCTAACCCTTTGGAAGGGAGTTACAGTAAATCATGCAAATGAATAACTAATTATATGGCAGGATGGAAATATAGGAAAGTACGAAAACAGTAAAAAAATGCAAAGCGACGATATCCTCGCGTAAATTACAATCGAAAAATGCAAGAATAATGACGGAATAAAAGCGACGAGGTCCTCGCATAATTACAACCGAAAAATGAAACACGAAAAAGATCACAGATTAGTAAATAGAGACAAATAAGAATTAAAAGACGGTCAAACAAAAATTAAACGGCCAGGTTAGGAATTCTTTATTTTTTGAATTTTTATTTAAAAAAAGACAATTAATTTTAATTTTTGAAAAGAAGGGTTAATTTTTTAAAAAACAATTATTAGTAATTACTAAAAAAAGATTTTAATTTCCGATTAAAAAGAAAGGGTTTCAATTCTAACCTAAAGAGTTTTAATTCTAAAAAAAATGTTTAAGTTAATTTCAGAAAAAATTTATTTTCATTTTAAAGAAACAGGGATTCTCATTTATCGTGATAAAATGGATTATTTTTAATTAATTTTTTTTAATGAGTGCTAATGTGAGTTTTTAATTAAAATATTAAAGAAATGGATTTAATTTTAAATTATCAAAAAAATGAGTTTTTCTAATTATAAGTTAAAAAAAAAAGTTACTAACTATAAGTTATTAAAAAATTTACTAATTAGAAGTTATATTAAAATAAATAAATTATATTATAAGTTATAAATAATAAATTAAATTTCAGAAAAAAAAATAAAAAGAAAAGAGACGAGTAATAAAAGGGGAGGGGAATTGGATGAAATAATTTTTAGGGTATTTGACCCTCTAATCTTCTCCAAGCGACGACAGCGGCTATTGATGTTGCTCTGAGCTTGCTTCAAAAAATTTCTTCTTTCTCTGATGCATGTCCATGACTCCTTCTTCTTCTTCGTATGATCCCTGTAACAAAACAACAACAAAAAATCATGTTACAAAGAAATGTTCACCCTTTAGTGGGGTTGGAAGCGATTCTTGAACGAGGATGATGATGAGAAGTTGATGTTCTCTGAGTCCGGTTAGGCTCCGCTCTGTTTCTGCGAGGACGACGGCGATGATGTTTGACAAACTGAGCCTCGTGGGTTGCGTTAGGGTGGGTTTGCACTGTCTGTTGAGTTGGATGATGATGGAACTTGTGATGACGTTTATGGTGGGTGGCCGTCTTCGATTCTCTTGATGACGATGGCCCTTCGAAAATATGTTTCCCTCTGTTGCACCCCAAAATTTGCCTAACCTTTTCTTACTTGGTTTATGTTTCATTGCATTAGCACATCATTGATCTAACATTTTCATAACATAGCATTGTTCATTTAGCAGGGGATCAAGTGTGGATCCTATCTAGAGGTCTTATGCAAGTTTAAGAAGTCACCATAATCATCAGGAAAAGGGTTGGGTTCTTGAGGAGTTCAGTTGTTTGTATGGGGTTAGTCTCCTAATTTGAGGACCAATTGAAGATAATCAATGGATGGTGAGGTCTTGACCAAGGTGAGAGGGTGTGAGTAGATATTATTGAAGTGCCTTGAGGGTCATGGTGGAGCTCAATCGAGTCATTGTGCCAAGTGTGAAGAGCCATAGTTAAGGATGTTGCAAGTAGGGTTTTCATCTGAGTAATCATAAGTCAACTGACCAATTAAAGGGGATCAAAGCTCACTTCTAGGTCTTTTCAATCATGGATAGTTGTGTTGAGACACATGAGAGGATATTTCAAGATCTATGCAAGAAAAGTTCAAGGTGTGAGGAGTTGCTAAATTAGGGTTCTCAGGGTAAAATCCCCTATTTAGTGTCTAACTTCAAGACCACTTATCTCAAGATGCAAGTTTCATCTCCATTTTTGGCCAACATGAAACTTATAGATCATGCTCTTAGCTTTAATTTGAGTACTAGAAGTCCTACATTGGATTTGTAGAACTCAAGTTATGGTCCGGACAAGTTACAGGTCATTTGAGGAATGTGAAATTTGTCTGTGAAAGTTCACCAACTTCCAAGGAACTTTTGACCTAGGAGGGAGTTTCTCCTAAACTTTTGGCCAACATGAAAGTTATAGGTCTTAATCTTAGCTTTCCAAATTGTATTAGAAGTCTTCATTCTGATTTGTGGAGCTCAAGTTATAGGCTTTGCAAGGCAGGGGTATTTTGGGAAAGTGAGATTATAGGTCATTTTCAATTATAGGTCAAAATCTCCAACTTGTACATCTCAAATAGAGTTTTGTTCAACATGGAACTTGCTCAAAATATGGTCTTTAGGTCAACCAAGAGCTCATGGTGAATTGATTTGGTCCATAGTAAGAGTTGACTTGAAGTGGTTTGAAAGAAGAGAAATTAAAGGCATTATTTGGTGGGAAATTCAAATAAATTGTTATATGCACAAAATATGCCAAATGACCACTCAGTTTGATCAGAAATGATGATTTAGAAACATTTGCAATTCTAGAATTTTCAATTGACTCATAATTCATGGTGTTTTGACATGTTTCTTCACAAATAAGCAACACTTCACAAATCATTCACAAAGGCAATTTGGAAGCTCTAGCTGATCTGAATCTATTCCAAGGAGGTTATGCAAGCTAACCAAAGCTTCCCAAGAAAGCTGTTGGGCCAAAATCGTGCATGGCATGTTCAAACTCTTTGGAGAAATTAGATTTTTGGATCTCTGATTTTGGGCTTGGACTGGGCCTCTAGAAGGTTCTAATCAATTCTATAAATGATTATAAACTCATTTGGGCAAGGGTTGGTGATTCATTGGTGCTGAATTCAGAGATTGCAACTCAAATTCTCAAGCTCCAACTCAAATTCGAGTTCTCATTTCAAGCCAGTTTCAGATCAAATTGAAGATTGGATCCTCTTTCTTGCACTTCATTGAAGGAATCTGGAGGTTTTGGAAGCTTGAAACGTGTTCTAACTACCTCTATTTAAAGCTACATTCAAGGTATGTAAATTTCATAATTCCATGGATTCTAACACGTTTTAGTTAGAAACAAGCATGTGGTTAGGATCTGGCTGAAACATAGGTCGTTTTGGGATTAGAATAGTAGCAGTTGGTGATGATCGATCATGTGGTGCAATTTCTGTTTTGATTCGAAACACTTTGATCTGGATGAATTAATACAAGTGAGATAGCTTAGGTTAATCAATGTTAGATGAGGATCATTTCTATGCTAGTAATTTGAAGTTTGGTGAGGATTGATGTGTTGACATATTTTGGATCTTTATTCGGTTTTGAAAATATAGAAGGATTCATGAAATTTGGAGTTCATTTTCGTGATCAGCGTGAAATTCTGAGCAAGATCGATGTATAGTTTGTGTTTTATGGATGCCTGCAACTTGGCCTTTACCGGAGAAGACGGTGGCGCCACTGTTTGGGCCACCGTCTGGTTCAGAGCCCTCACCAGAAGTTGAAGGAAGAAGATGATGTATGGTACGTTGGATCTGGCTGGAACTTGGACTCAGTAGGATCATCGTGTGGCTCTCATTCAAACTGAGATTTTGCCTCTCTTCCAAAACGAGGTCGTTTCATTAAATGACGTGGAATCCCACTCAGCTCCACCTCACTCCTCACATGGACACGCGTGTTAGCCTAGGATTTGCTTACTAAGTCTGATGATCCAATGGCTCTTCTAATTTCCAGCATTTTTTTATTTTTATTTCTTTTTTGATTTTCTTTTATTTTATTTTCATTCTAAAATCAATTTTAATTTCAATAATTGTCAGAAAAATAAACCAAAAATATCCCCATGATCCTTGTTTCATTCTTGATTTTCTGTACCATTAGATTTAATTTTTGATGTATTTTCAATTTAATTCCTATTTTTCTCATTTTAGGTATTTCTTTAATTTTGCATAATTAAGTTGTATGTTTGTTGATTTTTGTTCTATCATTTGGTTTGGAATTTTGTTGTGAGTTTTTGATAGATGCTAGATTAGAGATGTATGCTCCCATATGAATTTTCTCACATTTTTTAGAAAATCATAGGTTCTGTTTTAGAGGTAGGTTTAGAGCCTTTCCCCATTAATGGTTTCCCTTGGTACCTTTCAATTTAGGATTTTATAAGTGGCCTTAGAAATTGAATTAGGCTCTGATATTTGGACCATAGGTTCTTAACAAATGCATGTTCCCATAGAAAAATAATTAGATTTTTAGGATGTAATTTTCTATTTTAGATAGAATATTCAAGTTGTTTGTTCATTTGGTGCTTCAACCTTGGTGATTGTTTTGGAATGGACTTAAAGTGGGCTTTTCTTGCATGTTGGGCTTCTGGTTCCTCTTGGATGATGGCATGGGCATGATGAAGCTTTTGTGGAGTGGCTGGTGGAGCTTGGCTTGGAGCTTTTCTTTTCTTTTTGTTAGCTTTTTGTAGCTTATAAGATTAGGGTTTAGGAGAGAGCTTAGAAGTAGTTTTCTTTCTTCTTCAAATATGGATTGCTTTGATTGCTCTCCATTCTCATCCTATGATTCAAAGTACTCATGTGAAAGTATCATCTCTCCTTTGGAGGGATGTGTGAAATTTTACAATGAGTAGAACTTTTGAGGATGCCTTTCTCTGATGACTGGTTGAGTGTCAGGTGGGATTCCTTTGGTTTCCTTCCTGCTTCCCATCATCAAATACTCATCTTGTTGATTCTCTTCATTCTTGGTGGAGTGGTTTGGTAAAGTTTGAAGATGGAGCATCCCTTTCCTTTTCTTGAAGATGGTGTGAACTTGAAGAGCAGTTACAGACTTTGGATTGGATTGCTGTCAGAAGATTGCTCTGCTGTGGAGATTGCTAGCTTGTTTTCCCTACTTGTCTGTTTTCTTTTTGTTCTACTGTATTGATATGATTTGCTTGGAGTGTTGCATTAGATTTAGGCTTCATGTAGATGATCATAGGCCTAAGAGCATCTTAAGGGTTGAGTTTCTCCTCTTGCTTGTATTGCATTAGAGGTTGAGTTTCTCCCTCTGCTTGTATTTTTACTGTGTGGCTTTGCTTGCTGGTATTTGGTAGAGCTCAGCTCCCTTGCCTGTGTAGTGTGTGGCCTTTGTGCCTTGTTTGTTTAGAAGTTGAGCTTGGCTCTTTCTACTTGTGTGATGCATAGCATGCATTTTATTTACAGCGTTTTGTTTACAGTAATTTCTTTTCAGTTAATTTGTTTACTGTTTGTTTTCCTTTGCCATGTTCCCCTAGGAACTCTGACTTCTCTAGTTCCAGAGAAGTTATGACAGACATTAGGGTTCTAACCATGCATGATAACATTAGGTAGATTCCCTCCTAACCTCAACTGTAGGTCCATTTTGCATGACAACTTTAGGATTGGATCAGTTCCCCTTTAGTGCGTCTTTTCTCTTCTCATCTGCAAACAAAATCAAAATACAGTAATACGGTTAATTGACGTCGTACGTTACGAGCCTTAAGCTACTTGAGAAAGGATTGTTAGAGAGTTTCTTTTCAACAGTCTGGATGTTTAGTATGGTACCCTTTGGGTGACATGCGACGCATTCACTCTCAGGTCATAGTCTCTAGTGCGATATCAGTTGCAAACATCCATAAAAGACACTTCTCTCAAAAACAGAAAACAAAGATCAAACTCTTTTTGTCCTCTTGGACCTTTAATCCCTTGGGAAACCTTTTTCAGAAGGAGATTTCTGTTAACTCCCGGTTCTACCGCAAACGGTAAACGCCTAAGTCTTCAATGGTCGAGCTGCATACACCAACTGCTGGAACCGTCTGTTAACTTTACTCGGATAAAAAAGACAAACCTGTGTCCCTCGTGTCCCGAACTACATTTGCTCTGATCTTTCGCGTCGTGTGAAAGTACATAGGCACAAGATGCGATATCTTGGCGAGCAACCTTCCCCCGTAGTTAGGCGAACTACGTTGACTCTGATTTCTCGTGCCAGACGGGAATACGTAGGCATAAAGTGCGACGCTTTGCCGAGTCATTTTCTTTTCTTTTCAGACCAGACCTTTAGCGTAGATAGATGTAACAAACCCGTCAGATAAACACAACAAGCGTGGATCTCATCGAGTACGATGGACGTGAGGGGTGCTAATACCTTCCCCTTGCGTAATCGACTCCCGAATCCAGACATGGTTGCGATGACCTTGTCTTATACCTTTTCGTCAGGTTTTTCCGATCGTTTACTTTCCCATTCTGAGGGATAAATAACGAAAGGTGGCGACTCTTCTGTCTTGCCGGCCTCGTTTTTCGCAGTAGCGACACCCTCGTTTGGATCCTTCGAGTTCTTGATCTCTCTTTTTGAACTTTCATGTGGTTCTTATATTCTTTGATTCCATGGGCCTGGGCATTACGGTTTTTCTCAGCTAAATTTGTGTTGTTTAGGTCGCGTGATTCACGGCTTGATTGTTTGTGCTGATTTTCAGGAAATCTTGATGGTTTGTTTTGGTTGCTGCGACATTCATGGTTTTTGAGATTTGCAGGGATTGTTGTTGCTTGCATTTGGTTATTCTTGGCTTTGATCTTGTTGCGTTTTGGATTGTTGGTTGAACTTGATCCGTTGGGGTTCTGAATTTTTGAGAAATGTTGTTAAGGCCCTGTTTGGAAAAACCATTTTTTTAGAAATAAGTGCTTTTTCCAAAAGCAATTATTTTTATAATCACTTTTTCTAAAAAATCACTTTCTCTCTCTCTCTCTCTCTCTCTCTCTCTCCCGGAAAAACTCTTGAACAGATATTGCCGGATTTACCAAGGTCGGGAAATAAGTCGGGAGCTGGCTTCGACTTTGTCGTTGCCCTCCCGACGCACCTGATGATGAAATCAAACTGAGAGTATTGGGACCGGAGAAACCAATTTAATTAATTGAATCATTTTAATCTGTTGAATTGTTTTGCAGGTCCGAAGAAAAAGTCGGAAGTCGAGCATTGAAGATCGGACTCGAAGACATTTTTAGGACAATTAGGAATTTCCGAATTTAGGAATTAAAAAATTGTAATTTAATTTCTTTTGTAATTGAATTTGTAATTTCCTTTGTAATAAATAAAAAAATAGAATTTATATAAATAAATTCAGCTCTTTAATTTACTTCTCTGATCAAATTTTCCCGATTAAATCTCCAAATAATTTATCCGCTTAACTCAGACGAATAAATTAAATTTATCTGATTAACTCCTCCAAGTACATTCGTCCAAGTAAACTCTTCCAAATCACTTCAAATAAATTCCTCCCAGATAAGTTTGTTAGATTATATTCATCCGATTAAAATCATCTGCTTAAATCTATGTAACTAAATTCACTTGATTAAACTCATGTGATTAACCTCGTCCAAATAAATTAATCTGATTAAATTCATCCAATGAAAATTATCCGATTAAGCTTCGACGTTCCAAACTCCGAATTTCAACAGTTGATCATCTTGCCCGATTTAAATCCTCTGTAACGGCTGAGTTCAAACAAATTCTTTGAAACTCCACTATTCTTTTGAAATCGATCGTCGACTAACAGAAAGCATGAAAACACACATCTGTCACAATACATTCTTCAAAGCAAATCTACACAGCGATTTAACCTGAACCCCCTGATATCTCGACACATTCAGCTCCATATGGTTTAGGAATCAACATCATTTCCTGCAAAACCAACGGACTGAGCAAACCAGTTAGCGGTTAGTTACAATGCAATGCAAAAGAGATGGAATGCGAAATGAAATGACTAATCTAAGGGTAAAATTTGGGGTATTACATCCGACTTGTCGACATCCAGAGAAATCTCAAATGTTGCATTCAGCTAGAGTTGAAGTAGCCAAAATGGTCCATAGAGCAATAAGTTATCTTTGGGTTGGAGGTTCCTTATAGCCTTAGTAGCTAGTCCTAAGGATTCATAAACAGATCCAAAAATCAGTTGGCTAAGGCAGATGTCTTTGCCTTCGTGCAGTTGATTGACTGAGGTTAAATGTCTTTTTGCTACCTTTAAAGACTTGCAGCTAAAGATACATCTCCACAGCCATAAGGTAAGGATGGCAATGTACTATTCGTTGGAGACTTTAGTAGTTCCAGTGACGTGATAGTATTTAATGTATTTTCCAAAGCTAGCACGGTTTGTGTTGAAGTTGATAGTATCTTCATCGCTCTTATTTGGATCAAAAAAATTTCCAGTTGGGTGAAGCCTAGTAATGGCTGTTGTTTCAAAAAGGGTAGGTGTCACCATTCCACAAGGAAGATGAAAGGTGTTGGTAGTGCTTTCCCAGAAATACAGGGATGCGACCTACATGTTTTGGAGATAAGCAAGGTCAGTTTTCGACAGCTGAATTTGATCGAAGATACCTCTCATTTTCCAGGTTTCACTCATTTTCGCCTCAATTTTGTTCAGTCAGGGGATATAATCCTCATGTTTTTTAGTAGAGGGAGTTGAACGAAAGACACACAAGGTAGAAGTCATGTATTCTAAATTTAGAGGTTCCTTAATGCTAACTATGAGTTTAGTCCTATAGTAAGAAGGGAAAAAGTCCATACTCTTAGTAAGATCTATTGATGGGTCATGCATTGGTGGTTCTGGATCATATTCTTTATTTCCAATGATATTGGGAGATAGAAACATGTTGGCTAATGGGAGTGACTCTTTGTTGGCTTTAGTTTTATTTGCTTTAGAGGTCATTGTTGTGAGTGTTGATTTGATTTCTTGAAATTTCATAGTAGAACTTTGTATGACAATGGACGAAAAAGGGAAGAAGAATGAAGGAAGATGTATTTATAGTTAAAGAGCTAAAACTCTTCAGTCTATGCTTAACAAATGGCGTGCACTTTAGTGACACATACCATCCTCTTATAGGCGAAATCGAAATGGTTTTGTACACTTAGTCACGCCACCCTATGAAGACGGAACCATGATGAGAAGTTACAGGTTAATGGGAAAACACATGTTTTCGATGTGATGCTTGATAGAAAGGTAATGATGTCCATTACGTCAGCCTTCTAGTTGAATAATATCTAGGAAAGTAAAATATTTCCTTATCTCCTTTTCGTCGAAAGAAGCCTTTTGGGGGCAATTTATTAGCTTGGATTTCGACAAGGGAAAAAATATTAATGCAATTAAAAGGTTCAAGAAAAGTCAATGTCAAATAGACTTTTGCTGAAATGTTATGGACGAAGTCTCAAGAGGAGAGAAAATGGGACTTAGCATTTTTCAAGGAAAAAGGAGTATCTCATTTGACATTTTAACGACATGATGATTCAAGGTTTCGACGTAGTAATGTTGTTTTCGACGATAGTAAGATATTTTAAATCAGCAGTTTTCGAATGCAAAGGGACGTTTTATTCCAATTAAATAACTACTCATTCTCGTCTTGAAGGACACGTGGAGTGGAGTATGGACGGTATGGTTGTCCAAATTGGTACATCGAATTGGTTTAGAAATGATTTATTGGTTATTATGGGGTTTGGTAGTCAAAAAGTGGATAGGTGGAGGGGTAGGGTCAAAAGAGTTATTTGGGCTATAGGTGGAAGGGGTAGGGCCAAAAGACGTATCAGGGCTATATGGGTAAGGCTGTTGTTGTTGTGATAGGTTTGGTGGCATGTATGGGTCATGGTAAGGCTGTTGTTGTTGTTGATGTTGGGCATTTGGTGGCATGTATGGTTTATGGTAAGGTTGTTGATGTTGATGTTAGGCATTGGGTTGTTGTTGTGTGTTTGATGAAGAAGCTCGTTGCCTTGGGTCAATCAAATATCTCGGCTCAGACAGAAATGGTTGTAATGTTGTAACTGACCTAAACCAAGTCATATATTGATAACTTGGCCTAGCCTCTTCCATAATAGGGTCGGTTAAGATGTGTTGATGTCGGTTATTCCAATGTTGACACATCTCCTTTGCAAAGTCCTTCCAATGACCAACACTCCATTATGAATCCACCCATAGCTGATGCCACTGTCCCAATAACGTCGAAGCATCTGGAATATCCTGATGCATCCTAAACTGTAGTTTCACCTGGTCACTTTGGTGCATCTCCACTGTAGTGAACCCAATGATGGGTGCTTTGGATGTCCACACGGTAGCATCAACAACGTTGAGCTGGTGGCCGAGACTCTCGTACGGCATCCAGACAAACTACAATAACAATATACGCAATGAGAAATACAAGTTTGTGCATATCAGTTAGACAAAGTAAAGGTAGATAAATCAAATCATTTGGCCCAATGTGTTCGATAAGGTTGCGATACACGACTATGGAGTTCCTGGGACATCTTTGATAATTCATCCCTGGAACAGACCACCTAAAAAAAACACAAATAAGTTAGACTCTAAGACACATCGTACAAATTATTAAGTTACAAAGAAACTTTGGTTGTAAAATAGTCTTGAAAATAAACTTACTTGTTATCATATGGGAACGTAAATGGATTGCGGTTGACTGGAGCAAGTGTTGGCATCCTAGACCAACCCCACGCTTGAAGGAGATAGGCGCAGCCATAAAAGGTACAAGAATTTTTTGTTTGCATTTTTACATAGTGCACTATATAGATGGGCAAGGACAGCTGATCCCCAACTATATGTGCGCACTTTGTTTATGTTATGCAACAACGGTAAATACATAATATTTACAATATATCCAGTACTGTCTGGAAATAAAAAATGACCAAACAATATCATAATATAGCACTGAGTTTTGAGTATTTTCTCATACTCGGTGGACTCTTCACTTAAGACAATACTGTTGTAGTGTTGTCTGAGGTATTTAAGATTAATACCTTAACCCCTTGGTCGACCCTTGCGTTCTGGTTGAGTTGTGTCCACACAAAGAGGGGCGCCCAGTAAATCTTCGCAAAGTTGGTCGTTAACACCAACTTTGCCGTTGACGGCCTTACCGTTGATGTGTAGGCCAAGCAACATGTAAACATCCTGAAGAGTTAAAGTATACTCACCAGAAGGTAGGTGAAATGTGTGTGTCTCTGGTCTCCTACGTTCTAATAATGCTAGCATGAACTTGGCATCAAGTGAGTACAATTTGATTTTAATCAAATCACCGAACCCACATGTTTCAAGGTATCCCTCTATTAAAGGGTCGTGTGGTATGTAGTCATGCACACGACAGCGAAACCTTGATGCATCCTACAAAAGAATTTAAATGTCGTTAGTTTTAAAGGAGAATTAAAATTCATAAACATAGACAACAAAAATAAAAATACTTACAAACTCCGCGATGTTCTCAACTGTGCCTCTGTGAGAGTTGCCCATTGTGAGTAGAGACATTGTGGGTTAAGAATTTGCTAGGTGAAGAAGAGTTTGAGAGTTGGGATGAGAAAAGTTTGTTGGGTGAAGAATTTGAGAGTCAGAATGAGAAGAGTTTGCTGGGATGATAAGAGTTTGAGAGTATGAGGATGAGAAGAGTTTGCTGGGATGAGAAGAGTTTGAGAGTTGAAGAACCTCTATTTATAATCCACGAATGCATGTGACCTGGAAATGCATGTAGAGCCAGTGTCAAGCATGCATGTAACCTAGAAATGCATTCAAAGAAAGTGTCAAGCATGCATGTGACCTGGAAATGCATGCAGAGCAAGTGTCAAGCATGCATGTGACTTGGAAATGCATGCAGAGCAAGTGTCAAGCATGCATGTGAGGCGTACATGTTTAGTCTTATCTTGGAAGTGCATGTTGTGGTGTTGTCATGCATGCAAAATGTTGTCAGGCATGCATGTGACATGGATGAAGGGAGACGTGCATGTTTAGTCTTGTCTTGGAAGTGCATGTTGTGGTGTTGTCATGCATGCAGAGTGTTGTGATGTTGTATTTTCGCAAGTATACGAATAGCATCAGAGTAATATAAAATATTATCGATCCCACAGAGACCAAACATCAATCTATCGTTTACTATTGTTACGATGTTTATCTAAGGTAAATCAATCGGGAGTTCGTGCATGCAAAGTAAAAGTAAAGTACGAGAATAAATTCAAATTAAAACAACAGGCTTGAATGTAATTCACATAGCTGGGTAGTATTCCAAATGCGTGTAAATATAACTCCGTATAGGGTAGTGTTTTCTACTTATGAAAAGAACTAATTTAACAGGAACTTTCTCTTTCGTGTATTCAGAATCGAGTTTATTCCCTAATCGATCCCTCTTATTGTCACTTATAAAAAGGCGCACATTGCGTTAAAGTAATAAACCTATTTTTAAGAAATATAGTTTCTTGACTTAGTTGAAAAGTATTTTGACCTGGAACTAGTAACAAAAAGAGGTTCATGCGAACCAGACTTTAAACCCATAAATGCGTCCGAAAATAGTTTTAAAATCGTTTTTCTAAAGTATTAAAAACACCTACTTAACTGGAGAAAGCGCTTTCGCTTCCTTTGAACAGTTAAGACTAACCAAGTTTAATTAAAGGTTGGACGACTTTCAATCTTACCCAACAGAAATGAAGTGCAGAAAACTTGTGTTAAAAATTAGAATAACCCCTAAGTGTTTCTATCGACAGCTTGTATGGAATATCACTTTTACTATGATCCTTACATTCTAACCTTTAAAATTTAGCCGGATATGGAAATGTAAATAGACATGTTAAGTAATACGGAAAGTAATTAATGCGAGTAAATAATGCGGGAAATAAATAGTGCGGGAAATAAATAGAAAGTAAATAGAAACCTGCTTCAAACGGGAGGTTTTAAATCTAGTACAATTGGAAATAAAAGACTGGAAAGAAAATGGCGGCAGGATTAACTTCAAACAGAGTGCTCCAAACCCGATTACAGACTCGATCAGACAATGCAATAACTTCCCGATGTGAGAAGTTTATCACTTTACAATAATGAGAATATATGGCTTGAGTTCTGTAACTAAGCATGGATGATTAGAAATGGAGAAGAACTCGTCTATTTATAGCCTAGGAAAAGTACATGGAAGGACTAAAGTGCCCCTCAACTTCTTTTGGGAGGGAAAGCATGATACAAGGGTGGCGCCCGCCATACCCTCATGGCGCCCTCCATGTGAACTAGAGGAGAAAGAATTGGGAGTCGTGGCAGTTGACAGCAGTTGGACTCTTATCCAAGTCATGGCCTATCCTATGGCACCTGCCATGGTGGGTGCCATGTGTACAATTTCCTCAAAAACTGGTCTTTCTTGCCCATTTTTCTTCATTTCTTCTCGAGGAGCTCTGGAAATACAAAATCCTGAAAACAAAACAAAAGCATAACACAAGAAAACAACAATAAAATCCTAAGAAACATGTGCAATTCGAGTCAAATACATAGTATAATTTAATGTTATCAAGTTCTCCCACACTTAAGCCTTTGCTTGTCCTCAAGCAAAACACTATGACAGAAAAAAGTGATATCCATGAATGATTTAGGCTGAAAGGGCTTCTAAGTTCAAGTTGGGATGAAGTGATAAGTACTAACCGAGTGAACCAAGGATATAAAAATAACACTTCTCTGTAAACTTGGACATAAGCTTCATTCTTATATAAACCAATCTATACTACCCCACTGTACCTAGGCCTACTTTTAAATCTCTTTTTGGGTCCTCTTCATTCAGGTGCAGTCACATTAAGCCCGTTATCCGTACATACTCATAGTAAAGTCACCGGTTAGTGATTCAGATCTCAAGCATGGGGCTCTGGTACACAAACTGGTGTAACCCCTTTTATTAAACCAATTGTAGTTGTGGGGGATCGGATTGTAACCCGCCCTACCAAGTTCAGCACCAGACACCTCTGAGCCAACTAACAATGGGGAATTTTTTTATTTTTTATTTTTTTTTATTTTATTTCTTAAACTTTTACAACTTTCTTGGTTAAATGACCTTATGAGGGTTACCTATATCCAAGTTGCAATTATTTTATGAAGCACAACATACAGATCATTCACTTGTATTCATCGGTCCTTTACGTAGAGCATGCTTAGGCCAGAGCTGACTGCTAGGATAAAATACTAAGGACTTAATAAAAAATAATTGTAGAGGCCATGGTATATGGGGTATCGGGGTTGATTTTTATATTTACGAAACCTAAGGTGTTAAAATGATACTGATGTTTCAAAAAGTTTTTCCAAGTCATCTGCATCCTAACTCGAACTTGCCTCAAAGCCTAAAATTTTCAGAATAGTACACTTTCTTTTGTCAATAAAATTTTTGGTAAGGCTAAGGAATGGGGGAATAAGGGTACACTTTACAAATGACTCGTCAAGCACATGCATATTCAAAAAAAACAAACAAAAATAAGAGAAATAGACAGGAAAAAAATGGAAAGCAAATAAAAATAAAAAGGAAAGCAAATGCGAGAAAAACAAATAAAGTCTCCTCCCACACTTAAACCGAACATTGTCCCCAATATTTCGAAATAAGATATGGATGAGTAACCTGGAAGTCCTAAGGCATGCTACCGGTACTGTCGCCAGTGTGCGATGAGTGCCTAGGGCGACGAGATCTGTTGCGGCGACGATCACTCTAAGAAGCTGCGAACTCGTCGAATCTGGTGGTTAAAGCATCCTGCAATTGCATTATAATTTGTATGGATTGGCTCATCTGCTGCTGAGACTCTTGCATGAATCTCATGTTGTCAGTCAATTGCTGCTGGATGGTAGTAAGAAAGTCATCTCGTCTTTCTTCTCTGGCTAACTGTTCGCACCACATCTGCTCAGTAATATAGAAACCAGGAGTTGTACCTATAGAAGGGTGAGAAGAAGACGGTGCAGTGTGTGCGGGTGATACATGGTGGGGTGACACAGGATGATCGGGAGACTGCTCTCACTGATCATACTCGTCATCGGTCGCATCGCCATCCCCAATAGGAACATTAAGAGGTAGTGGACCCGTAAAAGGTGGAGCATCTAAATCATAGGTCCAGTTCCTCGCTATGCGCACATTAATACGTCTAGTGCAAGGCAAAATAATAGATAGGATAGCTTTCTTGTGGATCATGAGATCAAAGCCCCCTTCCTTCCTTACCTTACATAATTTCATGTCTTTTAGAAATTTTAAATTAATCGTGCAAGCAGGAAGATTTGCTAAGGTGGCTATCTCAGGACCTAGGTTCAGAGCCTTTGTGATATATGTAATTAAACCTCTGAAAGCAATGGTTCCTGTACTTTTTATTGCAGCAGTCATATGAGCAATCATAAAAGGAACCACATTAACCTTCCTATTTGTGAGGCACCCTTGAAAAAATAGAAGTTCTTTGCATTCACCTTGTTTGGATTCTCCCAGCCAAAACTAGTACAAGCCAACATATAACGAAAAACACAGATGGCCGGGTTATGGATCCGGGAGGCAAGAATTCCCTCAAAAGATGTAATTGTAAAATTTGACAACCTGTGCCAGAAGGAAAATGCCTCCACCGACCAATCAGAATCCAAAGGTGCTTCACAAACTACATCCTCACCAAAAGGCAATCTTAACCTCCTTGCTAGTTTGTCGATAGTGAATTCGTACTCAACATTAAACATTCTAAATTGTACCGTGCCGAAGGTACTAGCAGTGTTAGGCCTAACTATGTAGATCAGGGAACTCAAGAATTCCCTGGTCAGCCTTTCGAAAGTAGGATCTTGCCTAGCGAAAATATCGTGAAATCCTAAAATATCTAACATATAAAAAACGCTATGGTATATGTCAAGAGTATACATACAACTTTCGTCGATGTACCGGGTCAAAGAAATCTCGCGGGCTTGCAATTTGTCGAGAATTTTCTTTTTCCTTTCTCCGGGCTTGCCTTGACGAAGAATGTAGTTGTCGTACTCCATTGATGTACCTTCAAGGTAGAAAGTGATAGAATGGTTATAGGCCGTATTTTACTTTCATGCTTGAATTTTTATGGCTCCTCCTTGTTCTTGGGTGTGCAGGTAGAAAGACTTACTCGCTCTAGCACACTTATATTCTTTTTTTCTATTTTGACATAAAAAATGCAAGGAATAAAAATAAGTAAATAAATAAAATAATATAATAAAGAAATGATAAAATTGCATATATATATATATATATATATATATATATATATATATATATATATATATATATATATATATATATATATATATATATATATATATATATATATATATATATATATATATATATATATATATATATATATATATATATATATATATATATATATATATATATATATATATATATATATATATATATATATATATATATATATATATATATATAAGTCTGAAAAGAAAACAGAAATAAATAAAGCTATAAAGGAAACAACAAAAGTAGTGCCATCATGGAGCTAGATGCTCCTCGGTCTGGTTAGAACCTCGAACTGCATCTAACTCGCGGCGTAGGTCTACGATATCCTGATACAAGTTATCGGCCTCCGTCGCATGAGTCAAATCAGATACCTGGACCTGCAAGGTGAGGTCATTAATTGTTTGTCGAAGTCTGGTTGTCTCCATACGCAGCTCAGCTAGCTGTGTATATAGGTCAGGCCTCTGCAGGGAATGATTATTCGACAACACTATAATCATAGGAAAAGGTGGTGAAGGGTGATACTTCGCTGAAGGTGGCGAGCGAGGCTCATCAACTGTCTCTCCATAATCTTCTAAGGCATAACTCCAGTTAGAAGGGTCGTGGACACTGGTCATCGTAGGATCAGGCAGAGTGAAGTAATGGATGGTCTGGCCGTCGATCAAGAGTCTCAAATAGTTAGGTTGAAAGGAGTCTCTCCTCATCAACCCTCGGTCTAAGCATAAATTGATATCCAGTGTGGCGTAGCCGTAGTAAGGAGTCAGGTGAAGCAGCTTACTGGTAAGACCCAAAGCAGTGGTAATCTAAGTAACGGTACCTCCTACATGGATGATTCCTTCAGAAGATCTGGCTGTGAGCTCGAGATTATTAGTAGAAAGTTCCCACAAGCCATCAGACGTGACTGGTTCACACTAAAAAGGAAGAAAATCTCCTCCTCACTAACATGGATATTAGCGTCAGCCTTTCCGAGGAAAGTGTGGGCCAGGATCATCTGGAAGTACCTGAGAGCTGGGTTATGGATGATGTGAGACAGCTGAGTGGACGGATCATGGCTTCCCCCACCTGTAATGTCGTTCTAGAACTTGTCGATATCTCGACTCATAAAGTATCCCATAGGTAAATCAGGAATGGCATCAGTGGTGGTCTGGAAACCTAGAAAATCTCCGAACCGTTTATGGGTAAGAACGTACTCCGTCCCAAATAGTCTAAATATGGTGATACCGTCTTGACCAACGTATGGCTCATGTCTGAATGAACTGAGGAACTCCAGGGTGAGGTGTTTGTAGGTCGGATGTAAATTGTCAGCATATGCATCCCACTAGAGCTGGGGACACAGAAACCTTATACTGGGCTCGATGCCCAAGGCGTCCATGCAAGCCTGGTCAGGGTAACGGGTAGGTGCCACGGGACGCTGATGAAGGACTAAATATTGTTGTCTCTGAGCATCATCTCTGAAAGTGACGTGCATGTCATCGAAGGTATGCATCCTGCAAAGAAAGATTTAGAGGACAAGACCTGAAAACATAAGCATTATAAAAGGTTAGCTGACACATAACAAAATAATAATTATGAAAAAATATAACAAAAAAAGGGAAAAAGATAAATAAAGAAAACCGTAGGTTTCCTCCTATGCAGCGCTTCTTTAATGTCGTTAGCTTGACGATAGAACCTATGTAGTTGAAGTAGGTAGTGGTGGATCAATCAGAGTGTGGCTGGAGTAATCATTGGGAATGTCACCTCCTTCGTAGTATTTCAACCTCTTCCCATTTGCAATGAATGGGCTACAGGAATGGTTCTTGATCTCAACTGCTCCGGATTTTAGGACTTTAGAAACTGTAAAGGGACCTGTCCACCTTGAACGAAGCTTGCCAGGAAAAAGTTGCAACCTGGAATTAAAGAGGAGAACAGGGTCTCCTATATTGAAATCTTTCTTTATAATTCTTTTTTCATGCCAGGCTTTAGTTCTTTCTTTATATATTATGGCATTTTCGTAAGCAGATTGGCGGAGTTCTTCTAGTTTATGAATATCAAGGATGTGTTTTTCTCCAGCAGTCAAATAATCAAAGTTTAGGGTTTTAATGGCCCCATAGGCCTTATGTTCTAACTCAAAGGGTATATGACAGGACTTTCCATATACCAATTGGTAAGGAGTCATTCCAATAGGGGTTTTGAAGGCGGTTCTGTAGGCCCATAATGCGTCTTGTAGCTTCTAAGACCAATATTTTCTCGATATAGAAGCTGTTTTCTTTAAGATCTGTTTAATCTCTCTATTAGATACCTCTACCTGGCTTATAGTCTGTGGATGGTACGGTATCTCTATCCTATGCTTAACTCCATATTTGCTTAAAAGTTTATCAAAAATCCTTGATATGAAGTGCAATCCACCATCGCTGATAACAAGACGAGGTACTCTGAATCTAGGGAATATATAATTCTTAAACAGTTTTATCACTACACCTGTGTCGTTTGTGGGTGAGGCTATAGCTTCAATCCACTTAGACACATAGTCAACAACTACTAAGATATATTTATTTCCTAATGAGGATGGAAATGGTCCCATAAAATCGATGCCTCAAACATCAAAAAATTCTACTTCCAAAACATTTTTCAAGGGTATTTCGTCACGCTGGGAGATGTTCCCAGTGTGCTGGCACCGATCACATTTGACTATATAAGCGTGTACGTCATGCCACATTGTGGGCCAAAATAGACCGGCTCGAAGAATCTTAGCGTGTGTCTTAGAGGTGCTAGCGTGTCCTCCGTAGGGTACAGAGTGACAGTGTTTTATGATATTTCTAATCTCTTTTTATGGGACGCAACGACGAAAAATACCATTTGTACCTCTTTTGAAAAGAAGTGGCTTGTCCCAATAAATTTTTATTACGTCATTAAAGAACTTTTTCCTCTGTTGATAGTTAAGGTCAGGGGGTATGATGTCGGTGGCTAGGTAATTTACAAAATCTGCGTACCAAGGTACGCCATTCACTGCCAGAGATCTCTCAGGATTCTTATAAGGATCTAGGTTATTTTCTTTGATGGCTTCTATCCTAGATATTAACCTGTCATAGGTAAAATCATCATTTATAATCAGTAGATCTGGTTTCAAGTACTCAAGTCTAGAAAGGTGATCAGCAACTACATTTTTTGTGCCTTTCTTGTCTCAAATATCAAGATCAAACTCTTGTAATAAAAGGATCCATCGAAGTAACCTAGGTTTGGCATCTTTCTTGTTTAACAAGTAACGAATGGCAGCGTGACCTGTATAAACTATAATTTTAGCTCCTACCAGATAGGATCGAAATTTGTCCATCTCAAAAACTACGGCAATGAGTTCTTTTTCAGTGGTTGCATAGTTAAGCTTAGCAGCATCTAGGGTTCTACTAGAATAATAAATAACATGTAATTTCGTATCCTTTCTTTGTCCTAGAACGGCTCCTACAACATAATCACTAGCGTCGCACATGATTTCGAACGGTTCGGCCGAATCTGGTGGTTGAATAATAGGTGCTGAAATCAGCGCCTATTTTAAAAGGTCGAATGCTTCAAGGCATTTTTCATCAAAGTTAAACTCAATATCTTTCATTAGGAGGCCAGTTAAAGGTTTGGTTATTTTAGAGAAGTCTTTGATAAAATGTCGGTAGAAACCAGCATGTCCAAGAAAACTTCGGACTTCTCTAACAGTGTTAGGGGGTTTTAGGTTTTCTATCACTTCTGAAATTCTGGCAAGCCCATGATGGATGTTATCACGGATGTTATGACATCCCCTATAACATAGACTACTGCACTTAATAATAAGTTGTAAATGAAAAGTAGTAAATAACACAAGTAATTGTTCACCCAGTTCAGTGTCAACCACACTTACATCTGGGGCCTACCAAGCCAGGGAGGAAATTCACTATTAGTAGAATTAATTCAGAGTCAAACAATCCCAGTTTGCACTCTTCACTTAAGACCTACCCAATGACACTTCATCCTAGAGACCACTAGACCAGAGTTTCCCACTCAGTCCCCATCAATCACCTCAGTGATATCAATACACAATTACAAAACCAATATGAAGATACACTTCAAACACACCTTGATCTTGCTTCACAGCTTTGATCAAGGGACACACACTCTTGCTTAACAGCTTTGAGTGGCATAATGAACATACCTGTTCATACACAATAACCAAAGCAATTGTACAACATACACTTGCTTGGCACACAAGGAATCCTAAGACTCCTAGACACACGTGAAGAGAAAACCTCTTCACTCACAAATCACACTCTATGGTCTCTCACTAGGAGTTCTATTCTCTGCGTGTCTACCCATTAGGAATGATCCTTCTGCTATTTATAATAGCATACTTGTTTTGGGCCTTGATGGAGAAATTAGGTTTACCCAAGATAAACCTTTCTTCATGAAGCTGCGCACTTATCATTAGGTCAGGAGCCTTCTATGTTATCCTCAACAATGCCTGCTATGTTGCCTAAAATAACTATGCTTCCTGGATTATTTCCTGAAGTATAGCCTAGGCTAATAACAGAAAAACAAACCTGTGTGCCCTGATGTCATACGATCAATGTCATAACATTCAGTCATGACATTCAGCTTCACTTACTCTTAGCTTTCCCTGCATAACACTCTTCATGTATGTCTTAACATCAGTTATGAAAATTACTCATACATTAATGTTTTGCCATAAAATGAAGCCAATGAAAAGCATCTACAAACTCCCCCTTTGGCAAATTTTTGGCAAAAACACCCTGTTAACATATCAGAGTTTACAAGCAGCAGAAGTCTAACATAACATGCAGGAAAGCTACTTACTACACACTATCAGTGTTGTCTACACAGTCATATTGTTAGCTCTCAGGATCAACCTGTTCACACATAACCATCTGTTAGTCAGAACTACAGATGTCACACATTGTTGAGTAACATATCAGAAGTTACTCCCCCTCAACTGATGTATATCACACCAGTCGTACCTGCAGACACCCTGCAGTCACACATATTCATCCAGCCTGGTCTGGATGTTATGACATTTAGGATGACATCCTGAAGCACACCTTATGTGGAACAACCTGTGCTACTCCCCACATCACTAACAGCATCAGCTGTTATCAAACAAATCAGCAGCAGCACACACTTGCTCTAGCAGCACAAGCAAGTCTTCAACCTGTTCTTCAACCTGCTGTTATCTAACAACACTCTCTCCCTCTTTTTAGCCACAAATTAAGATCAACACTAAGCTAATAGCATAGATCATAATGTGTAACATTACATATGTCTGGGGTCATTACACAGTAAAATTGCTCATTAAGAGCATCACAAATTCTTGCTGTCAAAAAACTCAAACCAAAAAAAACTTCAAAACAGCAGCACATCTTCCTCATCAGCTCAGCAACCTTCTACCTGAGCCACACTTCAGTCTATCATCCTACATTATTTCTCTTCCTCATAGGAACTGGAATCACTGTCATCCGAATCTGTCAATGAGATGTCTTTATTGATGTCATCAGGGTCGTCCTCAGGCATATCAGAATTGTGAGGAGGATCCATGCGAGCCAAGGGAATGGTGATGCCTCGAAAAGGTAGTCCTTTCTTGAGGATATCATTGACAATTTCCCCAATGGATTTGTCTATGTATGTCGAGCCTTCCCTGTTTTTGATTCTTCTAAGTTCTTCAGGAGTAGGAGGAGGATACTTGCGCTTAGGTTCTTCAGCAGTGGGAGGGGCATCTTTTGAGGATTTGGGAGGGGTCTTGGATGAAGAGGCATCATGATAGGACGACATCTTGTTGCAGAGTGCAGATTGAGAATTCTGTAGAGTGGAGGAGGCGGAGAAAATTGTATATGCAGTGGTATAACACGTTTGCATGGAGTGGAGAGTTTTTGTGGTCAAGGTCGTGGACTGCATTGAAGTTTTAAAACTCTCACGTGCCAGTTATTACTATGAGTCCTCATACATGAAAATACCCAATTTTCCCCTTAGATTCTCAAATTGAGCAGCATCTAGAGCCTTTGTAAAGATGTCAGCTATCTGTAGTTCAGTGGACACGTGTTCCAAGGAGATCACTTTGTCTTCCACAAGGTCTCTTATGAAGTGATGTCTTATATCTATGTGCTTAGTTCTGCTATGCTGGATTGGGTTCTTAGAAATATTGATAGCACTGAGATTGTCACAGTACAATGTCATGACATCCTGAGTGACATTGTATTTAGTTAACATTTGTTTCATCCAGACCAGCTGAGAACAAGTACTACCAGCTGCTATGTTTTCAGCTTCAGCAGTGGATAATGAGACACAATTTTGCTTTTTGCTGAACCAAGATATGAGGTTGTTCCCTAAGAAGAAGCATCCACCAGAGGTGCTCTTTTTATCATCAGCACTTCCAGCCCAGTCAGCATCACAATATCCAGACAATGTAGGATCACACCCATGAGATTAAATTATACCATAATCACAGGTTCCATTAACATATTTGAGAATCCTTTTGACTTGATTTATGTGACTTACCTTAGGGTTTGCTTGATATCTGGCACATACACCAACTGCAAATGCAATATCAGTTCTGCTGGCTGTTAGATACAACAAGCTTCTAATCATGCTTCTGTACAGGCTTTGATCCACACTAGTACCACTTTCATCTTTTGATAACTTCAGAAGAGTAGGTGCAGGTGTTCTTTTGTGACCAGCATTATCCAAGCCAAACTTTTTGACTATGCTTTTGGTATACTTACTTTGGGAGAGAAATATAGACTCCTCCATTTGCTTGACTTGCAGCCCAAGAAAGTAAGTTAGTTCTCCACACAAACTCATCTCAAACTCAGATTGCATCTAATTGACAAATTGCTTAACCAATTTCTCAGACATTCCACCAAAGACTATGTCATCCACATAAATTTGAGCAATCATGAGTTTTCCATCCTCATTTTTCACAAAGAGGGTCTTGTCTATTCCCCCTTTCCTATATCCATGGGTAGTAAGAAAATCAGTCAATCTTTCATACCAATCCCTAGGAGCTTGCTTCAATCCATAGAGTGCCTTCCTCAACTTGTATACATGGTCTGTCAAGTTAGGATCCTCAAATCCCTTTGGTTGTGCCACATATACTTCCTCATTCAGATATCCATTCAGAAAAGCACTCTTCACATCCATCTAGAATAGTTTAAATTTCAGGATGCATGCAATCCCTAACAACAGCCTGATTGACTCAAGTCTTGCAACAAGTGAAAAAGTTTCATCAAAATCAATTCCTTCAACTTGCGTATAACCCTGTGCCACTAATCTAGCCTTGTTTCTGGTTACAACTTCTTGTTCATCAGACTTGTTCTTGTAAATCGACTTGGTTCCAATGATGTTTGTTCCTTCAGGCCTTGGAACCAATTCCCACACTTTATGCCTTTCAAATTGTTCCAACTCATCTTGTATAGCCTTGATCCAATATTCATCAGTTAAGGCCTCCTTTACATTTTTGGGTTCAATTTTGGATACAAAGCATGAATTTGAGATGATTTCTCTAGCTCGGGTCCTTACACCACTGGTGAGGTCTCCAATGATAAGCACTTTGGGATGATCTTTCAGAATCCTGATAGGGGGATCTTTGTTGGGAGATTCTGATTCAGAATCTTGCTGTCCATTTTGAACCTCTTCAGTATTGACCATGTCTCAGCAGGTGTCTCACGGAATGTTTCCACATCCTTAATGACATTGGTTTCTTCATGCTGATCATCAATGATAACATTAATGGATTCCATTAAGACTTTTGTTCTGGTGTTGTATACTCTATAAGCTCTGCTGTTGATAAAGTATCCCAGGAAAATTCCTTCATCACTTTTGGGATCCATTTTCCTCCTTTGTTCTCGATCTGCCAAGATGTAACACTTGCTCCCAAAAACATAAAAGTACTTCACTGTTGGCTTCCTTCCTTTCCACATTTCATACAGGGTGGAAGAAGTTCCTTTTCTCAAGGTCACTCTATTATGAACATAGCAGGTTGTGTTCATAGCCTCAGCCCAAAAATGCATAGGTAATTTCTTTGCATGAATCATGGCCCTAGCAGATTCTTGGATAGTCCTATTTTTCCTTTCCACTACTCCATTTTGCGGAGGGGTAATAGGGGAGGAGAACTCATGACTGATCCCTTCCGATGAGCAGAATTCAGCAAATTTGGAGTTTTCAAACTCCTTACCATGATCACTTCTGATCCTGACCACACCATATTCCTTTTCTCTTTGAAGTCTAATACATAGCTATTTAAATACTTCAAATACATTTGATTTTTCTCTGATGAAGCTTATCCAGGTGTATCTTGAGTAGTCATCAACAACTACATAGGCATACCTTTTTCCACCAAAACTTTCTACTTGCATTGGCCCCATCAAGTCCATGTGCAATAGTTCCAGAACTCTAGAGGTAGTCAGGTGTCCAACCCTCGGATGAGATGTCTTGGTTTTCTTTCCTACTTGACATTCACCACATACCTTTCCTTCATCAATAGTTAGTTTTGGAATTCCTCTCACAGCCTCCTTAGATATGATCTTCTTCATTCCTCTTAGATGAAGATACCCAAGTTTTTGATCCCACAACTTTACCTCATTTTCTTCTCTGGACATAGAGCATGTTGTGGATCCACTAGAGTCCTTAGGCTCCCATAAGTAACAGTTGTCTTTAGATTTAGACCCCTTCATTACTTCTTTATTATCACCATTTGTGACCACACATTCTTCTTCAGTGAATTTCACACTTAGTCCTTGATCACAGAGCTGACTAATGTTGATCAAGTTGGTAGTTAGCCCTTTCACTAGCAATACATTGTCCAGGTTAGGTACTCCAAGGCAGTCTAGTTTCCTAACACCTTTGATCTCTCCTTTTGCTCCATCACCAAAAGTCACATAACTAGTGGAATGAGGTTTGATGTCCACCAATAAATTCTTTATTCCAGTCATGTGCTTAGAATAGCCACTATCAAAGTACCAGTCTTTTTTAGCTGACACTCTTAGAGAGGTGTGATCTATCAGACTAACCTCCTTTGCCACCCATTGTTGCTTCTTGGCAGGAGCACTTTGATGAGTGTGGCTAGGATATTCATGCAGTTTGAAGCAAAAAGGTTTTAGGTGACCAAATTTTCCACAATAATGACACCTCCACCTTTGGAACTTTCTTCTTGTCTACTTCATGTTCTTGTTCCTCTGATGTTGTAACATTGGTCGTGACATCTGGTTTGACCTCTGATTTTCAGACTCTGGTCTCTTGAACCCCAAGATGGGTTTTTGTTCACCAACAAATCCCAGTCCAGACATGTCTCCTGCTATCTGACCACTCTGTAGAATTTTTTCAAGAGTGTCAGTCCCAGGGTTTAGCATCCTGATTGATCTTGACATCTGCTCAAGTTTACAGTTCAGCAGGCTGACCTCAACGTTGAGTGAGCCTATTGTTGCAAGTTATTCCTTCTTCTCATCCTCCAACTTCTTAATGATCCCTTTTTGATTTTCTCCTTGTTGGCATACATCTACACTTCTAAAACACAGCTGTTTGTATGAAGCTGCAAGCTCATCAAAAGTCAGCTCATCCTCACTTGAGTTATCATCAAATGTACATACATTGTTTAGAAAAGTGACATGTCTGACATACTTCTTTTCTGATCCACTTTCAGAGTCTCCATCAGACCAGGTTATGTTTAGGCTTGTCTTCTGTTTCTTTAGATAGGTGGGGCATTCAGTTCTAATATGTCCATATCCCTCACATTCAAGGCATTGACCTCCTTTGCCTTGATTGAGCTTCTCTGCGTGCTTAGCTTTTCTGCTAATGTCAGATGGGATGAAATTATCACTAGCTCTAACCTTGTTATCTACCCTTTTTATGAGTCTGTTGAATTGTCTCCCAAGCATAGCTACAGCTTTTGAGATATTCTCCTTGCTTCCATCATTGTCTTCATCTGAGACCTCTGTTGTATTTGATACAAGAGCTATGCTTTTGTCCTTTTTCTCCATAGCATGATCACACATGCCCATCTCAAATGTTTGGAGAGAACCAATGAGTTCATCCACCTTCATATTGCATATGTCTGGGGCTTCTTCAATGGCAGTGACTTTCATGGCAAACCTTTTAGGCAAGGACCTTAGAATTTTCCTCACAAACTTTTCTTCAGACATCTTTTCTCCCAAGGCTCCTGAGGTGTTTGGAATTTCAAGAATATTCATGTAAAATTCATGAATAGTCTCATCCTCCTTCATTCTCAGGCTTTCAAACTTGGTTGTCAACATTTTTAATCTTGACTTTAGAGGTTCCTTCATGAGTTGTTTTGAGAGTATCCCAAACCTCTTTAGCCAGCTCACAATGATGCACCAGTCTGAAAATGTTCTTGTCTATACCATTGAATAATGCATTCAATGCTTTAGAATTCCCAAGAGCCAAGGCTTCTTGCTCTTTGGTCCATTCTTCTTCAGGTATAAGCATAGACAATCCATCTTTATCAGTCTTTACTGGATGTTCCTAGCCAGAGTTTGCAGCTCTCCATGCCTTGTTGTCTAAAGACTTTAAGAAAGCAATCATCCTAGGTTTCCAATAGTCATAATTAGAGCCATCCAGAATTGGTGGTCTATTTGTGAATCCTATGTCTTTATCCATAGTACCAGAATTTATCTTCCCTAGATCTCACCCAAAAAATAACAAGCAGGGTGCCTGCTCTGATGCCAATTGAAATTCTGGCAAGCCCACGATGGATGTTATCACGGATGTAATGACATCCATTGTAACATAGACTACTGCACTTAATAATAAGATGTAAATGGAAAGTAGTAAATAACACAAGTAATTGTTCATCCAATTCAGTGTCAACCACACTTACATCTGGGGGCTACCAAGCCAGGGAGGAAAATCACTATTAGTAGAATTAATTCAGAGTCGAACAATCCCAGTTTGCACTCTTCACTTAAGACCTACACAATGACACTTCAGCCTAGAGACCACTAGACCAGAGTTTCCCACTCACTCTCCCTCAATCACCTCAGTGATATCAATACACAATTACAAAACCAATATGAAGATACACTTCAAACACACCTTGATCTTGCTTCACAACTTTGATCAAGGGACACACACTCTTGCTTAACATCTTTGATTGACACAATGAACACACTTGTTCATACACAATAACGAAAGCAATTGTACAGCATACACTTGCTTGGCACACAAGGAATCCTAAGACTCCTAAACACACGTGAAGAGAAAACCTCTTCACTCACAAGACACACTCTGTGATCTCTCACTAGGAGTTTTATTCTCTGCGTGTCTACCCATTAGGAATGATCCTTCTGCTATTTATAATAGCAGACTTGTTTTGGGCCTTGATGGAGAAATTAGGTTTACCCAAGATAAACCTTTCTTCATGAAGCTGCACACTTATCATTAGATATGGAGCCTTCTATGTTATCCTCAGCAATGCTTGTTATGTTTCCTAAAATAACTATGCTTCTTGGACTGTTTCCTGAAATATAGCCTGAGCTAATAACAGAAAAACAAACATGTGCGCCCTGATGTCATACGATCAATGTCATAACATTCAGTCATGACATTCAGCTTCACTTACTCTTAGCTTTCCCTGCATAACACTCTTCATGTATGTCTTAACATCAGTTATGACATTTACTCATACATTAACATTTTGCCATAAAATGAAGCCAATCAAAAGCATCTACAACTTCTATCTTGGCTCTATCTACTTCAATACCTCTCTTAGAAACTACATGTCCTAAAACTATACCTTCGGTGACCATAAAGTGACATTTCTCCCAGTACAATGCCAAGTTCACATCAACACATCTTTTCAGGATTTTCTCAAGGTTAACGAGATAGTTTTTGAAATCAAATCCGCACACCGAGAAACCATCCATGAGTACTTCCATAATTCCATCAAGGTAGTCAGCAAAGATTTCCATCATGCAATGCTGGAAGGTAGCTGGTGCATTATAGAGGCTGAAAGGCATTCGTCTATAGGCAAAGGTTCCATAAGGGCATGTAAAGGTAGTTTTTTCTTGATCTTCTAGGTGGATAGGGATTTGGAAAAATCCCGAATATCCATCAAGATAACAAAAATAGTAGTGTCTCGCTAAACGTTCCATCATTTGGTCTATAAATGGTAAAGGGAAATGGTCATTCCTAGTAGCTTTGTTTAATTTTCTATAACCTATGCACATACGCCATCCTCCTTCTATCCGTTTTGCTACATGTTCTCCTTTCTCGTTCTGCACAACTGTGATGCCTCCCTTTTTAGGTACTACATGCACTGGGCTCACCCACTTACTATCTGAGATTTGATAAATTATACCTGATTCCAGTAACTTAAGAACTTCTCTTTTTACAACATCACTCATGATGGGGTTTATTCTTCTCTGATGCTCTCTAAAGGGTTTTGAGTCTTCCTCAAGTAAAATTTGGTGCATGCACACGGATGGACTTATACTTTTTAGATCAGAGATGTTATATCCTAAGGCTGAGGGATATTTACGCAAGGCATATAAGAGTTGGTTTGTTTCTTCCTGGTTTAAGGTAGCAATGACTATAACTGGACAATGTTAGAACACATATTGGTTCTTAATAATATCTCTATGTTTTGATGATAACTTTTATGAAATTTTATATTAAAGAATTATATACTCTAAAATTTATTTGAGAATGTTTGCTACAGATGTTAAAGTGAATATTACTCTAGAAGCAAATTAGATCTGAACATGAAAAATATGCAAGGCTCTGAAGCGTCAGAAGCATCTCTTAGAAGATCCTGAGTGCTGCCTCCAGAAGATTCTGAGTGCTGTCTACAGAAGGATCTGAAGCAGAAGCTATAGAAGAATCTGAAGCAGAAGCCAGAAGCATATGAAGCATTGAAGAATTCTGTATGAAAAGTTTCAAGCACAGTTATTTCAAAAGACTCTGATAGTACTAACGCTGCCAGTACTGAGGATCTGATCCCAAACTCTGCTTTGAAGAATTACACGCTGAAAGCACACTTGCTGCAAAGACTCTGATTCAGCAAACTCTGATGAACATCAGAAGGCTCTGATCAATCAAGACTCTGATACTTTGCTGAAACTTGTTGAAGAAGAATTCAAAGTTATGTCCGTTGGAATGACCAAACGAATCTTTCCTCATTTATGCTAGACACAAGAACACAGACAAAAAGGATTTTTCTGTGCATTCTACTTCTAGGAAAGGTCATGTGATGTGAAGACAAAAAGGCTCAGACCTTTTTAGTACACAGCCTTCAACGTGAAAAGCTCTTGGACCTCTGTGCCTATAAAAGCAAGACTCCATTCATTTTCTTCAGTTGACGAAATACTTGAAAGAATTCATTACAAGCTCTCATACAACTTATACTCATTTGCTGAATTTATTTCATTGTTCTTAATCTTAAGTGAAAAAATTACAGTTGTGATAAAGCTTTTTTAGAAGCAAATCAAACACTTGTATTATTATTACATTTGATTATAAGAGAACCTTAAGAAGATCCAGTTAGGATCAGTAGTTCTTGAGAAGACTTTGAACAGTTGTTCTTAGTGCTTACTATTGTAATCAGTTGATTTAATAGTGGATTAAGTCCTTGTTTGAGAAAGGAAAATCATTCTTGATAGGGTGGACTAGAGTAGTTGAGTTCAATGAACCAGGATAAAAATCCTTGAGTTTTTATTACTAAGTTTTTCTACATACTTATTCAAACCCCCCCCCCCCCTTTTAAGTATTTTCTCACCTTCAGTTGGCATCAGAGCTCCTGTTCTGTGTGTGCTACCACTTCACAGTGACAGAAAATATCCAGTGAGAAAAACTTTGATATATATTTGGTTGTTATTATGGTTGAAACTTCAACATCTAACAGTAACAATAGATATGAAGAAAGGGACAAAATCAGCACTAAACCCCCTATGTTTGATGGGGAGAAATTTGATTATTGGAAGGACAGGATAGAAAGTTTCTTCCTTGGTTATGATGTTGATTTATGGGACTTGGTCATAGATGGGTATGTTCATCCCACTGATGGGAATGGCAAGAAAGTAGACAGAAAATTTATGACTGAAGCCTAAAAGAAGGAGTTTAGAAATCACCGCAAGGCTAGAACAATCTTGTTAAATGCAATATCTCACACTGAGTATGAAAAGATCACAAATAGAGAGGCTGCATTTGACATGTTTGAGTCCTTGAAAATGACTCATGAAGGAAACCTTCAAGTGAAAGAGACCAAGGCTATGGCGTTAATACAGAAGTATGAAGCATTCAAGATGGAAGAATCTAAGTCTATAGAAACTATGTTCTCTAGATTCCAGATCCTTACAGCTGGTCTAAAAGTTCTGGACAAAGGCTACTCAACTGCTGATCATGTGAAGAAGATCATCAGAAGCTTGCCTATCAGATGGAGACCTATGGTCACTGCTCTGAAGCTTTCCAAGGATCTGAACAAGATCACTCTAGAGGAGCTAATCAGCTCTCTAAGGAGCCATGAAATTGAACTTGAGGAAGATGAGCCTCAAAAGAAAGGTAAGTCTATTGCCTTAAAATCTAACAAATTTGTGAAAGCTTTGCAGGTGTTAGAAGAAAGCTCGGAAGAATCTTCTTCTTTTGAAGAAGAAGATGAACTATCCTTGCTGTCCAGAAGAATCAACAGACTCTGGAAGCACAAGCAGAGGAAGTTCAAGAACTTCAAAAAGCCAGATCAGCACAAGGAGTCCTCTGGACCAAAAAGATCTGGAAAGAAGGAAGTTGTTTGTTTTGAATGCAAACAACCTGGTCATTACAAAAATGAATGTCCAAAGCTTCAGAAAGAAAAGCCCAGAAGAAAGCCTGAGCACAAGAAGAAAGTTCTTATGGCTACATGGGATGACTCTGATGAATCTGGATCCTCATCAGAAACTGAAGATGAATGCGCCAATGTGGCTTTGATGGCAGGCATTGAAGATCAGAATGAAGAATCATCTGGATTTGAGTCTGATTTTGAATCTGACTCAGAAGAGGTACTTTATGATCTCACTAGGGAAAAGCTTATTAAAGTCTTATCAGAAATCCTGAAAAATTATAATCAGATTAAGCTCAAATGCAAGAAGCTTAAGTGCAATCTTGGCTCTGAGAATAATCTGTTAAGATCAGAAATTGCTGAGCTAAAAGAAAATAATTTGAAAATGAAAGCCAATTTTGAAATAGCTCAACAAAACTCTGAATCTGAAAGTAAGTCTAAATGCAAAAACATTTTAGAAGAATATGACTTTAGCTTTCAGAAATTTCTTGCTAAAAGCATAGACAGAAGCAAGATGGCTTCTATGATCTATGGGGTTAGCAGAAATAACAGGAAAAGAATTGGATATGAATCTTCCTCTGGAAAGGATTTAAATCCAATGCCTGTTGATAAACTTGTTATTAAGAAAACTCCCTTGTACTCTCATTTCAAGATTGGTCATCTGAATGACATTAAACACACACGTTCTGATCAGAATGTTCCTGTGTTTAAGCCAAAAGAAAGTCAGAACAAAACTGTTGTAAAAAGACAGAAGTTCAGACCAACTTTCAAGGTAGCTAACCAAAAAGGACCCAAAAAGATCTGGGTACCTAAGGATAAGATTATCCCTGTTGCAGATGTTTTTAGCAGAAAAGTCAAGATGCCAATCATGGTACCTGGACTCTGGCTGCTCACATCACATGACGAGAGAAAGGTTTATGTTCCAAAGCCTAGAACTTAAGTCTGGAGGAGAAGTGAAGTTTGGAGGGAATCAGAAGGGCAAGATCATTGGCTCTGGTACTATTGGTAATGGTAACCTTTCCTCTATATCTAATGTTCTTCTTATAGATGGATTAAAGCATAATCTATTGTCCATAAGTCAATTAAGTGACAATGGTTACGATATAATCTTTAATCAACAATGTTGTAAATCTTTTAGTTAGAAGGATGGCTTAATCCTATTTAATGGAAAGAGGAAGAACAACATTTACAAAATAAATCTTTCAGAACTTAAAGTTCAAAATGTTAAATGCCTTTTGTCTGTTAATGATGAGCAATGGGTCTGGCACAAAATATTGGGGCATATTAATATGAGACGTATATCTCAGATTAATAAACTCAATCTGGTCAGAGGACTTCCTAAGCTGAAGTTCAACTCAGATGCTCTTTGTGAAGCATGTCAAAAAGGAAAGTTTTCAAAATCTTCTTTTAAATCTAAAAATGTTGTGTCAACCTCAAGACCATTAGAATTACTTCACATTGATCTGTTTGGACCAGTGAAAACTGCATCCATCAGAGGCAAGAAGTTCGGATTAGTCATTGTTGATGACTACAGAAGATGGACATGGGTAAAGTTCTTAAAACACAAGGATGAGTCACATTTTGTGTTCTTTGACTTCTGCAAACAAGTCCAGAATGAAAAAGATTTCAAAATTATTAAAGTCAGAAGTGATCATGGTGGTGAATTTGAAAACAAATATTTTGAAAAATATTTTAATGAAAATGGCATTGCTCATGATTTTTCCTGTCCTAGAACTCCACAACAGAATGGGGTTGTAGAGAGGAAAAATAAAACTCTGCAAGAAATGGCCAGAACCATGATCAACGAGACTAATCTGGCAAAGCACTTTTGGGCAGAAGCAATAAACACAGCATCTTACATTCAGAACAGAGTGTCTGTAAGACCTCTTCTAGAAAAGACTCCCTATGAATTGTGGAGGAACAGAAAGCCCAACATTTCATATTTCCATCCTTTTGGATGTATTTGCTATATGTTGAATACTAAAGAGAATCTTAACAAGTTTGATTCTAAAGTACAGAAGTGTTTCATGCTTGGGTATTCTGAACGCTCTAAAGGCTACAGAGTATACAATACTGAAACACAGATTGTGGAGGAATCTATACATGTTAGATTTGATGATAAGCTTGGCATTGAAAAGCCAAAGCAGTTTGAAAGTTCTGCAGATAGAGAAGTATTTCTCGCAGACTCTGAAGGCTCAGAGGCAGACAAAGCTCAAGTGAAGGAACCTGAAGCAACGCCAGATGCAATTCCTTTAGCTTCTCAGATGAACAACTTGAACATTTCTGAAGAATCAAATGTTAGAGGATCATCTTCCAGAATCAACGCCTCTCACCCAGAGGATGTGATCATTAGAAAGAAGGATGACCCCATTAGAACAAGATCCTTCCTCAGATCTTCTGAAGCATCATTATTTGGGTTGGTGTCAGTTATTGAACCAACTTCTATGGATGAAGCTCTACAAGACAATGACTGGATTATTGCCATGCAAGAAGAGCTCAATCAGTTCACAAGAAATGATGTGTGGGATTTGGTTCCAAGACCAAAAGGATTCAACATAATTGGAACTAAATGGGTCTTCAGAAACAAGCTTAATGAGAAAGGAGAAGTTGAAAGAAATAAGGCAAGGCTTGTTGCTCAAGGTTATAGTCAGCAAGAAGGAATTGATTATACAGAGACTTATGCTCCTGTAGCAAGGTTAGAGTTTATTCGTTTACTCATTTCTTTTACTGCACAGAATAACATCACTCTATATCATATGGATGTTAAGAGTGCCTTTCTAAATGGTATTATAGAAGAAGAAGTTTATGTTCACCAACCTCCTGGATTTGAAAGTGAAAATTTTCCAGAACAAATTTTCAAACTAAAGAAATCTCTTTATGGTTTAAAACAAGCTCCCAGAGCTTGGTATGAGAGATTAAGCAATTTTCTTCTGGAGAAAAATTTCATCAGAGGCAAAGTGGACACAACACTCTTTTGTAAAACATTTAATAAAGATCTTTTAATTTGCCAAATATATGTGGATGATATTTGTCGCTACTGCGAAAATCGGCGCCGGCTGAACAGAAGAGTCGCCACCGTGCGTTATTTATCCCACGGGAGGGAAAGGAAACGCTCAGAGTAAACCTCGCACAACACGGGAAAGGTATGGTCGTCGCAACCAAAACCTGGGTTCGGGAGTCGGTTACGCAAGGGGAAGGTATTAGCACCCCTCACGTCCGTCGTACTCGACGGGATCCACGCTTGTTTTCGGGTATGGATTGTTATTCTATCTAAACTATAGGTCAAGGGTTAAAAAGAAAATAAAATGAAAATAAAAATGACTCGGCAAAGTATCGCACTTTATGCCTACGTATTCCCGTCTGGAACGAGAAATCAGAGTCAACGTAGTTCGCCTACCTACGGGAAAGGAGGGGAAGGTTGCTCGCTAGGATATCGCATCCTATGCCTACGTACTTTCACACGGCATGAAAGATCAGAGCAAACGTAGTTCGGGCCACGTACGACACAAGATTGTTTTGATTGATTTTACTCCTTCTGAAAAAGGTTTTCTTGATTAACAGTCCCGGCGGACGAAAATGACGTTTTGATGAGTTCACATTCTTTTACGAAAGAAGTGTTTTTATTGAGTTTGAAATCTTTATGTGTTTTTCTGTTTGTTTTGAGAAAGAAAAGACAGAACTCTAACCTACGGTTGCGAAGGGAAACAAACTAACCTAATGTTATCATGCATGGGTTAAGACCTAGTGTCTATCATGCTCCTCTCTTGCGCAGAGAGAAACAGAGATCCTAAGGGATAGGCAGAAACAGAAACAATATCAGATATATACAGTAAAACAGTAAAATGCATGGATGCAACAGTACAAGCGAGGCAAGGGAGTCCCACTCAACCTCGAACCTAGAAAACAATAGGCAAAAGTGAACAGGCTTCACTTTCAACCCAGCAGGGTAAACAGCAAACAATACAGCTCAGAAAACCAATCAATACATCAGCAAATGAAATACAGCAATAAAGGAAGCAGCATCAGCAGCTCTGAATCAACAACTGGCTTCAAGTAATCTCCAATCACTCACAGGCTTCAACAAGCATCAATCTTCATCTTCATGGCCTTTAGGCAAGGGCTTTGATCATCATTCTTCCATCTGCAATGGCTTTTCTTCAAGTTCAAACCTCCAGGATGAGGAATCAGTCACAAGAGTGAATTGGGTGTTAAGCAATCAGTTGACTACCAAGGGTGGTGAACAGACTGCTTCTAACACAAGAGACATTTTCTCTCAAGAGTTCTATCTCATAGACACTATCACCAAGCCTTCCAAAGGAAGGGGGTGAGTGTCTTAGAGAGACTCTGAATCATAGAGAAGAATGGATGCAGACAAGGCAATCCATGTTTGAGAAACAAACTTTCTAGTCTAGAGCTCTGCCTAGCTCCTAAACCCTAGTCTCCTCAACAACTGCTGGTAAGAACCTCCTCTCCAACTCTGACAGTTGATCTTCAATCTTTGAATCTCCAATGATCTTCATCTTCACAAATCTTCAGCTTCCCCAGGGTCCCAGACAAACCCAATACCCAAGCAAACAAGCAACAATCCCCAGAGGGCACACCACACCAGTCAAACAGATATACAGACAGTAATAATAGCAGTAGGGGAATCCTAACTTTTCTAAGGGATCTAGTAGCTACCCATAGCCCATATAGTCCCATAACTAATCTATTTAAATCCTAAGTCCTAAGGGAAATGAAATCAAACTCCTAAGTTGTCATCTAAAACCCTAGTTTTGTTCATGACGTTCAAGCATTTATTGATCACCTAAAATTAACTCCTAAAAATGGGAACTAAAACATTTCTACAAGTTGAAGACCTCATCTAAACAATCTAAAAAGAATGACCAAAAAATATTAAAGCATGTGAGAGAACAAAAATCATAAAAATGATGCATGAAATGAAACTATTTAATATGACATTTATTTAGAAAATATGGAAAAAATATGAAATAAAACTAAAAATGAAATTTTATTTTCCTATAATATTCTAGACATTTTAATGAAAATATTGTAAAAAGAATGGATTAAAATGCATTTTTTATGAATTAGTTATGAATTAATGAAAATTGGTAAAATATTAAAATGGAATTAAGAAAATAAAATTGAATTAAATGAGGGAGGGGGGTATGAATAGAAACTCGCCCCAGTTAAAAATCCCAATGGGCCAACAAATAGGGGGTGTAGATAGCGCTTGCACTAGGCCCAGAATTCATTCAGAATTAGAGAAAAAATAAGAAGCGCTGGGGGTGAAACTAGCAGCAAAAACACGTTGCAATTGGTTTTGGGCCTAACACGGGGGGTGGGAATAGCATCAAAGACTCAGGCCCGCCCGTTTCAATTAATGAAACGGCGCGTTTTGGCCAAGTCATTCTTTCCCTCCAAAACTCAGATCAAATAAGAACCATTGGATCACGCTAATAGTCAACAGTCCAACTCCAAATGAAGGGTCCAGATTTCGTCTTCCTCAATTATTCTGAAACTTAGGGTTTTAATCTCCCATGGCAGCCATGCACGAGCAGTCTTCCACCTCTCTGTTCTCATCCTACACGCCACGAATCCACATGCTGTAAACACGAAAACCACTCTAAATTCTTCCCTCTACAAGCCTAGGGCATTAGATTATCTTGAAACTCACCACAACAACAAATCCGATTGAAGCAACATCTGGCCTCCATGAAATCACACTGATACGCACCAACTCAATTCTTCCTCAAACTTGACCTAAACTAATCTACACATAATGGAGATTAACCTGATCAATCAAGCTAACATTCTAATGCCCTAACCTAATAGATCTTGATCCAAACAGTTTGTGGCACCTGCGAGCTACCATCACCAAATCGTTCCAAATTCATCTAAACTAATCTCCTAACCACCTAGATTGCATCTAAACTAACAACATCATGCCAAACTAACTAGATCAAGCAGTTTGAATGGAAACTTACCTAGTGAAAAATCTTGAGAAACAGCTATGGAGATTGAAGATCTGAGGCTTCTAGGTGTTGGATCTTGATCCACAAACTCAGCAATCAATTCTGTATGCAATATTTTGGAGCTTCCTTGCTTGAATTATGCTGTCCAATGGAATTTGCAACTTTGATGTTCTTGAAAAAAGCACTCGAAAATGGATGAGAATCACCAAAACCTTGCTTCAATCCTGATCTATGATGATAATGGAGCAAGATTGAATCAATGTGGATGATGATTTTGTGAAGAATTTGAGAGAATTGCAATGAAACTTCAATGAAAAGAATGAGGGAATTTGTGAAATTCTTGGTGCAAATGAAGCCAACCCTTGCCAAATTCTCCTTTCATGAATATATAGACCCCAATGGTACATTCTAGATCCATCTTGCACATTCCCTTGTTTTCCAACTTTGGTTCATTTTGATTATGTTTCTTAAAAGGCAAGCAACCATGGATAACTTTCTTTTTCCCTTCTAAACTCAAAAAAGTGCTTGAACCATTGTTCTTAGAATTGTTTTTCCATTCAAAATCATATATTGGAAGTCTCCATTTGGACTTGTAAATCTCCCAAACCATTTTCCATCTTGAATTTATTCACTTTATAAGCCATTTTAGTTCATATTTTGACCAATTATGCAACATCATGCTATGAGCTTCTCCAATAACTTGTGACCTTCTTTTTAGACTTAAAATCCCATTTGGAGCAAGTTTGATGTTGTAAGTTTTTCCATTTGAGGCCTCCTTGTATGAGTTTTGGACATAGGTTAAAATGACCTGTAATTCACAAATGCCCAAAATACCCTTTGCTTGCCAAGACCATAAGTTGAGTTCTCCACATCATATGAAGGCATGCCATACCATTCTAGAAAGCTAAGACAATGAGGAACAATTCTTATGTTGACCAAGAATTCATTTGAAATCTCCTTGAGGGGCAAAACTAGCTTGGAAGTCAAGTCACTTTCACAGACAAAAATTCAGATACCCCAGATGACCTGTAACTTGTAAGGACCATAACTTGAGTTCTATAAATCTCCTTGATGTCTTCCACCACTCAAATTAAAGGTCTTGAGATCCTCTACAAGTTTCATGTTGGCCAAGAAGCCATTTGAAGCTAGCATTTTGACTTATCTTGCTTGGAAACTTGACCTAAACTAGGGGATTTTACAGAGAAACCCTAATTTAGTAACTCCTCTTCTCCTTGATTTCTCTTGAATTCTTCTTGTCATATCTCCATATCCTTCTTTATATGTCCAATGTTGATCCCCACATCTCTCCAATAGACTTGAATGCCCTCCTAAGTCAGTCAATTGCCCTAGGGTTGACCTAGGGTTGACCCAGATGAAACCCTAGTTGACTGTCTTCAACTATAGCTCTTGTGCTTTCATCAATGACTTGTTTTCTTCTCCAAATGACTTTATAAGTTTCTCAAGATGTCTAGATGCTCTCCATGCTTTCACTTCACAGCTCACAACCCTCTTGTTGATCCTCAGATACCCTTAGCTAGGAGATGGACTCAAGGCTTGATCTGCTGAACTCTTTGCTTCCAAATTCTTTCCTGATGACTTGAATGAGATTGAATTGGGATAATAACCTCTTGATAGGCCTCTAGAGATGAAAATAATGATTGGTCCCCTGTTGAATGACTTGCTATGCTTATGCTATGCAGATGGTTAGTCTATGTACATGACTCTATATGCAAATGCTAATGATAATGAAACATAAACCAAGGAGTAAGGTTGGGCAAATTTCAGGGTGCAACAGCTGCCCCTATTCAAGCGACTTGGACCCGATTGGGTGAAGAGCCCGGAGCCTTCAAACATTCGAGGTACGAGACGGTTGAATACTAAGAAACCCGGAAATTTGCCAACCGCATAAATAAACTACGCCCCTGCTTGGGAACGACATTCATCGGCTGAATCTGACTGTTACAGCAACCCACTGATCTCGTGCGACCGTGCTGGGGACTGTCTTCATCGTTCTGAAGAGGATTCTGTCATAACAGATTGCTTGCTTGTCCACGTTAGGACTCTGTCTGTCATCAATACGAAGAAATCTCAACTAGGACCTGTCCACGTTAGGACTCCACCTGCTGTTAACCCAGAAAATCCCAACAACTCCGCTGGGGATAGTTCGTCTGCATTTCCATAAACTGAATTGTCCACGTTAGGAATAAAACCCTTCCACGTTAGGAGTAACACCTGTCCACGTTAGGAATCGCATCGTCCATGTTAGGAATCTTTCCTTCTGAATCTGTCCACGTCAGGACTAACCCTTTCATCTTTCCACGTCAGGAAGCAGTCTTCTTTCCGCGTAAGGCGAACTGTATCACTCTGTCCACGTAAGGACTCCAATACCACTCGACATGTCCGCGTCAGGACTCAACTTTCCACGTAAGGAATTCAACTTTGGTTCTGCACCTGTCCACGTCAGGACTCCACTCTTCTCGAATCTGTCCACGTAAGGACCCCAATTTCTCCGCGTAAGGAATAAACTTCTTCTTCCACGTTAGGAATATCTTCTTTGATCTGTCCGCGTCAGGACTAAACTCTTCCACGTCAGGAATAATCCATTTCTTTCCACGTCAGGAATCAATCTTGATATGTCCGCGTCAGGACTTAATCTTTCCACGTAAGGAATAAGCTCGTCTTTCCACGTAAGGAAACCAGCTCTTTCTCAATTTGTCCGCATCAGGACTCATTTTTCCACGTAATGAATGCCATCTTAATCTGTCCACGTAAGGACTCCAACCTTTCCACGTTAGGAATGCAACTTCTGATATGTCCGCGTAAGGACTACATTTTTCCACGTAAGGAATCTCCATCTTTCCACGTTAGGAATAATAATTTCTCTGATTCGTCCACGTCAGGACACTGATCTCGTCTTGATTCGTCCACGTTAGGACTCCGGCGTCTCCGACTCACTGAGGAAATAAGACTTGTCCACGTAAGGACTCACGCGTCTTCGACTTGCTGGGGAAATATCCGCGTCAGGACTTACACCTTGCCAACAACACGAAGAAGGATAAATTTGTCCACGTCAGGACTCTTGTATCTTGTCATCACAAAGAACTACAAACTTGTCCACGTCAGGACGCACATTTCACCATTACGAATAAAGATATCTGCTGGAAACAAATGATCCACGCCAGGACACCAACACGGAGAGTAACCAATCTTGTCCACGTCAGGGTTTCACATTCGATCAATACCGAGGAATCAAATCTGTCCACGTTAGGACTAGCACATATCGTCAACCTGAGGAAATGTCCACGTCAGGACTCCACCTTCCAACAATTCTGAGAAATCGAACATGTCCACGTTAGGACTAGCACCTCCCATCAGCCCAGGGAAATAGACCTGTCCACGTTAGGACGCCCCCTTCTGAAGAAATCCCGTCAATATAGGAATAAATTGTCCACGTCAGGACTTAGTTCTTCAATGATCCTCACCCACAAACTGCTCAGCACTGACGCGACAGCGACTTTGAGATAACTCTACTGGGGATGTCTGAAAACCAACTATCGGACGCCTGCTCTGATAACCGGCGGTGGCCTCTGAAATTCTGATTCATGGGACCCGTTGATGACAAACAAACTCTGCTTGGGGATAAGAAGACACTTATCCTGGCCACTCTGGCTGGGGAAAAATAAGAGACATTTACATAAATGACTCTGCTGGAGACAAAGAGAGTTTTATCATGATAACTCTGTGGGGAATGCAGCCAAAACTGACATTGGATATCTCCTGCCGAGATCTTGAATGTTTGATCGTTCATCTGAGCGAGAGCTCTCTCCACCGGAACTGCTAGAATACAGAAACTGCTTCAGCAAAATAAATGCTGAAAGGGCAATGCCGACTCCGCCGGGGATAGCCAGATGCTACAGAATTGTTCCAGCAAAATAAATGCTGGAAGGGTGAAGTCGACCCTGCTGGGAAGTTGGGAACTCAAACCAAACGTCTTGTTGAAGTAACCCCCTGCTGGGGAAAATGACTTTGCTAGAGAATAGCAGATGTGCACAGTATGCTCAGACTTTTCTGCTGGAACGTGAACTGATATCACCCGTATCTCTGACAAAATAAATGACAGGACCCACCATCGACTCTGCCTGGGAGAGTCTTAATCTTCGAGTTCCACTGGAAGGAATGAAAATACTTGCAAAGAGAAATCCGCTGGAGATGGGATGATTCTCTCGGGGAAAATTAACTGACTCCGCTGGGGGAGAATGCATGACCCTGCGGGGGGAGATGAACCTGTCTGAATACAGCCTTACGATCTTAGAATCGCCCAACTCTGCTGAGGACAAGCAACTTCTCTGGAGCACGTCCTTTGGATAAGCTACGGCTAGCTGGGGGATTCTATCCTTCTTCAGGAAGAACATGCATGACCTGCGTGGGGATCAAGCCTTTCACTATCGCAATCTTTTGATCACCTTCCTCGTACGGTTATGAAACCTGCAACAACACAACAAGACACGACAAGCCTATGCAATCAAATCAATTCAGGTTAGTGACGTTACACTCAGTTAATTCAAAGCTTTAACAATTGTTGGCAAGGGCCAGTGATGTTATACTCATGCTAGTTTCATCAAACTTAGGCGTTTTATCATGCGCAAAACAGTAAAGAACAGGCATCAAGTACTGAATAACACATTTTCATTGATTGGGCCCCTGAATGGGCGGAGTTTTTGTACACGGGATGTAACTCCTGAAAAGAGGAAGCTACGCAAAGCAAATATACAAGTGTGCAAGTATTCACAAGAGGCATAAATATTGACAAATTAAATTTTGTACACATGTCGGCAACTAGCTGCAGATGAACACCACGAACCGATCCTCCCATGACTCGTCCGACTCTAATGCTTTCCCGGTATCCCCACTTCTGAAGAGGTTGTATCCGATAACTGACTCCTCAAATATATTCTCCCGCATTGATGCTCAGTGCACTATCAAGTTCGGACCGCAGTCATTTGCTTTTCTCATCCCTAACTTTTGCGTGAACCGCCCTTTACGGGTTTTCAGTTCACCGGGATACCCCTTTTTGCCGAAGCCGCCCAGTGTAGGTTTTCAACTTTGTGGGTGTACATTTTTTCAATTTTATCCCTAACTTTTGCCCGAACCTTTCATTCTGTTTTTGGTTCGCCAGGATGCCCCATTTTTGCCTGGACTCTCTTTTTTCTGTCCAGCGGGTCTATTTTAAGCAAAGTATTTTTTAACTACGTCTGAATTCACAGGTGATGCAAAGTCTTCTCCGTCCATGGTGGACAACAACAACGCTCCTCCTGAAAAGACCTTACTGACAACGTATGGCCCTTCATAGTTGGGGGTCCACTTGCCCCTGTGATCTGCTTGCGGCGGGAGAATCCTTTTCAGCACAAGGTCGCCTGTCTGAAAGCTTCGCGGGAGTATCTTCTTGTCGTACGCTTTCTTCATTCGTCTTTGGTATAAACGACCGTATGCCAGAGAAGCTAGCCTCTTCTCATCCATCAAACTCAATTGGTTCAACCTATTCGTTACCCATTCTGCCTCGTCCAGCTGAACGTCTCGCAATACCCTCAGAGAAGGGATCTCAACTTCCAATGGTAATACCGCTTCCATTCCGTATACCAACGAGAACGGAGTTGCCCCGGTTGATGTGCGTACCGTCGTACGATAACCGTGCAAAGCGAAAGGTAGCATTTCATGCCAATCTTTATAAGTCACCACCATTTTCTGAACGATCTTCTTGATATTCTTATTGGCCGCTTCGACAGCGCCATTCATCTTGGGTCGGTAAGGGGAGGAGTTGTGATGTTCGATCTTGAAATTCTGACAGAGCTCCTTCATCATTTTGTTGTTCAGATTTGAACCATTATCCGTGATTATCCGCTCGGGAATCCCATATCGGCAAATGATATCTCTCTTGATGAATCTAGCCACCACTTGCTTCGTTACATTTGCGTAAGACGCCGCTTCCACCCACTTGGTGAAATAATCGATTGCTACTAGGATGAACCGATGCCCGTTAGAAGCCGTCGGCTCGATCTTTCCAATCATATCGATTCCCCACATCGAGAATGGCCATGGAGATGACATCACATTCAGAGGACTCGGAGGCACGTGTATTTTGTCAGCATATATTTGGCACTTGTGGCACTTTCTCGCGAACTTGAAACAATCAGTTTCCATCGTCAGCCAAAAATAACCTGCCCTCAACAGTTTTCTCGTCATAGCATGTCCACCGGCATGCGTACCAAAGGCACCTTCATGAATTTCCTCCATGAGAAGCTTTGCCTCTTTCTCATCTACGCAACGCAACAACACCAAATCGTGGTTCCTTCTGTATAAGACGCCATCCGAGTTCAAGTAGAAATTGCCCGCTAATCTCCTGAGAGTCTTCTGATCTTGACTGGATGCCCCAGCCGGATACTCTTTATTCTTCAGGAAATTAAGGATATCAAAATACCACGGTTTGTCATCAGATGCTTCGTCAATAGCAAATACATAAGCTGGCCTGTCCAACCGAGAGATAGTGATCTGGGGAGCTTCGTTCCAGAAATTGACCTTGTACATGGAAGACAAAGTGGCAAGGGCGTCAGCCATTTGATTTTCTGCCCGCGGCACATGATGCAATTCAACTTTGTCGAAGAAAGGCAACAATCTCCTTGCATAATTCATATAATGTATCAAATTGGGCTGCCGTGTCTCCCATTCCCCTTTGATCTGATTCACTACCAGAGCTGAGTCTCCGTACACGTCTAGATGTTTGATTCGCAAATCAATGGCTTCTTCAAGCCCCATTATACAAGCTTCGTATTCGGCCTCATTGTTGGTAACAGCAAAGGTCAATCGGGCAGTAAACGGGATGTGCGACCCGTGTGGCGTAGTGATAATTGCCCCTATTCCGCTACCGTAAGCATTCACAGCTCCATCAAATATCATCTTCCATTGGGACCCCGGCTCTGGTCCTTCGTCTGGCAACGGTTCTTCGCAATCCTTCATCTTGAGATACATGATATCCTCGTCAGGAAAATCAAATCTCATCGATTGGTACTCTTCAATGGGCTGCTCCGCCAGATATTCAGACAGCACACTCCCTTTTATCGCCTTTTGCGAGACGTATTGAATGTCATATTCAGTCAAGACCATCTGCCAACGGGCAATTCTACCTGACAACGCCTGCTTTTCGAATATATATTTAATCGGATCCATCTTCGAGATGAGCATGGTTGTATGATTCAGCATGTACTGCCTCAAACGCTTGGCGGCCCAGGCTAGCGCGCAACAAGTTTTCTCCAGCATTGAGTATCGAGATTCACAGTCTGTAAATTTCTTACTCAAATAGTAGATCGCATGCTCTTTTCTCCCCGTCTCGTCGTGTTGACCGAGAACACAACCCATGCTTCCCTCAAGAACCGTCAGATACATTATCAAGGGTCTCCCTGCCACTGGGGGTATCAAAATAGGAGGCTCCTGCAGATACTTCTTTATTTTGTCGAACGCCTTTTGACAATTTTCGTTCCACGTTACAGCTTGATCTTTCTTCAACAACTTGAATAATGGTTCACACGTGGCAGTTAGGTGAGATATAAACCGAGCAATGTAGTTCAACCTCCCTAAAAACCCGCGCACCTCTTTTTCTGTTTTAGGCGTCGGCATTTCTTGAATCGCTTTTATTTTAGCAGGATCGACCTCTATTCCTCTTTCGCTTACGATAAACCCCAGCAGTTTACCCGACCTCACCCCGAAGGTGCATTTGTTAGGGTTCAGCCTCAGCCTGAACTTCCTAAGTCTTTTAAACAACTTCAACAGATTCACCAGATGCTCTTCCTCTGTCTGGGATTTAGCAATCATATCGTCAACATAAACTTCGATCTCTTTATGCATCATGTCATGAAAAAGAGTCGTCATCGCACGCTGATATGTTGCCCCAGCATTTTTCAAACCAAAGGGCATCACTTTGTAACAAAATGTTCCCCAAGGCGTTATGAAAGTAGTTTTCTCCATATCCTCTGGCGCCATTTTAATTTGATTATAGCCTGAAAAGCCATCCATGAAGGAGAATACGGAGTATTGAGCGGTATTATCAACTAATACGTCAATATGAGGAAGTGGAAAATCGTCTTTTGGGCTTGCTTTATTCAAATCTCTATAATCCACGCACATTCGAACCTTTCCATCTTTCTTTGGCACTGGTACGATGTTAGCAACCCATGAGGGATACTTCGTCACAGCCAGGAAACCAGCGTCCCACTGTTTCTGAACCTCCTCTTTGATCTTCATTGCCATGTCTGGTCGAGTTCTGCGAAGTTTTTGTTTGACCGGCGGGCAATCTTCTTTCAGTGGCAGGCGATGCACAACCATATCTGTATCGAGCCCTGGCATATCTTGATACGACCAAGCGAATACATCATTATACTCTCGGAGCATTTCAACCAGTTTTCGCTTGATATCACTCTGCAGTGCGGCTCCGATACGAATATTCTTCTCAACCCCTTCCGACCCCAAATTGATAATTTCGATGACCTCGTCGTGAGGCAGAATGGCTCTTTCCTCTTGTTTCACCAACCAAGACAGTTCTTCAGGAACGTCGCTATCTTCGACAACCTCTTCTTCGGTCTGGAATACCGGGTGCTCGAAGTCGGGACGAGTCATAGGTGGTTCAAGGATGTCATCTGAAAATGTTATCCTGCAAAAGAAAGGGTTAAGTGCTTCAAAATGCGTATAAAGCGAATAACCACATTGCCATTTCATTGAAAAATACAAAACAAGAAAAAACAGGGATTACGGTATTTGCACATGAAAAACGCCATTTATTTAATGATTAACGAAGCAATGTTTATAACAACACAGCCCTAAGCAAATCCTGATGCCCCGGGCAAGACATCAGATTATCCAACAATTAATAAAGCAAAGCATTACTGTTTAAAAGTCACAGGAACAAGCTCCTGAATAGACCAGTTGCACAGTCCTTGTCCTGGCGTGCTTGGCTGAATCCAGGCATCCATATCACAGTCGCTGTCCCCTTCATCGGACTCTGAAGCAGCATTGACAGATTCATGGCATACTCCACTGGCAGAGATGGTGATTGACTTTCTGAAATGAGGGGCCCCCACGGAAGGAGTTGATGACGACGGTCGGTACCCCAGTCCGAACCGGTCCATTTTCACAGGAATGTCCAGCACTTTGCCCCAGCCCTTGGCTTCTCCTGCTTTCACTAGCGCTTGGGCTTCTTTATACGATGAGACAGCTATCTCTGGCACTTTGCCTGGCCTGGGACCCTTGTCCTTTATGCGCAAACCTTCGAATGCCTGGCATGGCGTCTCGTGGATCTCCCCGTCGACTTCCACATATTTAAACGATGATAAATGGCTGACCAGGATGTCTTCTTCTCCGCACACGGTGACTACACTGTCTCCGACCATATACTTTAACTTCTGATGCAGGGTAGACGTGACTGCCCCTGCCCCGTGAATCCAAGGTCTTCCCAGCAAGCAGCTGTACGCAGGCTGTATATCCATGATATAAAACTCCGTTGCAAACACTTCCGGCCCCACTTGCAGAGGCAAAGTAATCGATCCGAAGACTGTTCTCCGCGTGCCGTCAAACGCTCTGACTACCAAATCGCTGGGTGTACACAAAATCCCTCGAACATCCAGCTTCATCATAGCCTTCTTAGGCAGCACATTCAAAGACGACCCGGTGTCAACCAATACGTGCGACATTGTCGACCCTCTGCACTCAACAGATACATGTAATGCCATATTATGATCCCTTCCTTTCGGAGTCAAGTCGAAATCAGTAAAGCCCAGACTGTGGCCTGCATTCACATGTGCTAATACTCCTTCTAGCTGATTTACAGAGACATCCTGGGGTACAAAAGAAGTGTCCAAGACTTTCAGCAAAGCATTTCGGTGAGCTTCCGAACACAACAGCAATGACAATATAGATATTTTGGACGGCGTTTGCTGCAGATGCTCCACAATTTTATAATCACTTTTCCGAATTAAGCGCATGAATTCTTCCACATCTTTCGATGCTGCCTCTTTTTCATTTGCTTGAACCGGAACGTTCTCAACCGGTTTCCCCTTTCCTTTCGCTAGCCTTTCAGCCTCCACTTCAGGAGATATAAAGATCCTGCCGCTCCTCGTCATGCCTCCTGAGCCAACAACATTATCCACAACCTCCGCTGACTGCTTGTTAACATCGATTTTAATCCCGTCACAATACACCTCCAGCCCATACGACCATGGGACTGCTCTCGTGTTCTCATACGGGATTGGCCCGGCTTTAGTTATGGTAATCGGTGGTCGCTGAGCTGGTGCTGCAATAGTGATCGTCTTCCGCGGAATCGTCACTGTGGCAACATCACTCCGATTATCCACTACTGCCCCTGCAGGCTCATCAGTTGCTGTTCTGTCAAACTGCAATATACCTTCATCAATCAAGGCCTGGATGCCTTTCTTCAAATCCTCACACCCCCCAGATAGGGCCCAACAATCTAAACAGTACTCATTACACCCTGGGTAAACACCTCCTTGCAACAGTCGGCTTTTTATTTCGCTCAGCGGCGTCTTTAAATCCTCCACATTCCTAATCAGATTCAACCCTTCCTCAGTCAGAACTGCATTCGCCCCATGATTAGGCATGGGTTTCTGGACTATATTCGGAACTGTCGTTCCGAAGTTGATAGACTTGTTGTCCAAGAGATCCTGTACAACGTGCTTAAAAGCATGACAACCTTCGATATCATGGCCCGGGGCGCCAGAATGAAACTCGCAGTGCCTATTTGCATCATAGCCGAACGGGGGAGTTCCCGTTATCGGTGCCAGGGTTCTTTTCTCCACCAGATTCAATCCCAACAATGTCTGCAATAAATCAGCATAGGTAGAGGGAGGTTTCTCGAACACCCTTCTCGGCTTACCACCCTGGAATTTTCGCTGAGCTTGCTGTGCCCCCTGCTGAGGCTGCTGCTGCTGTGGCATTGGTTGCTGCTGAACCGATTGTTGTTGCTGAATTGGTTGTTGCTGCTGAATTGGTTGTTGCTGATAGGGGATTGTAACACTCGACACCTGCTGCGGCTGACGATATTGATTCCTTCCCCTGCCTCGGCCTCGGCCTCGGCCTCCAAATACCGCGCTAGCTTCACCCTGACGGCGCCCACCATAAGCTTTCCTATTACTGCCAGATGCAGTTGATTCATCGACTTGGAACTTTCCTTGTTTAATATTACGCTCAATCTTTTCACCCATCAAAATCAGGTCTGAAAAACTGGCCAGAGACGTATGAAACAGCATATCATGAAACAGCCCGGTGAATGTGCCAACAAACATATCATTCATTTCTTTATCTTCCACAGGAGGACGGACCCTGGCAGCCATATCGCGCCACCTTTGCGCGTACTCTTTAAAACTCTCCCCCTTCTTCTGCGAGAGCCCGGCCAACTGGACCCGATTGGGCGCCAGGTCGCTGTTATATTTGTAATGGGCTACGAACGCCTCTGCTAATTGCTTCCAAGTCTTGATATCAGTTGGCTCCAACCCCATGTACCACTCTAGGGAAGGACCCGATAGACTATCCTGAAAGAAATGCATGAGCATTCTTTCGTCAGTGGAGTATGCAGACATCTTTCTGTAATAAGCTCGGACATGCACCTTCGGACATGTGTCTCCTTTGTACTTATCGAACGCAGGCGCTTTGAACTTAATTGGCACCCTCAGCCCAGGTACCAAGCCCATAGTTGCCATGTCCAGACCCACAGCACTTTGATTCAAGACTCCCTTCATTTGCTCTTCCAGCATTCTAATCTTTTGAGAATCATCCATCGGCCCTTCAAAACCTCCTCCAGAGAAGGCGTCCTCCTGTTGATCCTCTTGCCACATACCGTTTCCAGCCCCGTACCCATCGTACGCATTATTACGTCCAGCTCTGACCTGATTCATCCCCGGAACTCGGCCTCTGTTGCCGTACCCTTGAACACCTCCAGCGGGACCAACAGCCATAAATCCAGTACCATTTCCGTTTCCAAAGCCTCCGTAACCCTGATTGACCATACCATAACCATCTTGCCCAAAGCCTTGAGCATTAAAGCCATACTTGCCAGTGTTGTCGAATCCCTGATCGTTGAATCCGAACCCAGTATTGACAAAGCCATTGCCTCCAAGATTATCTCCCAAATTGACATCACCCAGCCCAGCATTATGGACAGCATTTTCATTTCCTACTCCGACGTTACCATTCACAGCAGTGGTAGCGTTGTTGACGTTAGCAGCAGGTATATTGACCACGGGCGGAGCCACTGGCGTGGGAGTGCCGTCTCCGTGAGCAGTATCAACCCGGACAGACTGATGATCTTCGTTACCATGACCAGCGTTGCGAGCCAACAGAGGCTGGACCATGGCCTGCAAGTTCTCTTGCCCTTTTGCTATAGCTTCCATGGTTTGCATGAAGAGGGCGAGCTTCTCGCGTACATCCTGCATCTCGTTCTGAATTTGGTCCATGACTTTCCGACAGTTGGAGCGTGTAGAATAGCGGTGCGGATGTTGATCTGGAATCCTGTTAAGTACCTGAATCAAAGCAGGAGATAAGACACCATTCAAAGATTACCTGTTATGCAATATGAATATGAATGCAATGCAATGTGTCTGTGCATTAGGGAAGTTCATTCCCCCAGTTCTAGTGCGAAGGTGCCGGTGCAGTGACGGTGCTGACAATAAGAATATCGGAGTTGAATCATAGAAAGCCTCGTATATTGCAGAGAGAATCAATAAGCCCAGGGTACAATATCACTGAGAGTACAAAGATGGCATGACCTCAACCAACAATCCTGGTGATGGCCAGCACTATAAAGCATACAAGTTACTACATGAAATGATCAGATCCTCTCAAAAGTCTGGTACTCCTCTATCAGCTTCTTGGTCTCCGGATGGCTTGGTCGATCAAGCAGCCCTTCAACAAGCTGGTTTCTCTTCTTAAGGACACGGCGTACGTCTTCAGCAGTTTCTTCCCATGTTGCTTCTCCGAAGCAATCTTCTAACTTTCGCTTCTGGGACACTGCTTCATCTCTGGATTTGATTGCCTTGTTCAGTGCATGCTGGACACTATACCGGTTCATCACTTCTTCCTCACACTTCTTGATGCTAGACTTCAACTGCTCTTCGAGGTCGGAAATTTGCTGCTTCAGCTTATCTTCCCTCTTCTTGTTGTTGGTGAGTGTAGCATTCCAAGTCTTATTGCAAGAAGATATCTCTCGGTGTGCTGCGTCGAGCGCCTTCTTTTTGGCTTCCAGCATGTCATGGGAGCTTCTGAACTCTTGCCCAAGACGTTCGCGCTTTTTCTTTTCCTCGGTCAACTCAGATCCTAACCTGTTTACCAGCTCAATCTGTTGTTGGAAAGCATATACGGCCTTGTTTTTCTCGCTGCGCACTTGGGCTAACTCTTGCTCTAACCCTTCATTAATCTTCATCAAGGCTTCTTTCTCCTTCACAACCTGTTCATATGCTTCTCTAGAAACAGTAGTCGGCTCTTCTACCGGAATAGGATCAAGAATTGGTGCATCTGGAAACGGCATCTTCAACTGACTAGCCCTCTCCTGAATCCAGGCTCTATAAGGTGCATAGGCCTGACAGTCATTCTTTCCTAACAACGGCTTCCCTTTGCGGTTAATACGCGTCCAGGCATGTCGCAACTTGGCTAATAACTCCCCCTTCACGTCACCGGTGAAGTACAGAGATTCCTGTACTTCTTCCTCTTGAGGTGGATTCTTCAGCGCATATCCGAACTGACGAATGAGCAGAGAAGGGTTGTAGTTGATACACCCTTTTCTTCCTATCAACGGCACATTAGGGTACCCAGAACAACTGAAGATGAGCTCAGATCCCAGCAGGTCTCTATCAAACCACTCCATATCTTCCGACGATAGCCTCATCAGGCGCTCCGGCCAACCAACTGGAACTGTAGTCTCTGCAGCAGGTCCTCTCTTAGGAAGATGACTCTCAAACCACATACTCAATAAGGGTACACAAAGATGAACATTCTTCCCTCTTCCCTTCTCATTCTTGTAATGCAGTGAGTGGTAGAGGTCTCCGAGTAAGGTAGGTACAGGATTACCAGCGGCGAACAAGTAGAAAGCATCGAAGTCCACAAAATCCGGTATGTTGGGGAACAAAACTATGCCATAAATGCACAAAGCCAACACAGCATTGAAAGCAACCCAGCACCCGCTCTTGGCATACTCCTGGGCTTTACCAACTAAGAACTGAAATGAGAATCCTGGAACTCCACGGGAAGCAGTAGTCACAAGTTCAGAAGCATCAATATGCAAGGCTTTTGCCAATTCCTCCGGCTTAGGTTTGGCATCATAATGAATGAATGGGACCTGGTTCTGCACGGGCAGCTCAACATACTCGGCGTATTCCTCCAAGGTTGGTCCCATAATAAAGTCAGAGAACGTAAAGCACCTCAAAGCAGGGTCATAGAATTGCATCAAAGCATACAGCCCATCTAACTCTACCTCTGTAGGTTTGCACACCAATCTCAGTAGTCTACCATAGCTCATCCGGAAGCTCCTACGAACACCCTCATCAGCAAGAGAGATCAACCCCAGTAAAGGAACAATATCAGGCGTAGGCAATTTGTAGGCAACCGTTCTCCTTAAGCTAGTCATGATCAAAACTCAGAAGTCCGGGCACTAGAACTAGGGAAATGCAAATGCACCTGCAGCACAGACACACGTTAGTGAAATGCAAATGATAATGGATATGCAGGCAATGCAATGCAAGTGACATTCAACAGGGACCAAAGCTGCAGCTGAATAGCCTAAGCCCAATCAAGAAAGGTCTCAGATAGACCATCCAGAAGTCATCAAACCCTGGTCTCAGATAGACCTAAAATAAGACTCCAATACTGGTCTCTGACAGACCTCAAATCATAACTCCAACTGGTCTCTGGTAGACCTCAAATCACATCTCTAATCGGTCTCTGACAGACCTCAGACCTCATCTCTAATTGGTCTCTGGCAGACCTCAGAACACATCTCCAAATGGTCTCTGACAGACCTCATAACTCTCCATAAATAACCAGGATCTCTGATCAAGAAACAACCGGTAGTCTGGAGGTCTGGTTACCTGCATCATCCCAAATCCCCTCACAAATGGGTGGCCCTATAACTGGCACAAGGTACGGCATCCTATGCGGTCGTCGGCGTCACAGACTTTCAGGGTTGATGATACGATTCCCAGAAGGAGTGGCATCATCAAATCCTGAAGAGGCCTCACTCAGCCAACTTCCAAATGATCGGTCCCCAGAGTCGACAATCCAACTAACCAGCAACCCACGCCAACCAAAGGAAGGGGCAGGAGGCCAACCAGAGGAACCTCGTCTGAGTGTAGATTTCATGGGACACCAAAGCAAGCAAAGCAAGCGGGCGCCCACTAATTTCTACTCTAATTCTAGGTGCACTCAAGCCCAGGTCCGGCTTATCTCTCAATATCAGAACACCCGTCACACCCCAGATACAGCAACAATAATCAATATATAAAGCTGAAAATACAAGGTTAGAAATATAAAATAACTCCATACAAAATCCTCGACGGGAAAACAAGCGTTAGGATTGACTCTCTCAAGGGACGTTGGATCCCAAATGCATAAGAACTGTCGCAGTCCTTAGCAGCCAGGGGACGTTGGATCCCCAGCAGAGTCGCCAGCTGTCGCTACTGCGAAAATCGGCGCCGGCTGAACAGAAGAGTCGCCACCGTGCGTTATTTATCCCACGGGAGGGAAAGGAAACGCTCAGAGTAAACCTCGCACAACACGGGAAAGGTATGGTCGTCGCAACCAAAACCTGGGTTCGGGAGTCGGTTACGCAAGGGGAAGGTATTAGCACCCCTCACGTCCGTCGTACTCGACGGGATCCACGCTTGTTTTCGGGTATGGATTGTTATTCTATCTAAACTATAGGTCAAGGGTTAAAAAGAAAATAAAATGAAAATAAAAATGACTCGGCAAAGTATCGCACTTTATGCCTACGTATTCCCGTCTGGAACGAGAAATCAGAGTCAACGTAGTTCGCCTACCTACGGGAAAGGAGGGGAAGGTTGCTCGCTAGGATATCGCATCCTATGCCTACGTACTTTCACACGGCATGAAAGATCAGAGCAAACGTAGTTCGGGCCACGTACGACACAAGATTGTTTTGATTGATTTTACTCCTTCTGAAAAAGGTTTTCTTGATTAACAGTCCCGGCGGACGAAAATGACGTTTTGATGAGTTCACATTCTTTTACGAAAGAAGTGTTTTTATTGAGTTTGAAATCTTTATGTGTTTTTCTGTTTGTTTTGAGAAAGAAAAGACAGAACTCTAACCTACGGTTGCGAAGGGAAACAAACTAACCTAATGTTATCATGCATGGGTTAAGACCTAGTGTCTATCATGCTCCTCTCTTGCGCAGAGAGAAACAGAGATCCTAAGGGATAGGCAGAAACAGAAACAATATCAGATATATACAGTAAAACAGTAAAATGCATGGATGCAACAGTACAAGCGAGGCAAGGGAGTCCCACTCAACCTCGAACCTAGAAAACAATAGGCAAAAGTGAACAGGCTTCACTTTCAACCCAGCAGGGTAAACAGCAAACAATACAGCTCAGAAAACCAATCAATACATCAGCAAATGAAATACAGCAATAAAGGAAGCAGCATCAGCAGCTCTGAATCAACAACTGGCTTCAAGTAATCTCCAATCACTCACAGGCTTCAACAAGCATCAATCTTCATCTTCATGGCCTTTAGGCAAGGGCTTTGATCATCATTCTTCCATCTGCAATGGCTTTTCTTCAAGTTCAAACCTCCAGGATGAGGAATCAGTCACAAGAGTGAATTGGGTGTTAAGCAATCAGTTGACTACCAAGGGTGGTGAACAGACTGCTTCTAACACAAGAGACATTTTCTCTCAAGAGTTCTATCTCATAGACACTATCACCAAGCCTTCCAAAGGAAGGGGGTGAGTGTCTTAGAGAGACTCTGAATCATAGAGAAGAATGGATGCAGACAAGGCAATCCATGTTTGAGAAACAAACTTTCTAGTCTAGAGCTCTGCCTAGCTCCTAAACCCTAGTCTCCTCAACAACTGCTGGTAAGAACCTCCTCTCCAACTCTGACAGTTGATCTTCAATCTTTGAATCTCCAATGATCTTCATCTTCACAAATCTTCAGCTTCCCCAGGGTCCCAGACAAACCCAATACCCAAGCAAACAAGCAACAATCCCCAGAGGGCACACCACACCAGTCAAACAGATATACAGACAGTAATAATAGCAGTAGGGGAATCCTAACTTTTCTAAGGGATCTAGTAGCTACCCATAGCCCATATAGTCCCATAACTAATCTATTTAAATCCTAAGTCCTAAGGGAAATGAAATCAAACTCCTAAGTTGTCATCTAAAACCCTAGTTTTGTTCATGACGTTCAAGCATTTATTGATCACCTAAAATTAACTCCTAAAAATGGGAACTAAAACATTTCTACAAGTTGAAGACCTCATCTAAACAATCTAAAAAGAATGACCAAAAAATATTAAAGCATGTGAGAGAACAAAAATCATAAAAATGATGCATGAAATGAAACTATTTAATATGACATTTATTTAGAAAATATGGAAAAAATATGAAATAAAACTAAAAATGAAATTTTATTTTCCTATAATATTCTAGACATTTTAATGAAAATATTGTAAAAAGAATGGATTAAAATGCATTTTTTATGAATTAGTTATGAATTAATGAAAATTGGTAAAATATTAAAATGGAATTAAGAAAATAAAATTGAATTAAATGAGGGAGGGGGGTATGAATAGAAACTCGCCCCAGTTAAAAATCCCAATGGGCCAACAAATAGGGGGTGTAGATAGCGCTTGCACTAGGCCCAGAATTCATTCAGAATTAGAGAAAAAATAAGAAGCGCTGGGGGTGAAACTAGCAGCAAAAACACGTTGCAATTGGTTTTGGGCCTAACACGGGGGGTGGGAATAGCATCAAAGACTCAGGCCCGCCCGTTTCAATTAATGAAACGGCGCGTTTTGGCCAAGTCATTCTTTCCCTCCAAAACTCAGATCAAATAAGAACCATTGGATCACGCTAATAGTCAACAGTCCAACTCCAAATGAAGGGTCCAGATTTCGTCTTCCTCAATTATTCTGAAACTTAGGGTTTTAATCTCCCATGGCAGCCATGCACGAGCAGTCTTCCACCTCTCTGTTCTCATCCTACACGCCACGAATCCACATGCTGTAAACACGAAAACCACTCTAAATTCTTCCCTCTACAAGCCTAGGGCATTAGATTATCTTGAAACTCACCACAACAACAAATCCGATTGAAGCAACATCTGGCCTCCATGAAATCACACTGATACGCACCAACTCAATTCTTCCTCAAACTTGACCTAAACTAATCTACACATAATGGAGATTAACCTGATCAATCAAGCTAACATTCTAATGCCCTAACCTAATAGATCTTGATCCAAACAGTTTGTGGCACCTGCGAGCTACCATCACCAAATCGTTCCAAATTCATCTAAACTAATCTCCTAACCACCTAGATTGCATCTAAACTAACAACATCATGCCAAACTAACTAGATCAAGCAGTTTGAATGGAAACTTACCTAGTGAAAAATCTTGAGAAACAGCTATGGAGATTGAAGATCTGAGGCTTCTAGGTGTTGGATCTTGATCCACAAACTCAGCAATCAATTCTGTATGCAATATTTTGGAGCTTCCTTGCTTGAATTATGCTGTCCAATGGAATTTGCAACTTTGATGTTCTTGAAAAAAGCACTCGAAAATGGATGAGAATCACCAAAACCTTGCTTCAATCCTGATCTATGATGATAATGGAGCAAGATTGAATCAATGTGGATGATGATTTTGTGAAGAATTTGAGAGAATTGCAATGAAACTTCAATGAAAAGAATGAGGGAATTTGTGAAATTCTTGGTGCAAATGAAGCCAACCCTTGCCAAATTCTCCTTTCATGAATATATAGACCCCAATGGTACATTCTAGATCCATCTTGCACATTCCCTTGTTTTCCAACTTTGGTTCATTTTGATTATGTTTCTTAAAAGGCAAGCAACCATGGATAACTTTCTTTTTCCCTTCTAAACTCAAAAAAGTGCTTGAACCATTGTTCTTAGAATTGTTTTTCCATTCAAAATCATATATTGGAAGTCTCCATTTGGACTTGTAAATCTCCCAAACCATTTTCCATCTTGAATTTATTCACTTTATAAGCCATTTTAGTTCATATTTTGACCAATTATGCAACATCATGCTATGAGCTTCTCCAATAACTTGTGACCTTCTTTTTAGACTTAAAATCCCATTTGGAGCAAGTTTGATGTTGTAAGTTTTTCCATTTGAGGCCTCCTTGTATGAGTTTTGGACATAGGTTAAAATGACCTGTAATTCACAAATGCCCAAAATACCCTTTGCTTGCCAAGACCATAAGTTGAGTTCTCCACATCATATGAAGGCATGCCATACCATTCTAGAAAGCTAAGACAATGAGGAACAATTCTTATGTTGACCAAGAATTCATTTGAAATCTCCTTGAGGGGCAAAACTAGCTTGGAAGTCAAGTCACTTTCACAGACAAAAATTCAGATACCCCAGATGACCTGTAACTTGTAAGGACCATAACTTGAGTTCTATAAATCTCCTTGATGTCTTCCACCACTCAAATTAAAGGTCTTGAGATCCTCTACAAGTTTCATGTTGGCCAAGAAGCCATTTGAAGCTAGCATTTTGACTTATCTTGCTTGGAAACTTGACCTAAACTAGGGGATTTTACAGAGAAACCCTAATTTAGTAACTCCTCTTCTCCTTGATTTCTCTTGAATTCTTCTTGTCATATCTCCATATCCTTCTTTATATGTCCAATGTTGATCCCCACATCTCTCCAATAGACTTGAATGCCCTCCTAAGTCAGTCAATTGCCCTAGGGTTGACCTAGGGTTGACCCAGATGAAACCCTAGTTGACTGTCTTCAACTATAGCTCTTGTGCTTTCATCAATGACTTGTTTTCTTCTCCAAATGACTTTATAAGTTTCTCAAGATGTCTAGATGCTCTCCATGCTTTCACTTCACAGCTCACAACCCTCTTGTTGATCCTCAGATACCCTTAGCTAGGAGATGGACTCAAGGCTTGATCTGCTGAACTCTTTGCTTCCAAATTCTTTCCTGATGACTTGAATGAGATTGAATTGGGATAATAACCTCTTGATAGGCCTCTAGAGATGAAAATAATGATTGGTCCCCTGTTGAATGACTTGCTATGCTTATGCTATGCAGATGGTTAGTCTATGTACATGACTCTATATGCAAATGCTAATGATAATGAAACATAAACCAAGGAGTAAGGTTGGGCAAATTTCAGGGTGCAACAATATTATATTTGGATCTACCAATGTTATGTTGGGAAAGGAGTTTGCTCAATGTATGCAGGCAGAATTTGAGATGAGCATGATGGGAGAATTGAGATTCTTTCTGGGAATTCAAGTCAACCAAACTCCAGAGTGCACTTACATTCATCAGACCAAATATGTTAAAGAGCTTCTGAAGAAGTTTAACATGACTGATAGTAAGATGGCAAAGACTCCCATGCATCCAACAAGTACACTTGGTAAGGAAGAGGTAAGTAAGAAAGTAGATCAGAAACTCTACAGAGGTATGATAGGATCTCTTCTCTACTTAACTGCTTCTAGACCTGACATTTTGTTCAGTGTATGCTTGTGTGCAAGATTCCAATCAGATCCTAGAGAATCACACTTAACAGCTGTTAAGAGGATTCTAAGGTATCTGAAAGGTACTTCTAATGTGGGCTTATGTTACAGAAAATCTGATGATTTCAAATTAGTTGGATTCTGTGATGTTGATTACACTGGAGACAGAGTGGAAAGAAAAAGTACTTCTGGAAGTTGTCAATTTCTAGGAAGAAATCTAATCTCTTGGTACAGTAAGAAGCAACCCACAATTCCACTTTCAACTACAGAGGCAGAATATATTGCTGCTGCTGGATGTAGCACGCATATGCTCTAGATGAAAAGTCAGCTAGAAGACTATCATATTTTTGAAAGTAATATTTCTATATTCTGTGATAATACTTCTGCTATATGTTTGTCTAAAAACCCTATTTTACACTCTAAGGCAAAAACACATAGAAATTAAACATCATTTCATCAGAGACTATGTTTAGAAGGGTATTATAAACTTAGCCTTTGTTGATACAGATCATCAATGGGCAGATATTTTCACAAAACCCCTTGCTGAAGATAGGTTCAAATTTATTCTGAAAAATATTGGTATGGATTTTTGTCCAGAATGATATTTATCAGAAGCAAATTTCTCAGATGAAAAATGTTTAAAACTCTGAAGTATTTCATCTGTAATTTATTTGATTTATTGATTTATCATTATTTGTGTGTATCTGAACTAACCAATCTTAGAGGATCTGAACGTTGGCTAACGTTTCATTTCTCAAAAGAATTCAGAAGCACATGCAAACAAACATGTGTCACTCTGAATCTGAAAAGATGGCGTGTACACTACTGAAGAGACATTTGAGGTATAGTTTGAATAGTGAAAATCTTGATTTTCCCCCCAATTTGTCAGAATCAATTAATGCTTTGAAATGATTTTTATTCTTTTTCATTAATTATCATTTATTGCTATGTGAAAACGTGCTTTTGTGTCTGTTTGATTGCCCTAATTGTTTTCTATATATATATATATATCACATTTCACACCAAATTCACACTTTTCACTTCACAAACCATTTTATGCATTTCTGCCTTCTCTTTCCACAAAAACCCTAAACCTTCGTCCAAATCATCTTCATCTTCTTTAATGGCAACCTCATCCTCTACAATAGCTCAATTTCAATCAACTATGGTTGCAGTTACGTCAACAAATATGGGAGTGACTCCATTCAAGGTACCTAAGAGGACATTGTTAACCCCTGTGGACAGACTTGAAGTTCTATGTGAATCCATGGTGGAATTTGACTCTTTAGCTGAAAATGGGTTTGAGTTTCATTCTATAATTGATGCACAAGGATGGGTTAAGTATTTTGACAGACTGTTTGGACCAGTATACCCATATCTGGTGAAGGAATTTTGGATTCATGCTTCTGTCTATCCAAAATTTATACTTTCTTCTATTCTGGGAAAGGAGATCATCATCACTGAAGATCTCATCAGGAAACTCATAGGGTATGAGGAGACTGATGGAGTATGTCATCTGCCAGCTGGGCGTGTGGACATGGAAGAAGTCTATAAGGGAGTCATTGCATCTGGACAGGCCTCTAACAGATTTAAGGATCTGAAGCCTGACTATAAGATCTGAGCAAAGATTTTTCTGGGATGCATCCATCACAGAAAATCCACAAATTCTCTAGATTACGTGAATAATGAACAACTCTACTTTATGTACTGTTTGAGTCAGAGTACAAAGGTAGATCTTCTACACATTCTCTTCATGCATCTGTGGAATCATATCAATGTATCAAGAGAATCTGTAAAGGATAAGGGACAGAAGATCAGGACATGGATTCCCTTTGGAAGGTTGATTTCAGACATTCTAACAGAGAATGGTTTGGTAACTGCTCTGTATGAAGCTGGAGTTAAAGATGAGCTTGAATCTATTATTGGAAAACCACTGAATGCAAAGAGTCTTCAGAGACTAAAGATTGTGGATGAACTCACAACTGCACCCAAGAAGCTAAATATTTCTGAAGTCATTCAGAAGAGGATTCTAGTTGAAGATTTTCCACTTTTTGGTGCTGAAGAACCAAGGGATATCATTGTTAGGTACATTGATGCATGCAAAGTAGATGGGACGCCTATTCCTTCAGATATTTTGATTCGTGCTAGAGAACCAATGCCAAATGTATATAATGAGAACATGAGGAAAAGAAAGCAATTGGAGGCAGAAGAAGCTGCTGCTCAGAAGAAGCCAAAAGTTGCTGACAAGCCACAGAAGCAAGTCAAAAGAAAAGCTTCTGGAGAAGTTCCCTCTGTTCCCACCAAGCGTATAAATACTAAAGGTACTAAATCATCTGTATCTTCTTTCACTAAAATTGTTATAAATGAATCAACATTTAGTTCTATTCCTAAACCTCCTCCCACTCAAAAACAATTTATTCCTTCTCCATCTCAAAAATATGAACCATAAAAAATTCCTTCCTCACCAAAATCATCTGATCCCATTTCCACTACACCACTTAAATCATCTGAAACTCCTCCATCAGAACCACAAACAAAACCAACAAAATAACCTACAACACAACAACCACCAGAAATACAACAACCAGAAATTCTCCAACCAGCTGCATCTGAACCCATACAATCTGAAACAGTTACACCTGAACCAGTTGTATTTGAACCACCTCCATCCAAACCTTCTGATCCTCAACCAGAACCATCCAATCCTATTGAATCAAATATACCTGACTCTGAGATTATAAATGTCCAACCTCTCAAGACTGTATTTGAAGTATCATCTACATCTTGTACCCCAAAAACCTCATCTGATTCATCTGAATCTAATATCCATCCAGATTTCATCTCACCCCCTTCTCTCAGAACTTTTGAATCTAACCAACCAGATCTACCCACTTCTTTTGAAACTACCAATCTTGAACCCATTCCTGAACCAAGAACATCTGAATTTGTTTCAGTTGTTTCTGCTAAATCATTTCCATCTGATCCCCTTCCATCTGGACTTGAAATTGAAAAATTTTTTGATCAACCACCTCAATCAGCTTTTGTTCCTTTTCTTGTTAAGGAAAAACAATATGCGTTTGTTCCCTATTTTGACAATTCAAAAGTTGTCATACCTTCCATTTGCAGAATCAAACCATTCTTTCGTATTATGACAGCTCAGAAGAAACCAGCATATCCTAGCCCTCTAATCATTATTCCAGAGTTCATCATTCCACCACCACCTCAACCTAAGCCTTTCACTTTGGAAACCCTTCTGAAACCAAAATCTAGGCTGAATGTTGATAATTTATTTGCAAGTTTTCTGAAAGAAATAAAGATGCATTTAGGCTCTGTTCAGAAGAGATGTTTGTCAACAATGGATGTAAATGAATCTGATGCTATCTGGAATAGCTTCATCAACAGATTCAATATTGTAGCCTCAAATCTGAAGAATGTATGTTCTGATGATGTGAAGCTCAGGTTTGCTGAGACTGCTAGAAGCATGATCTGGACTGTAAAAAGATATGAACCATTGCTTCTTGAAGATGTTCCTTCATCTTCTGAAGTATTTGATATAGAAGTAACTGCTGAATCTGCTTCCGAAGAAAATCCTCTGGCTATGACTATTGTGGAACATCCCTCTGGATCTGTTGCTCATGACTCTGCATCTCCCATGGAAATTGACTATGTTCCTGCTTCAGACTCTGCCCCACCTTCTTCATCTGAGATCAAGAAAGAGAATCCAGATCTTGAAGATAAGATTGCAGTTCTGGAAGCTGGACAATCTGAGATTAAGTCATGGATGGCCAAGCAAGACCAGAAAACTGAAGACATGTCACAATGGATGTCCAAGCAAGATCAGAAAAATGACAACATGGCTAAGTGGATGACAAAGCAAGAAGAGTCTTCATCTGAGATCACTAACCTGTTGAAGATTATTCTATCCAAACAAACCTAGTTTATGTTTTTTCTCTGTATCTGATGTTTGTGCACATGTACTTGTTTTTATCTGATGATTTGTATCTTTTTCTCTGAATGAATGAATGACTCAGTGTTTTCTCTACATGATTTATCTTTTCTGTCTTTTAAAAGTTTTACTTTTTGATTATGACAAAAAAGGGGGAGAAAATGGATCTGACTGTTCAAATGAACTCTACCTAAATGAAAATTCAGACATATAAATTTATATAATTTTTAACTAACGTGAGATCTTAGTATTTCAGAACATTTGAAAACTCTGACAAGTTCTTTAAGAGTAACTCTGAGATCCCCATATGTAGTTTTAACCTATCAGGCTCTAATTCTGAAATATACATCTAAAGTCAAGATCTAATTTTTGGAACAATCAGGCTCTGATTCTGAAAAGAATACTCATGCAAAAAGGGAAGTGTCTATTCCTTCTAAGTATTCAATTCATGGGGAGATTCATCATCTCAGGGGGAGTTATTATTATATTGTTTATTGAACAAAATTTCTTATGTTTTTGTCATCATCAAAAAGGGGGAGATTGTTAGAACACAGATTGGTTCTTAATAATATCTCTATGTTTTGATGTTAACTTTTATGAAATTTTGTATTAAAGAATTATATACTCTAAAATTTGTTTGAGAATGTTTGTTGCAGATGTTAAAGTGAATATTACTCTAGAAGCAAATTAGATCTGAACATGAAAAATATGCAAGGCTCTGAAGCGTCAGAAGCATCTCTTAGAAGATTCTGAGTGCTACCTCCAGAAGATTCTAAGCGCTGTCTACAGAAGGATCTGAAGCAGAAGCTACAGAAGGATCTGAAGCAGAAGCTACAGAAGAATCTGAAGCAGAAGCCAGAAGCATCTGAAGCATTGAAGAATTATGTATGAAGAGTTTCAAGCACAGTTATTTCAGAAGACTCTGATAGTACTAACGCTGCCAGTACTGAGGATCTGATCCCAAACTCTGCTTTGGACAATTACACGCTGAAAGCACACTTGCTGCAAAGACTCTGATTCAGCAAACTCTGATGAACATCATAAGGCTTTGATCAATCAAGACTCTGATACTTTGCTGAAACTTGTTGAAGAAGAATTCAAAGTTATGTCCGTTGGAATGACCAAACGACTCTTTCCTCATTTATGCTAGACACAAGAACACAGACAAAAAGGATTTTTCTGTGCATTCTACTTCTAAGAAAGGTCATGTGATGTGAAGACAAAAAGGCTCAGACCTTTTTAGTACACAGCCTTCAACGTGAAAAGCTTTTGGACCTCTGTGCCTATAAAAGCAAGACTCCATTCATCTTCTTCAGTTGACGAAATACTTGAAAGAATTCATTACAAGCTCTCATACAACTTATACTCATTTACTGAATTTATTTCATTGTTCTTAATCTTAAGTGAAAAAATCACAGTTGTGATAAAGCTTTTTTAGAAGCAAATCAAACACTTGTTTTATTATTACATTTGATTGTAAGAGAACCTTAAGAAGATCCAGTTAGGATCAGTAGTTCTTGAGAAGACTTTGAACAGTTGTTCTTAGTGCTTACTATTGTAATTAGTTTATTTAATAGTGGATTAAGTCCTTGTTTAAGAAAGGCAAATCACTCTTGATAGGGTGGACTGGAGTAGTTGAGTTCAACGAACCAGGATAAAAATCCTTGAGTTTTTATTACTAAGTTTTTCTACATACTTATTCAACCCCCCCCCCCTTCTAAGTATTTTCTCACCTTCAGATGATTCATTTCCTCGTCCTAGAACTCATATCTTAGATTCTTGGGTAGTTCTTTAAGTTCTAAAGTTGGTTTCTTGGGGCATGGTATTGGATCGGGGGTAAGGGATAAACATTCGTGAAGATTATCATCAATGTAGGGTTTCATAAATCCATCATCTTCCTTTATGAAGGTTGAAGGCAGTGTGATGGTTTCTTCTTGATCTAGTATCCTAAAGCATTCATCAATGATGTCTATGGCATAACATGTGTCTCCTAATATAGGTGCCATAAGAAAATTCGACAAAATGAATTATATCTTTTCATCACCTACCTCAAAAGTCAACTTTCCTCTCTTGACATCTATTATGACTCCTGCGGTTGATAAGAATGGCCTACCTAGGAGGATTGGGATGTCATCATCTTCTTTAATGTCCATGACAACGAAGTCAGTAGGGATGAATAACTAACTGATCCTGATTGGGACGTCTTCTAATATGCCAACCGGGTACTTGACGGATATATCGGCTAACTGAAGAGACATCTTAGTAGGCTGTAGTTCTCCTAGTTTTGACCTTTCAAAAATGGCCAGAGGCATTAGGCTTACACTAGCTCCCAAGTCTAGGAAAGCTTTATTGATGACATGACTTCCCAAAATACAAGGTATGGAGAAATTTCCAGGATCTTTCTCCTTTTTGGCAAGTTTATTTTCGGAAATGGAATTGCATTCAAAAGGTTTTGGATCGTCAAGTCTACGTTTATTGGTAAGGATGTCTTTGAGGAACTTGGCATAGGATGGTATCTGGGTGAAGGCTTCTGTGAAAGGGGTCTCCACATGAAGTTTCTCTATGACTTTAATGAATTTATGATATTGGTTATTGATCTTGGTTTGTTTTAGTCTTTATGGATAGGGTATAGGAGGTTTGTATGGCGGAGATGGTTCGTTAACTTTTTCTATGGTTTTTTCTTTATCTTGGTTTTTCTATTTTTCAGATTCGATTGGTTCCTCTACTTCGTCCGTGGGTACCATGCTTCCTTTAGAAGTCTTAGGTTTGCTTAATGTCGGGTTAACTGGTTCATCGTAGGCGGTCCCACTTTGTAAAGTAATTGCATTGGCTTTCCCTCGGGAGTTTTGTTGAGGTTGTCTAGGGAATTTTCCTTCGGGTGTGGTTTCGGGGGCTTATTTTAAAGTTATCTGAGAGATCTGGGTTTCAACCATGTTATTATGGGTGACTATTTGGTCTACCTTAGTTCCTAACTGGGTAATCAGTTCATTTACATGAATGTTCTGGTTTAGGAATTCTTTTTTTTGCTGGGTTTAAGCCGAAATGAAATTTTTCATGATTTTCTCAAGGTTTGGCTTAGGTTGCACAGCTTGCATAAGTGAGTTTGTCTTTGAGCTTGAAAATCGGGCGGTCTCGGAGGTGCAGGGTTTTGGATAGGGTTATTGTTTTTGTAGGGAAAATTTGGATGATTCCTCCATCTAGGATTGTAAGTGTTTGAAAATGGGTTCCCTTGGGCATAGTTGACCTGATCTGAATGAGTTTCATTCAACAGATTACACTCAGCTGATTGGTGTCCTTTGGATCCACATAATTCACATTCCGTCGAGACTGTTGTTGCAGTAACTGGGTTTGCATACATATGTTCGACCTTAAGGGCCAAAGCGTCCATTTTGGCTTGCATCATGTATATGGAACTTATCTCATGTATTCCTCCTTGGGCTTCTTTCTTCTCTACCGTTGCTCGCTCTATCCCCCATTGACAATGGTTTTAAGCCATATCCTCGATGAGAGTGCAAGCTTCAAGGTAACGTTTATTCATCAGAGCGCCACCTACGACAGCGTTGATGGTCATCTTAGTGTTATAATGAAGTCCATTATAGAAGGTGTGAATAATTAGCCATGATTCCAGGCCATGGTGTGGACATATTCTCAAGAGGTATTTATATCTCTCCAAAGCCTCAAAGAGTGATTCACCTTGGTTTTGAGTGAATCTGGTTATCTGGTTTCGAAGAATAGCTGTTTTGCTTAGGGGGAAATATCTAGCAAGGAAAACTCTCCTAAGGTCTTCCCAAGTTGTTATAGAATTGGCTGGAAGGTAATCTAACCATGTAAGGGCTTTGTCTCTGAAGGAGAAAAGAAATAGTCTTAGACGAATCGCCTCAGGGGTAGCACCATTGGTTTTAAAGGTGTTAGCTAATTGGATGAAAGTTTTTAGATTTTGATTCGGGTTCTCAAAAGGGAGACCCGCAAATTGGTTTTGTTGTACCAATTGTAATAGGGAGGGTTTCAGTTCAAAATTGTGAGCAGGAATATTAGGGTTTACAATACTAGAACTGGGTTCGTCATCAAATGGTTGAGCGAAATCCTTAAGGGGTCTTTAGTTATGGTCTTCGGCCATAGTTTCCTTAATTCTACGAAGTAAGAGACGTGCATGAGCATAAAGTTCAGGTTCCTCTAAAGGATCTATAAGACTACCGGTACTGCGAGTTCTTTGCATTGACCAGTAGGTATAACCTTAGTCTAGACGGTGTAACAACAGGGTACGAATTTTGACGTAATTGGTCCCCGGCAACGGCGCCAAAAACTTGATGCTGTATTTTCGCAAGTATACGAATATCGCTAGAGTAATATAAAAGATTATCAATCCCACAGAGACCAAACGTCAATTTATCGATTACTATTGTTACAATGTTTATCTAAGGCAAATCAATCGGAAGTTCATGCGTGCAAAGTAAAAGTAAAGTACGAGAATAAATTCAAATTAAAACAACAGGCTTGAATGTAATTCACATAACTGGGTAGTATTCCAAATGCGTGTAAATAGAACTTCTTATAAGGTAGTGTTTTCTACTTATGAAAAGAACTAATTTAATGGGAACTGTCGCTTTTGCATATTCAGAACCGAGTTTATCCCCTAATCAATCCCTCTTATTATCACTTATAAAAAGGTGCGCATTGTGTTAAAGTAATAAACCTATTTTTAAGAAATATAGTTTCTTGACTCAGTTGAAAAGTATTTTGACCTGGAACTAGTAACAAAAAGAGGTTCATGCGAACCGGACTTTAAACCCCTAAATACGTCCGAAAATAGTTTTAAAATTGTTTTTCTAAAGTATTAAAAACTCCTACTTAACTGGACAAAGCGCTTTCGCTTCCTTTGAACAGTTAAGACTAACCAAGTTTAACTAAAGGTTGGACGGCTTTCGATCCTACCCAACAGAAATGAAGTGCAGAAAACTTGTGTTAAAAATTAGAATAACCCCTAAGTGTTTCTATCGACAGCTTGTATGGAAAACCACTTTTACTATGATCCTTACATTCTAACCTTTAAAATTTAGCCGGACATGGAAATGTAAATAGACATGTTAAGTAACGCGGAAAGTAAATAATGCAGGAAATAAATGGAAAGTAAATAGAAACCTGCTCCAAACGGGAGGTTTTAAATCTGGTACAATTGAAAATAAAAGAATGGAAAGAAAATGGCGGCAGGATTAACTTCTACCAGAGTGCTCCAAACCCAATTACAGACTCGATCAGACAATGCGATAACTTCCCGATGTGAGAAGTTTATCACTTTACAATAATGAAAATATATGGCTTGAGTTCTATAACTAAGCTTGGATGATTAGAAATGGAGAAGAACTCCTCTATTTATAGCCTAGAAAAAGTACATGGAAGGACTAAAGTGCCCCTCAACTTCTTTTGGGAGGGAAAACATGATACAAGGGTGGCGCCCACCATACCCTCATGGCGTCCGCCATGTGAACCAGAGAAGAAAGAAGTGGGAGTCGTGGCAGTTGACCGCAATTGGACTCTTATCCAAGTCATGACCTACCCTATGGCACCCCCCATGGTGGGTGCCATGTGTACAATTTCCTCAAAAACTGGTCTTTCTTGCCCGTTTTTCTTCATTTCTTCTCGAGAAGCTCTAGAAATACAAAATCCTGAAAATGAAACAAAATAAAAGTATAACTCAAGAAAACATCAATAAAATCCTAAGAAACATGTGCAATTCGAGTCAAATACATAGTATAATTTAGTGTTATCATGTTTTCATATATCTAGGCTAATTTATATACAAAAGAGAATCCTCTGCACATATAATCCTTCTGTTTTACATTATAAACAAATTTTATTTTATTTTATTTATTAAACAATTAAATACATCTAAGTTATATATAAATTAAGTACATTAATTATTTAATAAATTAAGAAAATAAAATTTTGTGACAACATAAATATTTTTTTCAATATGATGAACTAGAGGTACATTAGATAAAATATAACAAATTAGAAAACATTTTGAACTCGGTTTAGTCTTATCTTGGAAATGCATGTTGTGGTGTTTAGTCTTGTCATGCATGCAGAGTACAGAAGGTTACTGTAGCCATGTGTATACATTTATTAGTAAGAATCTCGTAGGCCTGCATAGAATTGGTTATTGTAGACGGTAGGCATGCAGGGAATCAGTTACTGTAGACAGAGTGCAGATGGTAGCCAGAGTGTTGTCATATCATGAAGCTCACTCTGTAGGCGCGCAGAGTGTTGTCTTGTCATGTAGCTCACTTTGTAGGCGCGCAGAGTGTTGTCTTGTCATGCAGCTCACTCAGTAGCCACACATAGTGTTGTCTTGTCATGCGGCTCACTCAGTAGGCGTGCAGGGTTTTGCCTTGTCATGCAGCTCACTTTATTGTTATTAATACAATAGAGAGATCTGAATTATTATAATATCAATTAGTAAATCAATCCCTTCCAACAGAATTTTACTAAAACATTAGCTATGTCTCAAACACCATAATATATGATTAATGCACATCTTAACGGTGGGGTTTTTGAATGTGACATAGCCGGTTACAATTTCAGAAACACTGATGTTACGAGATTTTTGATTGACAAAAGGTCAAATTTTTTACACTTGAAGTCAAGATTAGAAAAAAAAATGGAATGTGGTCAAGTTGGCCGAATAATATACAAAAATCCAGTGTTTTTTGGCGGGCATAGTGAATGCAAATTTTTCCCATTAAATATTCGAGACGATGAAGATGTGTGTAGCATGTTCCGCAGTCACGAGTATTCTGGTTTCTCAGATATCGTGTTATATGTTACATTACAACAACAACAACTGTCTCAACAACTTGATTCTTCTCAAGTTTTTTGCGAATCTGATGAGGAACACGCTGAAGTCAATGTCATAGATGAAGAAGAAGAAGCAGCTGAAGTCACGGTTGACGACATGGCGAGGAAGAGGGGGTTCCACTCGGCCATGTTTATTGCCTACCTCAACACATGACAACTCTCGACCTAGGTGACGATGAACCCTCAACAGATGTTTTTTACAACCTGAACTACGCAACATAAGGACTATTAAAAGAGGGTGACGAGTTTCGTACAAAAGAAGATTGTGTCAGAGCAATTAAACAATATCACATAGACTTCTCAGCAGATTATAGAGTCGATCGAACAAATCCGACTCGGTATACGATCTATTTTCGTAATGAGGTGTGTCCGTTCCGATTAACATCGTCTTTCAAGAAGAGAAGTGATTCATGGAAGATAGGGTCAATGGGTCCATCCCACACTTGTATAATCTTGAATCCGATGCAGGACCATCGCAAGCTCAGCTCTTGATTGATTTGCGATGAGATTCTTTCAGTCATTAGCGACAATCCGTCTTTGAAGGTGAGTACCATAATTGCACATATGGTTCAAAGGTATAATTACACTCCTTCATACTGGAAAGCATCGATAGCTAGGACTAAAGCGGTTGAAAGGGTGTTTGGAAATTGGGAGGAGTCTTACAAGGAACTTCCAAAGTTCTTGGTGGATCTTAAACAATACTCTCCAGGGACTATTGCCATATTGGAGACAATGCCAGCGTATACACCAGACGTGACTTGCGTTGGTGGAAATGGAATTTTTCACAGACTCTTTTGGACGTTTGAACCATGCACCAAAGACTTTGCATATTGTAAACCTATAATTCAAGTTGATGGCACATGGTTATACGGGAAATATAAGGGCACCCTACTCATGGCTGTGGCACAGGACGGGAACAACAACATTTTTCTAATAGCCTTCGCTATAGTTGAAGGGGAGACTGCTAGGGGTTGGAGTTTTTTCTTAAAAAATCACCGCTTTTACGTTTCTCCCCAACCTAACTTATGTTTGATCTCTGATAGACACCCATAAATCGAGAGTTCATACAATAACCTTGATAACGGTTGGCAGGATCTTCCCTCGACCCATGTGTATTGCATAAGACATATCACCCAAAATTTCATGTCGGAGATCAAAGACAAAACACTAAGGAAGAAGGTTGTGAACGCAGGATATGCACTAACAGAGCCCATATTCAAACACTACCATGACGAGATTAGACTAACAAAGACTGATGCATTAAGATGGATTAATAACATTGATAAAGAGAAATGAACACGAGCATACGACAATAGGGTGCGATGGGGCCACATGACAACTAACCTCGTTGAATCAATGAATTTTGTTTTCAAGGAAATCTGAAACCTACTGATAACTGTCTTGGTAAAGGAAACATATTTTAGCCTAGGTGCACTCTTTGAGAGCATACATACAAAGTGGGGTTCAGTATTACCATTTGGTCAGCTGTACAGTAATAGTTCAACAACATTCATGAAAGACGAAACTGCCAAAGCCAACACACATGTGGTCACAATCTTTGACCGTAACAAAGGTTGGTTCAGTGTTGCCGAGTCAATTGATCACAACGAAGGAAGGCCTAGGGGATGTTACCAGGTTGAACTAGATAGGAGTTGGTGTGATTGTGGGAAGTTTCAGGCATTTCGTATGCCTTGCTCTCATGTTACAGAAGCATGTTCGAAGGCGCGCCAGGACCCAACCAACTTTCTTTCTGCAGTTCACCAAGTGATAAGTCTATGCAATGTCTACACATATATCTTTCAGGTGGTGGCAAATGAGGACTATTGGCCTCAATACGAAGGAAAATTTTTTTGGCATAATGATTTGATGCGAAGAAAGAAAAAGGGTCGCCCTAACAGCATGCACATTCGAACGGAGATAGATACCGCAAACAAGATGGTAAGATTATGTAGTTCGTGTCGGGAACCAGGACACAATCTCCTAAGATCTCGGAGAAGAGGATCCCCGGCAATAACTCTCCTTTGACACATAGGCGCTATCAGCCCTTCTCTTATGTCGGGTCTAAAATGTCCTAACGTAGGATCAAGCACAAGATCATAGTGTCTAATGTAATTGTGTCCCTTTAAATCACAGCAAATTTGATTCCATTTAAAGCATTCTTAACCGAATACAATTAGCAAGCAACATAAATTAAACAAACATAACTTAATATCACAACAACATTCTGAAAATAACAACAAACCGACATAAAACAGAATAATGCATCAAGGTGTCTACGATATCACAACCATCAACGTTATCTTCTTTGGTGTTAACATCATCATAAGGACACCAGCATCATTTTCCACTTTTCTCCATTCACGAGTAACTCCGTTTCTCCCTGACTCCTCGACTAAACCTCTCAATTTTCCTAATCTTTTCACCTGCAGCAATATCTCCTTCTAGCCAGCGGTTCAGTTCCCTATGCAAATGCTCCAACGTTTGCGTATTCCACAGTAGCACCTTCATCGGAGGCTTTGTTGCTGAAAAATAAACTATGGCATTTCTTTTCATTAGAGGAAATGTTGGAAACGGTTCCTCCGATGATGATGACGACGACGAAGAACGTTGATTTAGAAATGCAGACATTCTAGACTCCACTCCATTCAAAATTATTAAGACTTTAATCTTTTGGTATAAATTGTTGTGAAAAAATATATGTGTGTGCAGTCGTATTTATAGAAAAATAAAATAGTATGGACGCCATATAATATGCCTTAAATACTCTTACAAAATTTATATACTTTTTTTCAACAAATACCAAAATTTTACAACGTAAGATTTAAAAATATCAAAATTCAAAGGTAACCTACAAATATATATTTTAAAATTATATATTTAATTATATACAAATTATGTTTTAAAATATATGTTAATCATATATTTATTATATTTTAAAATTTAAACCTATTTATATTTATTATGTTTAAAAATTATATACAAATATATTTATTATTTTATAAAACTATATCAAAAAATTTAAAAATTATATTTAAACCAATTTTTATTAAACAATATCAAAAAACAAAAAATTATATCAAAAATTATATTTAAACAAAACAAAATAAAAATAAAAAAGAAAAAATAAAGGAAATGGACCGATTCGTCAAATGGGTTGGCGAATCCTTTGATGTTTCATGTGCTGTCGTCGGTTCAAATGGCGAATTCATTTATTTTCGCATCCATTCGCCATTTCATTTGGCGACTCAATGTTGAAATGTGATTACTTTAAAAAATAATTTTAACTATTATTTTATTTGGTATTTAATTTAAAAAAATTAGTTATTCTAAAAAAAATTCCTACAACCTCTTGTTTGATTTATAACAAGATATGTATTATTATAGTCACAAGAAGTATTAAAAAAATTAATATATTAATCAAACTAAATTAAAAGTATATAAAAAGTTTAACTTAAAACTCATATAAATAATTAATTATATATATTTTAAAGTATTTTTATATATTTTTAATATTTATTAATAATAAATAATAAATTTAACTATATGCATTGATATTGTAATGATACTATACACTTTTAGTTGATTGTAAATATTAAATATTAAAACATGTTTGACTTATATTTTAACTATGTCTAATTGATATCTAATATAATTAAACAAAATCTATAAAATATGGGATTTTTATTAAAATGAGAAAATGTTAATGAATCTTCTATCAAATAATATATGTGGTATGACATGAAATTTACTAGAAACCATTTTTATTTTATAAATCGATTTTGTAAGAGGAGTCACAGAAATGGGTTGGGACCCTCACTCTAATTAGTTACACATAAAAAAATATATGATTATATTATTTGATAATTATGACTAACAATATAGTATATCATTTTTATAATAAATTTAATTCAGTCTTACAATGTTGACATGTGAGATGAACAATGACACATTTTTTTAAAATCAAATGATTTTTTTTAAAATACTTAAAAATATTTTCTAACTTTGACAAATTCAAATGATTTTATTAAGACGATACAAATTAGAAAAGAAGTAAAACATGGCATGAGGCCTGTGTGGCTACAAAACACCATTGAAACTATGTAACCATCCATGCAAGTTGATATTCTACGGTCAAATATCATATATAAGCAAACAAATTAATATATGCATATAAAGAAAATATGAGTCCTTATCATAACCGATTCAAATTAAATTTGAAAATTAATCTTATAAAATTAGATAAACCAAATAGTGTTTGGACGTGTTTTAGTGAATTGAATTTTAAATTCTTTTTCTAAACATTTGTCATTTTGGTTGATATTTCAGTCCACTGCATATATGTATGTCGGTATTGATTGATTTCTAAATTAACTTATCTTCATATCTTGATAGAATTAGAAAAATAAGAAAATTAATGTCAGCCTCATCAAGGGTCAAATATGATAAATAGTCCAATATATGCATATCACGAAATCGTTGTCTTTCTTCATCAATAATTAAAAGCCAATAATATATTATAGATTTTAACTCCAATAACATGCCTGCATTGAAAGTTGAATATTATTGGTGAAAAACTCAGCTTAAGTACCTCAAAAAAAAAAAAGTAAAACTTGTAGAAGAAAATAGTTTCTAGATAAAAATCAATTAAGGCTTACAACTTTGTTTTTCCGTAAGAATGAGTTAGACGCAACTAAAAATTAAAATTATATTAAATTTATCGGTTGTTATCTTATCTATTGGATAATTATGAAGAGCATTCATATTAGATCAAGAAGAATATATAAGTGAGAGATATGAAACATATTCATCCAAAATCTTAAGGTTATAGGTGTATGAGTCTTCTAATTTATAAAGTGCTCAATCTCCATTTTTCTAAGCAATATGAGACTTCCAACACACACTTGTACATAACAATTTCCCCCTCAAGTGTGAGTTCATCCACTATACTTCATCTCAAGCGGAAGTTCTTTCATCCACATACACTTGTACCGTTGTTGCATGCACTATAACAGAACATGCCGTCTGACCACCACATTGTCAGAAAGACTTTCGATATAAAGAGTCGATCCCTTAATTGAATCATTGGCTCTGATACCACTCTTGGGGAGACCGGGAGAGTCGGGAGCATTGTGGATAGACTCACATTTGAGGAGAAGTGTTAAAAAAAGAATTACAAGTGCGAGTAGTGTGGGGAAGTCCTACATTAGTTAAGAATATGAGGACTTGAGTATTTATAAGTGGGAGATCCCACACACCTATCACCTTAAAGTTTTGCATTGATATGTGCTCTCTCTCTCTCTCTCTCTCTCTCTCTCTCTCTCTCTCTCTCTCTCTCTCTCTCTCTCTCTTGTGGTTCTAGAACATTAGTCTCATTAACATTATCTATGTTCAAGGATGGTTAAAGGCTCAGAAAAACCGACCCTATCAAGATTGATCCATTTTTTTCAAGAGTTCCTCATGGATCAGTACACGTAGACCTACATAACATAGCATTGCATAGGGGCGCACTTCCCTTTTAACTAGAATTTTTTATCGTTATTCAACGACTACTCTTACGCTGCATCGAAAAACTTGAAAGTGGTTATAATAACTCATCATATATAAGTGTAATCTTTAGTTACACCCAAGTACTTATAATTACACTTTCGCAAAGTTCCACCTTAATCTCTTCTAGTCGCCAATGATCATCACTTTCGATCAACCATTGAGATTCTTCACGATAACGCTACAACGATTCTTTTTCTCATCGGCAAATATCGTCCGCTAGTACAAAACCCCAAGACTTCAAAAACAATTCCTCAAGCTCAACCCCACTCTAAGAAACTCACATTCTCCCTCCACTCTAAAATCCACTTCTTCTCCTCACATTTTGGTTCTTATACTAATACATTTTCTTCAACGATTCCAAGCCTCGTTCGGTGCATCAAATGGGAACGAGCTATAATGTTGAACATTTTCAATATACTACAACAACAAAATGTGCTCAAATCTTTGGAGACCTCATTTTTTGTGTCATCCATGGAGGAAGTATGAACAAAAATCCTTAGAGGACCATGCCACTCGTCGTCAACAACCTGTTCATGAGAAGAGTTACAGAGTGCATTATCCCCAAAGATCCAGTGTTGGGGGATTATCATGGGACCGAAGACCCTTACAAGCATGTCGATTACATTAACATTGTCCTAGATTACTATCAAGTTAGGAGTGCAATTAAGTGCAAACTCTTTGTCCTCATGTTGTACGGTGCTCCCATGGATTCGTTTAAGGGACTATAATAACATTATATCAACGTTTGGAAAATAATCTGCGATGAGTTCACATCTCACTTTATCTCCAAATAGTGTAAACTAGAGACAATGGTCGTGCTCAATTCCATTCTACAATTAAGAAGGAAACTTTATAATTTTATATTGATGGGTTCACCAAGGAAACTATAGAAGTTAAATGAGCCAATGACAAATTGAAGTGTTGGATATTCTAAAAAAGCTTGGGGGATAAATTGGATATTTATGGAGAATCTAGGGTTGGAAGATCCCTAGAGTATGAGAGATTTATTCTCATATGCTCAACCATACTTCAACTTCGATGAAAAGTTACAAACCAAAGACATAGAGAATAATAATGAATCCAAAAAAAAGTTCATGAACATTAAGCGTTGCGAGGAATGAGGTCGAGGAAAAAACAAGGGACCCCCAAGGTTATTTCTCATACTATACTCTGAAACAAATCCATAGAAAGAATATTATACAAATACGCTAGCATGGAGTTCAGTGAAGCCAAGGGAAATACCCATAAGTCATGAAGAAATCACCACACGCTGACAAGTCAAAGTACTGCAAATTTCATAACTGCCACATGAATGAGACTGATGAATGCATCCATCATAATAATGCAATTGAATACTTAATCAAAACGGGAAAACTAGGAATATACATGAAGGAATATGGTCAAATATGATACAAGAAGAGGCATAAAGAGTCTTTATGAAGGGCTTCATGTATGGATGAATCTCTATGCATGCATAAAAAGGTTCATTCGTTAAGGTGAAACACCATAAAAAAAAGTAGCTTGTTTTCAAGAAAATAGGAAATATTGTTACAGGCGATCTAACCAATGATCAGTTAAATTTTTCCCCTCAGTTATATTTTCAACTGAGGGAAAAAGTGACACACTTTCCATGGCACACTTCCTACCTCGTGTGGACAAACCAAGATAAAAACACTTTTTTAACCGAGGAAAAATCATTTCTCCATAGTAAGTGTATTCACAAAGTTAGTGATGAAGAAAGAAAGTTTAGGACCATACTATGAGGCAAACTTACTAGGTTCCAACAACAGAGTGATCCTCCTTTAAGGCTTCGTGGATTTACTTGTCACTTTTTGAGAAGAAACTGATGAGGGAATCATTGACGTCGATTTCTTGGTCGTCTCATGCAAATATGTATACAACTATACTTTTGGGAGGCTCATCCTATCAACCTTGAGGGTAGTCCCATCTAGAATCCACCTAAAATTGAAATGTCACAACGCAAAATAAAAGTTAATAATGTTATACGCATATTTGTTGAGGGTCAAGCGGTGCTACAAGGCTCTATAGATAAACCAAGAGTCGTCTAAGTCAATGAGAAGGTGAAGGAGACTAGCTCTTCCAAATAACCCCTCGTAAACACCAACATCGTGAACTTCTTCGCATATATAGAGAAATCCAAGATCCAAGATGGACACTATAACACCTTATTTTACCCTCGCATAAATATACGAAAATCAGAGTATTCATGAAAACAAAAATAGGATGTCACACATTCTCAAATCCAAACATACATGCCATGTAACACTTCAACAAATAGTAACAATAATCAACACCTTCTCTTAGGGTGACTTCACATGTTTACCTTCACTTAAGGTATCATCACAGGGGAACTTTTCATTAACAAATCATTTAATTTCAAAGACTTTATAACATAAACAAAATCATAAATGCAATCTCTTCAAACGTAAAAATATCAAACAATGAGAGTATACTTTAACTCTCTTCTTAATACAAGAGAACATAAATCACAAACATTCTCCCTAGTTTTATATATCAGAGCACATAAACTAAACGTAGAAAGAAAATAAAGAAAGAAACTCGTGTAATCCTCCATTCTAAGCAGCTACTCAGTTACATACTTATTTGTACCCTGAATAGGAGCACGGACCACAACAACAACAAAGGGGTGAGAAATAACAAACAATAATAATAGGTATATACTGCAAGGTAGGATAATAAGATAACATTCTCTGTGCAAATTTCATTCATAGTATATCTCATCACAACCTCACATCCAAACTCGTCAATCAATCACAACTCAATAATTATGCATATAACTCATTTTGCAATACAACTCGATTATGAAAATCTATCCATATGCATGTGGTATCAACTCAATATTTGGTTCTCTCTAGAAACCGGGTCCCAATCTCTGCGAACCCATGAGCCCCCTCTCTGAGCTCCAAGCCCCCTCTTTTGAGCATGGGACAAGCCACTAGTCCCTTCTCTGAACTAGCAGACATGCCTCTTGACACAACTCTTATAACCATGATCATATCATAATATCAATGCGTTAAGACCCTTCTCTGATCCTAACATAAATGCATTGACAACTCAAGTAATCCCCTCTCTGGATTACATCACGCCAAAATCAGAAAATGCACATTATCAATCAATAGTGCAACACAGTTATGCTAATAATTCATCTCAACAGAATTATATTTCAAACATGCAATAATACAAAAAACATAACTCAAAATAATCCATATTTTCAACATTCCCATATTTCATAATTATGCTTAACTCTTAACATCTTTTCATAGCACAAATTCAAACATTTCCACAACTCATGAAACATATTTGTCAAACTCTCACAACTCGACATTTACTCGATCAAATAATATTAAATAATAATCATCATAAATTAATAATGTTATCACAACATATTCATCATATGAAATTATTACCAATTGATAGTAATCCATGTTAGCTTTCCAACACTTCGAACCGGGCCTCAATCTGAGTCACAAAACTCAAGTTAGGATGAAAACAATTGGAAATAAAAAAATCAGCATTTCTAGAAAGCACAATAGTTGTAACTGGTTAACCAAAACCCATAACCGGTTACAGTCATGAAAATTTCAAAAAAAAAAACTTATTACTTCAGTTGTAGCTGATTACACCAATGCGTTAATCGGTTACCACTGTACAGAAACGGGGAAAAAACGCGATTTTAACCATTGGAAGACCTCTGGAACTCTGAATTTCATTCTGTAAAAACCCACGTTCTTAGAAATAGATATACTATGATTATCCCATTATTAAAACCAATTTTAACATATAAACTCCATTAGTTTCATGAAAATCATTGATTTGCAAAACCTTTGACAATGTAACAACGGTGAAAAAATATCCAAGTATTAAAATAGAAAAACCAGTCATGAATAGTGCATGAATTCATCAACTATTAGAGACAATTTTCATCATAAAATCAGAATTCATCCACTAGATACACCCTATTGGAGGTTAAGGACTCCTCTACCCTGCCCCTCTATCATCTCAGATTTTCGACACAAGCATTAATTATAAAAGTGAGATAAAGATCGTGTAATAATGGTTTTGTGGAAAAGTCGAAATGGTCAGTTATGAGCATGAAGATCTTGACAAATTTGATTTTTTTTACTTTGGTTGAAATTGCAATTAGATAGAGTCCATGAAGTTTGTTGGTTTCTGGGACCTAGTGAAATTCAGAATTCCTAAGATGTTTACTCTACACATTCGAATAAAGTGTAATTGAATAAGATCATACAATTACTCTAGGACATGTGGAAGTATGTCGAAGGCGAATGCTCCATGGAGACAAATACGTGGCATGTTTTGCTTAGTCGACCATTGTAGATGGTTAACTTAGGATTAATATATAAGTAGTATTCACTTTGAGTTTTAAGGGTTCTCAATTGTACACAAATTCTGTAAAACTCAAAGGATCCACGTGTTTGTGAGAAAAGAGTCAAAAATGTATGTATATGCGTTCCATTTTTTACAAATTAAAGTCTTTATTTTAGTCATTTATTGCATGAATTAGTTTCAGTCATTCTTCTTTAAGTCTTTTCCTTGCATTTCGATTTCATAGTTAATTTTAGTCATTATTCTCAATTACCCTTATATTTCGACTTTGATGTCAAGCTTGTTTAAAACTTATGATTCACACAGATATGTCATGGAATCTCTTCGAGTTTAATCCCTTAAGTAAAATGAAACTAGTTTTTGTTTACTAAATTTCACTATAAACAAATTGGCGAGCCCAGTGGGACCCTTTTATGTGAATTTATATTTTTTCTTTTGTTTAAAAATAAATCGTTTGCAAAGTTCTTCATTTATAAAACTTTTTAAATTCTGAGGAAGTGGTATTACGATATCCTTGGTTCACGAGTTAGTACCTATTGGCGCAACCTTGATAGAACTAAAATTCTTTAGCCTAAATTGAATACTCGTGTGTTGTTGTTTTTTTTGTACTCATAAGAGTTTGCTTGAGGACAAACAAAGGTTTAAGTGTGGGAGAATTTGATAACACTGAAATACATTGTGTATTAGACTCGGATTGCACATGTTTATTGTTGTTTAATTGTTATTTTCTTGCATTATGCTTGTGTTTTGTCTTGTTTTCAGGTGCATTTCTTAATAAGAACCTTTCACGAAGAAATGGAGCGAAAAGAGCAAAAAAGGGAGATTTTAGTGTTAATTACACACATGGCGTTGGCCATAGAGGGGGCCATGAGGTGTAGGCCTTCTCCCATGTCTCAACAGTCATGAGACCAAGTCATGTTCACTTTATGAACATAGCGGTCATCAAGCGTAGATGGCGAACACCATCTTTAATTTTCGTGGACCAGTCAAGGACGATTGGAGGATGAAGCCATGACTAGAGATTTTCTCTCCCACGATTTTTGAAGGCTCATCTTGACTTCCAAGGAAATTTTTCACTATAAATAGGACTTATTTTTTATTTTCTAGGCATCCACTCTTAGTTGCAACATAGGCCGTAAATTTAATTTGTTAAAGCGATAATTCTTCACATCGGGGAGTTATCGCATCGTTGTTGTAATCGAGTTTGGAGCACCGTAGTGTAGAAGTTTAAATCTTGTCGTCATTTTTCTTACAAGTTTGTACCAGACTCAAGTCTCCTATTTGGAGCAGGTTCTTAATACATTTCGCATTATTATTATTTATTTCTCGCGCTGCTTTTGATTTTTTTATTTCTCGCATCGCTTTACTTTGTTATTTCTTGCACTACCTTTAATTTGTTTACTTTATCGCTCTGCTTTATCTTCTTTATTTTCCCGCACGCATTACTTGATTTATTTTTATCACAAAATATTATTTTTCAAAACCGAACCTTAGCGTATCATTCTTGTTATTACTTTTCAAAATCAATTGCACCCTTAACACGCATTTTCCCTAAATGACTTATTCTGATAATCAATTATATGCTATGTTGTTTACTGTAGTCATGTCCAGCTAAATTATTAGTGCTGGAATGTAGGGATCGTTGTTTTGACGATATTCCATATGTTGTATCTGAATGAATGCTTTAGGGGATGTTTTAGTTTTAATACAATTTTTTTGTGGTTTATTTGATCGGGTACTCCCAAAGTAGATCTGTGATTACATCGGGTAAGATCGAAAGTATTTCGACACTTAAGATAAAAATTGGTTAGTTTTTTATTAAGAAAAACCGCAGAAGCACTTTGTTAATCAATTAGGAAGATTTAATATTATTAGAAAGTGATTTTAAAACTATTTCCGAACGCGTTCATAGGTTTAAGATCCAGTTGGCCGAGCATATGCCGGAAACCCTTTTGTGTTAAAAGTTTCCAATCAAAAGCACTTTTTAACTGAGTATTAGATGTAGTTACATAAAAATAGATTTTTCACTTTAACACAATACGCGACCGGTGCAGCGTGAGCGGCTGGTATAGATTAGAGGTCAAATCTGGTTCCGGTTATGCTAACGCGACGGTTCCTTTTTAATTAACTCTTTTTCAAGGAAGGAACTATTTCCCCATAAGTAGTTCTAGTTAGACAAAATAGGAGTATTATCTTATCGATGAGAATTGCATTCCAGTATTGGTTCTCTAAATTTATTCTATCTTCATTATTTTAATTTTTCGTGCACTTTACAATCCTGTTTGATTAGCCTAAAATAGAATACTGTAATGATAATTATAGATAGTTTGACATTGATCTCTGTGGGAACGATAATCTTTTATATTACTCTGATGTACTCTTTATACTTGCGGAAGGCACGCATCAGCTGGCGCCATGGGTCCTTGACTCCGTCTTTTTGCTCATTGCTTGCTCACTTGTGGGTCCCATGTTAGGCTAGTCATGGCTAGCACAATGGCAGACGCCATGGAGGTCGCCACCAGTGTATTTTCATCATATTTTTACTGTTTCTTTCCATTTTCATTTGGTTTCTTCATGTAACGACATTTACCTGTAAAGTACCTGAAACATGCATAAACTACTAACATAACACTACAAAATATGGTACAATGACACTAAAACATATGTAAATCAAGTCAAAATGAACTATGAGTTTTAGTGTTATCAATTTGGTAATAAGTTTGTAATAGATTTATCTGTCTTGTTTTTTTTTTAACCAACTCTCAATTCGAACGATTCGCAAATAAGGATTCACGACAGTTTTTGGTCGTTCCCTCAAAAGGGAGAGTTTTTCTCAAGCCTACTTACGATTTAAGGTGGTACACTTTTTAGAGATTGAAAAATTGGAAAACTCTTATTAACCCTATAAGTATGTGGTTTATTATGTGCTCAATAAATTTAAATTATGTTTACTAATGATTTAATTGAGTTTTAAGCATTCTTAGAAAAATGAGTTACAAAAGGGGTGCAATCTGGATGAAAAAAGGGTGTCAAAAATAGTATGCCAAAGCTAAAACACAACCCAAGACCGAAAAAGGCCAAGGAGGTTTAAACCAATGAAAATAATGTACTAGCCTAATCAATTAAATGCCTTTTACATTTCAAATTTTAGATGAAATCAGATTGTATCTTCACTTTTAAGCAAATAAAATTAGAGAATTGATGGAGAACGTGAGGAATCTTCAAAATCATCATCAAACAATACATTAGGTCTATTAAATAATCGATTACGAGACATGTATTGGAATTTTTTGGTTCTGATATTTTCTAGGTCAAATCTTCAAGGATTTTATAGAGTTTTTTCACGCCTAAACAGTCAAAAGCAACACTATAAATAGATACTCATATTTCCTTCTTTTGCATCATCTTTTTCTTTTCTTTTGTTCCTTCTTTTTGTTCTTGTATGAGTTTTTTACTCTCCGCCATTAGTATCATCATCGATGGCTCCAACTAGAAGCATCCCCTTTGAAAGTTCTTCTTCAATAAGATTGTTCTTAGAAGGATCATCCTCAAAAAGTCAAGAAAGGAGGTCTTATGACCCATTATTATGAAAGAAAATTTTCTCAATAACTTCAAACCATATGTGAATATCTGTCAGGATTTTGTAAGGGAATTATTTGACAAAGTACCAGATAGAGTGTTTACGAGTGTTGTCTGAGAGTTCTACTCAAATGTGAAATTTGAAAATTTATCCTTGAAGTCATATGTAAAAGGAATAGATATTCATAGAAATAGTTCGGCGGAGTGTTTGAATTACCCTTCTATGGAGTATCATATACCTATGATGGTCCAGTAAAGTTTAAAATATTCAAACTCTCTACTACTATCCTTTTTTCTCATGAATTCTATGGAAGAAAATAAGCTTCCTATCAAAGCAAGCTACTAAAGGCCAAAATTAGTGCAACACATTATTTGATCACATGGATACTCCTCCCAAGGAAAGATAATCATAAGTCGTCATTAGAAAGGATGTGTCCCTTTATGGTTACTAACCCAACAATTTCAAACAAATTGGACCAATGGGATGCTTATCCACATGATCTAATGCAAGCCATGTTGATCACCGGGATTATCATATGGAACTTTGATCACCAAGATATTAGCTACTGCTATAATCAACACCATGGGGGAATCAGTGAATCCAATTTACTCTAAGAACATCGAGTCCTCTCTCAGTTGTATAAGGTTTTGTATCTTTCAAGGAGAATTGAGAAACAGATCAATACATGAAGTCAAAAATGTAATCCATCCAGCCATCAAAAATGATACAATCATTAAGACCCTTCTAGAAATACCTCAACAAAATGCTTTGGCCATTCAAAACTTCGCAAAAGACATGACTATCATCAAGAGGAAGACTTCATGACATGATGATACTAATGACAACAAGTACTCTCACTTATGCATTTAAGTTTAGATATTTAAAATGTTTTAAATGTCCTTGTTAATAAAGTATTATTTTCCATTTGTTAAATCATGTTTGATATATGTGAATTTTGTACTCGCATATTTACAATTACTGCCTAGAATGTTTTCTCGCCTTTTTAATTATACCAAAAGGGGAGAAGTATACTCTCAATGGGAGTAAAGTAAACTCTTAACTCATGTGAACAGGAGTTTAACCACTCCAAAATTTATATATCTATTTTATCTTTACCACCTCCCTGAGAAATGCATTTTTATCATGAAGAAAGGGGAAATATGGATATATGTGCATGTAGGTATAATCAAGCTGATCCAAGGTTATGAAGTTCATGGATAGAAAAGTTGCAAGTCAACTGAGTAGCTGCTTAATTTTAATAATAAAAACACTTAATATAAAAAGATATCCAATGAAATTAAGTATATGTTAAAGATAGTTCAAACGGTCGAAGATGCACAAGATGGTTAATTAAGTTATCCTCCTGAATCTAGCTATGCTCTTGAAGATCAAGACATATATTTAAAGTTAACACTATGGCCAAACGAAATTCAAGTGAAGACTCGTGTTTCAAGGGTCACCAGTGGTTTAACCTCTCAACTCTCAAATGATAGTAATCAACATGAAGATATACTTGAAGGCTCTTTTATGAAGCTAAAGTCAAAAATAAAGATGCCAAGACTTAAAGGTTTGAAATTTCCAAAGAGACGAAGTGTGAAAGCTCGTTTGGTTGTGTGAGTGGCCAATGTCTTGTAAAGACACAAGGGTATTTCTATAAATATTATGGCTATAACAAAAACACACTAACACATTTGAGACGTCTCTCATTATTTTATTTAAACCACGAAAAAATGTTTTTGAGGCCTAACTAGTTGAATAGGAGAGTGTTTGATTTATTGGAAGACCTTTTATAATTGAATATTCTATTAGACCATTAACTTAATCGATTAGATTATGCTTAGTTAAGTCTAAAATCGATTGGGATGGTCTCTTAATGTTTGGTAATATATATATATATATATATATATATATATATATATATATATATATATATATATATATATATATATATATATATATATATATATATATATATATATATATATATATATATATATATATATATATATATATATATATATATATATATATATATATATATATATATATATATATATATATATATATATATATATATATATATATATATATATATATATATATATATATATATATAAATAAGTCTAAAATCGATTTGTGTATTTGACAATGTCTTGAAACTTCATAATGTGAAAGAAAGGAAGTATGAAAGCTCACATGGTCGTGTATGAGTGATCAATGTTTTGTAAAACCATAAGGGCGTTTTTGTAAATTAATATGGATAAATCGCACACTTACTAAAAACATTTTTAAAGCCTCTATTTCTCAAATGAAATAGCCTAAAAATGTTTTGAAGCCTAGTCAAATGGATTAGAAATTGTTAGAATGATTAGGACATGTATTTTGAACTGTCCATAACGGATTATGACATTTTCTTAATGAAGAGTAACGGTTCTCTATCAAATCTTTACAAAATGGGAAAAAATAATCAATTATTTAGGGTATCCAGTCGATTGGAATAAATACCAATTGATTGGATAATTAATTTTGCAATGAATCTTTTCCATTTTTTACCAACCTTTGGCCAATAAATATAGGCTTCTTCCTTCATTTTTTTACATCTAGAAACGTGAAAATTCTCACCCGGAGTAAATATATTTTACCACAGGAGACACTATGACTGAGGTAAAAGTGTGTTACGAAAGGTATACTTTATAGTAGTGAGAGTTCTTGAACATTTCAAAGAGTTTACGACTCTGCTTCAAAGAGACTAACCCTTGAGGATGTTGGGTTCAACAAACATCCTCACGACATGGAATAGATGAAAGAACAAAACTAATGTGGGCAAGCTTTTCTTGTACTCACATTAATACTGAAAAGCTTTCTCATATGCCCATCTTATCAGATTCAATTGTGAGGGGTATATTTTCATATGCTTGAGAATCTCGGCCTCAAAGTCATTGAAAGGAATAGTAAATGGTATTTGAGAAAACAAACATTCACATATAGGGAGCCCTCATACATTAGATTGGTTACACATCTGCATGTCAAATCTAGGGAGAGTAACCTTCTAATATAAGTACAATCCCACATCACCATACACAAGGTTCAACTTGTCATCTCCAGTGTAGAAGGATTGATTTCCCAAGATCTCATCTCTACTCATAAATATTCATTAGCATTTAAGGGAAATTCTAGAGCTGGTGACAACATCTTCTTTTCCATCTCTTTTTCACTACTCAAAGACACACAAAAAATGACGGTAATAATTCATACATATGGATTGATCCTCCAACCACCATCTCACTTTGTCAACGGTAAATTTATGCTTGAATTGTAACTCTTAAACTCCTAACAACCTTTTGCGCCTCAGGGACATCTACAATATTTTTAACATGTGGGTTAGTCAGCTTGACTTCTCTAAAATTAAACCTAACCCTGATCTAGTGCATTTCAATACGGGTGGGATAAGGTTCCCTATCACCGTAATCAATCACTACATGTTTAATGAAAGAAATGACATCGCTAGGCTCTACGAAGTGAATTTCTACATTGTGATTTCTTAGGTTTTCCATGTGCAAATTCAAATGAAAACTAAAAAATAATCAAAGTGAATAAAGGAAATAGCTTGGGTTTTAATGTAGGTTATGTAGAATCAAGCTTCAAGCACATTAAATTTTTGATGAAGACAACAAGAACAAGCTTTTCTACGCATCATATACATACGCAAAAAGTAAGAGATTCAAGTAAACGTCAAGGATCAAGATAGTGCTCTAGCATGTGACAATTGGATCTAAACTTCTCATACAAGCTTCAAGTGTTGAAGATAGAGTTTTGAACATCAACTCAAAGGTATAACAAATATCACTTGAAATACCTATACAAGTGTTCAAATATTCATATCTCACTACACATATGTCTCAAATACTTTTAAAACTTTTTTGTTGATCTCTCATTTTAAAATTAATTTTGTTTTGAAAATCCTTCAGTGTTAACCGATTAACCCTTTTGGTTAACCGATTAACAGATCTCAAAATTAAGTTTCTGGTGAAATTTTTACAGTGTTAACCGATTAACATATATGGTTAACCGGTTAACATGTGTTAATTTTGAATATTTTTTAAACGTTGAAGGGTGTTAACCGATTAACCTATATGGTTAACCGATTAACACTGAAACAGTAAGCAAAAATGACAGCTTTTCATGAAAAAATGCATTACTTTCTATTTAAATTCTGACTGTTTTTGCTGCATAAAATCACACCCTTTTGTAAAGTTTTTTTTGTCAGTATAAATTGGTATCAAATTTCAATTTCCAATTCACCACCTCCAAGAAACTCAATCATAAAAATTACTCATTCTCTTCATCTCTCAAATTTTCATAAAGTGTTCACAAACAGTTTTTGAAAAGATGATTTTTGAATAAATTTTCACATTATCACGGCTTCATTTCATTTCCTTTTAAAAGAACACTTGTATATTTCTTTAAGTAATATTTTTTCAAGGAGAAGATCGATCGTGAAGATTGATAGCATCATACTCTCAAAGATGTCAAACTTATTTCAAGATTATATTTTGTATTACCTTGCTTTCCAGGATTGTTGGAAACACGTGAAGTGTTTGAAGAGGATTGTTCTTCCTACACTTTGATTACCTATAGATTAGATAGTAGGCTTCACCATTGGTATGATTAGGCTGTGCAATAATTCTAAACTATAGTGAAATCTCTTTCGAGTCGAAAGGGGAGTGGAGTACTCTCGAAGTGTGAGGGGAACCACTATAAATTTCTTGTGTCTCTTTTTCTTTTCCGCACTTTATTTTCAAGTCCTAACATTCTAACCAAAAAAGAACCAAGAACCGCTAAAGATTGCAAATAATCTTTGAGAACCTAATTCACCCCCTCCCCCCTCTTAGGCGCATTTACAAGTAACAATTGGCATCAGAGCAGATGATAGATAACCTGTTCCTATTCGATCCAGATGGCTTCCACAAATAACAATCTTGTATTCAAAGACGGTGGCAGTAGCAAGAAGCCTCCTTTGTTTTGTGGCGAATATTTTGACTTCTAGAAGATCCGCATGAAGGCACATCTAGAAGCACAAGGAAGTGAAATATGGGAGGCTGTTCAAAATGGTCATTTCATTCCTACAACGGTCGTGAACGAAGTTAGTTCAGCAAAACCGCAAGGATCATGGGACGATGATGATAAGAAAAATGTTCTCTACGATAAAAAGGCGATAAATATCTTGCAAAGTGCACTTAGAATGGATGAATTCTTCTGTATCTCAACATGTACAACGACCAAGCAAATATGGGACACTCTTGTTGAAACTCACGAAGGAACTGTCGAAGTCAAATAGTCCAGATTAAATACATTAAGTCAAGAGTACGAACTATTCAGAATGCAATCAGGAGAATCTATCCTAGACTTGCATAAAAGATTCGTGCATTTGACAAATCACCTGAATGCACTTGGTAAGACACTAACAAATGATGAACTTAATCTTAAAGTGCTTAGGTATTTATCAAGAGAATGGCAACCTAAAGTGGCGGTGATTTCCAAAAAGAAAAATCTATCAACAATGACATCCGCCACATTATTTGAAAAACTCGCGTAATATGAAATGGAACTTGGACGATTGGAGAAACATGAAATTCAAGAGAAGAAATCCAAGAGCATTTCCTTAAAAGTTGAATCCAAAGAAGTGAAGAAAGAAGACAATCCCGAAGAGTACGAAAATTTTACGCTTCTTGTAAAAAGACTAGGAAAATATTTTGGTGTAAAAAATAATATTAAAAACTCTATTTATACAAGAAGAAAGAAGTTCTCAATGAATAAAGAAAAAGAAACATCAACATCCAATGGAGACGTTACATGCTATGAATGTGGAAAACAAGGCCATATCAAACCGGAATGTCCTAAACTCACAAAGAATCGTGACCACAAAGGAAAGAAGGATTTCAAAAAGAAGGCTTACATTGCTTGGGATGACAACAAAATAAGTTCTTCATCAGACTCCGATAGTGATCAAAGCGCAAATCTAGCATTGATGGCATCACATCATTCTGACAATGAAGACAATAAGGTTAGTAGTCATTTCTCTATTTTTGATAATGATGCTCAAGGAGCAATTGATGAACTTTTAAGTGAGTGCAAAATTCTATATAAAAATATTTCATCTCAAAAGAAACAAATATCAACTTTAGAAGAAAATATTAAGAAAATGGAAAATAATTTTAAAGATGAAAAAGAAAAATTAATTAAGAATTTTGCATGCACTAAATGTGAGTCACTCTCTTTTCAAATAGTCAAATTAAAAAGGGTCCTAGAAAGATATGAAAAAGGACAAGTTGGATTGGAATGTGTTCTTAGTAATCAAAGATACTCAAATGATAAAAGAGGTTTTGGTTACTCAAAATTTTCTAAACAAACTTCTAACAAGACCATCTTTGTCAAAGCTAAAGAACAAATTCCTATGGAAAAAGGTGACAATCATAAAAAGGTTCATCAATATGTCAAGAAGAAAAGAAACAATAAGAAGAAATCTTATCCCCCTAGATATAAAAGCAATTTTGAGTCTACATGTTTCTATTGTGGTATAAAAGGTCATACTCCAAATGCATGTTATGTTAGAAATTTTAGTGTTGCTCAAGGCCATTATGTATGTGTAAAGAAAGGAATTAACTTTGAAGGACCCAAGGCAATTTGGTTACCTAATAAAACTTAACTCTTTTTTGTAGGTATGCTTAAAGACCTCTTCAAATGAATGGTATCTTGATAGTGGATGTTCGAGGCACATGACGGGTGACATAAGCAAAATTTCACATGTAATGCTTAAGGCTAAAGGATTTGTTACTTATGGTGACAGCAACAAAGGAAGAATCCTTGGCATAGGAATCATTGGTTCACCGCCCTCAACAACTATAAAAGATGTCCTATATGTGGAAGGTCTAAAGCATAGTCTCCTTAGCATTAGCCAATTGTGTGACCGAGGTTTCAAAATCAACTTCACTAAAAATGAATGCTTGATTGAAAATGAAGTTACTCATGAAGTTATTCTAAAAGGTAAAAGAGTTAATAACATTTTCTTAATTTCCTTAGATAACTTGTCTTTGAATGTTAGGTGTCTCTTGGCAAGCAACAATGAATCATGGTTATGGCATAAGAGGTTTGCTCACATTCATATGGAGCACTTGAATAAATTGATCAAACATGACTTGGTTATTGAATTACCAAAGATCAAATTCATCAAAGATAGGTTATGTGACGCTTGTCAAAAAGGAAAACAAACTAAATCAACTTTCACATCCAAGAATGTGGTGTCCACAACTAGGCCACTGCAATTGTTGCACATGGATCTCTTTGGTCCATCAAGAACAAAAAGGTTCAGAGATAATGTTTATGCATTAGTAATTGTAGATGATTTTTTTAGATACACTTGGACTTTCTTCTTAATGCAGAAAAGTGAAGCATTCAAAGCATTCAAGAAGTACGCAAAACAAATACAAAATGAGAAATCTCTTACAATTGCCTCCATTAGAAGCGACCATGGTGGAGAATTCCAAAATGCCTCATTTGAAGAATTTTGTGAAGAACATGGAATTTCACACAACTTCTTCGCACCAAGAACTCCACAAGAAAATGGTGTTGTAGAAAGAAAGAATAGATCATTGGTGGAACTTGCAAGGACTATGCTAAGTGACTCAAGTCTTCCAAAATATTTTTGGGCAGATGCGGTGAGCACGACATGCTTTGTAAGTAATCGTGTTAATATAAGACCTATTCTTAATAAAACACCCTATGAACTCTTCAAAGGGAGAAAGCCAAACATTTCTTATTTTCACATCTTTGGATGTAAGTGTTTTGTCTTGAACAATGGCAAAGACAATCTTGGTAAGTTTGACGAGAAATCTGACGAAGGCATATTTCTCGGCTACTCTCTCTCTAGTAAGGCTTTTAAAATTTATAATAAAAGAATTTTAACTATTGAAGAATTTATGCATGTCAAATTTGATGAATCTAACCCCTCCAAGGAGGATATTATGGTTTGTGATGATGATGATGAGTTTGTAGAAATTCCCGAAGAAGATACTTCTAAAGATATCATTAAAGAACATCAAGATAGACCGGTTCAATAAGATTCTAATGTCAACAATTTACCAAAAGAATGGAGGATTCATAGAGATCATCCTATCGATAAAGTGATCGGAGACATAAGTAAAGGTGTTGCTACAAGATTAAATCTCAAAGATGCATGCTTGAACATGGAGTTTGTATCTCAAATAGAATCTTCCAAAATTGATGAAGCTCTTGAAGATGATCAATGGATTATTGCTATGCAAGAAAAATTAAACCAATTCGAAAGAAATCAAGATTGGGAACTTGTTTCTAGACCAAAAGATAAACATATCATCGGAATAAGATGGGTGTTTAAGAACAAACTTGATGAGAATGGAATAATTGGTAGAAATAAAGCAAGATTGGTGGCTTAAGGGTACAATCAAGAGGAAGGAATTAACTTTGAAGAAACATTCGCCCCGGTTGTAAGGTTAGAAGCTATTCATTTATTACTTGCTTATGCATGTTCAATGAACTTTCAACTTTTTCAAATGGACGTCAAAAGCGTCTTCTTGAACGGATACATCAACGAAGAAGTCTATGTCAAATAACCCCCGGGTTTTGAAGACTTCAAACATCCTTCACATGTATACAAATTGAAGAAATCTCTCTATGGACTAAAACAAGCACCAAGGGCATGGTATGATCGTCTAAGTAATTTCTTATGCGAAAAAGGATTTGTAAAAGGCAAGGTGGACAAGACTTTATTCATTAAAAAGATAAAGGATAATATCTTACTTGTTCAAGTCTAAGTGGACGACATCATCTTCGGTTCAACAAACAAGAAACTATGTGAAGAATTTGCGCCAATGATGCAAGGTAAAATTGAAATGTTTATGATGGGAAAGATGAATTACTTCCTAGGATTGCAAATCAAGCAACTAAAAAACGGAATATTGATCAACCAATCAAAGTATTGCAAAGAGCTGTTAAAGAGATTTGATATGGATGAAGGTAAAGCTATGTCAACACCAATGGGGTCCAGAACCTACGTCGATCAAGACGAATCGGGAACATCGGTTGATATTACAAAGTATCGAGGTATGATTGGTTCTTTATTATATTTGACGGCAAGCCGTCCTTACATAATGTTTAGTGTATGTTTATGTGCTCGCTTTCAAGCAAATCCAAAGGAGTCACATCTCACGGCAGTCAAAAGAATCATGAAGTATCTCAAGGGAACGACGAACGTTGGCTTATGGTATCCTAAAGATAGTGTTTATACTTTAATCGATTATTCTAACGCGGATTATGCAGGCTGTAAAACAGATAGAAAAAGCACGAGTGGAACATGTCACATCCTTGGAAATGCATTAGTTTCGCGGTCATGTAAGAATTGGATCTAAACTTCTCATACAAGCTTCAAGTGTTGAAAATAGAGTTTTGAACATCAACTCAAAGGTATAACAAATAATACTTGAAATACATATACAAGTGTTAAAAAATTCATATCTCACTACACATATGTCTCAAGTAGTTTTTAAAAAAAATTTGTTGATCTCTCATTTTAAAATTAATTCTGTTTTGAAAATCCTTCAGTGTTAACCGATTAACCTTTTTGGTTAATCGATTAACAGATCTCAAAATTAAGTTTCTGGTGAAATTTTTACAGTGTTAACCGATTAACATATATGGTTAACCGGTTAACATGTTTTAATTTTGAATATTTTTTAAACGTTGAAGGGTGTTAACCGATTAACCTATATGGTTAACCGATTAACACTGAAACAATAAGCAAAAATGGCAGCTTTTCATGAAAATATGCATTGCTTTCTATTTAAATTCTGACTGTTTTTGCTTCATAAAATCACACCCTTTTGTAAAGTTTTTTTGTCAGTATAAATTGGTATCAAATTTCAATTTCCAATTCACCACCTCCAAGAAACTCAATCATAAAAACTACTCATTCTCTTCATCTCTCAAATTTTCATAAAGTGTTCACAAACAGTTTTTGAAAAGAAGCTTTTTGAATAAATTTTCACATTATCACAATTTCATTTCATTTCCTTTTAAAAGAACACTTGTATATTTCTTTGAGTAATATTTGTTTCAAGGAGAAGATCGATCGTGAAGATTGATAGCATCATACTCTCAAAGATATCAAACTTATTTCAAGATTATATTTTGTATTACCTTGTTTTCCAGGATTGTTGGAAACAAGTGAAGTGTTTGAAGAAGATTGTTCTTCCTACACTTGGATTACCTATATATTAGATAGTAGACTTCACCATTGGTGTGATTAGGATGTGCAATTATTCTAAACTATAGTGAAATCTCTTTCGAGTCAAAAGGGGAGTGGAGTACTCTCGGAGTGTGAGGGGAACCACTATAAATTTCTTGTGTCTCTTTTTCTTTTCCGCACTTTATTTTCCAGTCCTAACATTCTAACCGAAAAAGAACCAAAAACCGCAAAAGATTGCAAATAATCTTTGAGAACCTAATTCACCCCCCCCCCCCCCTCTTAGGCGCATTTATAAGCTACAGGTTATCTGAAAAATGTGGATGAAGATGCAAGTTGGTTGAGCGAAACAATCAGAATTTGAGAACCTTCAGCAATGAAGACAAAGCAAGTGAACTCTTTGATTACACTTTTGACACAAAGCATAAGTCGGAAAGTGAAAGGGAAATGAAAAGTCCCACTTTTCTTTATAAACTAAAAGTCAAATTCAACGTTCACGATTCACTAGAAGAATAAAGAGTAAATCCAACAATTTAAGTGGCTTATCAGTTCTAAAACTGCCCTTGAGTGCACTAAGCGTGTTGTTTTCCTTTCCTACGTGTGTGGGACACATAGGGGCTTGCGTCATTGAAATTTTTTTGTTTGCACTAAGTGCATTTAATGTTCATGTTCCAGTTTCCAACTACTCCCATTAAGCATAGTCACCACAAAGCATCTTTAACAAGCAATATCTCTCAATGGAAGATGTTACCTCGTTTCATACTAATAGGTCAACGTATGAGTGTCAATAAGAACTTGGGTGGCAACTGTTCTTATATGGCCAAAGGCCCACCAAGATCATCCTAATCCACATAGACTCAATTCTTTTCAGGAGTTCGTCATAGACTCGTACAAGTAAACATACATCACCTACCACTACACAGGAGCACACCTCCCCCGATGATCTTCATCTAACGACTATTCGCACTTTGAAGGTGATAAAATACTTAGAAGGGGGGTTGAATAAGTATATAGAAAATATTATTGCAATAAAAACTCAAAGATTTTTATCCTGGTTCGTTGAACTCAACTACTTCAGTCCACCATATCAAAAGTGATTTGCCTTTCTCAACAAGGACTTAATCCACTATTAATCAACCTGATTACAATAGCAAGCACTAAGAGCAACTGTTCTTAGTCTTCTCAAGAACTACTGACCACAACTGGGTCTTCTCAAGAAACTTTTACAATCAATATGTAAAATTAAACAAGTGTTAGAATGCTTCTAAGTAAGCTATATCACAATTGTGATTTACACTTAAGTTTAAGAACTATGAAATAAATTCAGCAAAGAGAATAAATTGTATGAGAGCTTTTCTTTGAATTTCTTTCAATTATCGTCAACTGAAGAAGAGAGTTGGAGACTTGCTTTTATAGGCTTGAAGATCCAAGACGTTGCATGCTTTGAAGACCGTGTCTGCAAAGTAGCTGGAACCTTTTTGTCTTCACATCACTTGACATTTCCTAGAAGAAGAACGTTCAGAGAAATCCTTTTTGCCTGAGTTCTTGTGTCTAGCATAAATGAGGAAAGAGTCGTTTGGTCTATCCAACGGACATAACTTTGAATTCTTCTTCAACAAGTTTCTAATACTCAGCAAATAACATCAGAGCCTTGAGTGATCAGAGTCTTTGATGTTCATCAGAGTTTGCTGAATCAGAGCATTGCAGCAAGTTTGCTTCAGCGTGTAATTTCATAAGAGCAGAGTTTTAGGAATCAGAGCCTCAGTACTGGCAGCGTAGTACTATCAGAGTCTTCTGAAATAAACTAAGCTTGAAACTCTTCATACAAAGTCTTCAATGCTTCAGATGCTTCTGCTTCAGATCCTTTTGTAGCTTCTGCTTCAGAATCTTCTGTAGCTTCTGCTTCAGAATCTTATGTAGGCAGCGTTCAGATACTTCTAAGAGATGCTTCTGACGCTTCAGAGCCTTGCATAAATCCATGTTCAGATCTAATTTGCTTTCAGAATAATATTCACTTTAATATCTGCAGCAAACATACTTGAACAAATTTTAGAGTATATAATTTCTTAATACAAAATTTCGTAAGAGTTATCATCAAAACATAGAGATATAATTAAGAACCAGTCTGTGTTCTAACAATCTCCCCATTTTGTATGATGACAAAAACATAAGAAATTTTGTTCAATAAAAAATATAATTATAACTCCCCCTGAGATTATGAATCTCCCCCTGAATTGAATACTTAGAAGGAATAGAAACTTCCTTTTTTGCATGAGTATTCTTTACAGAATCAGAGCCTGATTGTTCCAAAAATTAGATCTTGACTTGGATGAATGTTTCAGAATCAGAGCATGTTAAAACTTGATCTAGGGATCTCAGAGTTATTTTAAAGGATTTAGTCAGATTTTTCATAAGTTCTGAAATACTAAGAGTTCACGTTAGTTATAATTAGATATGTCTGAATTTCATTTAGGTAGAGTTTATTTGAACAGTCAGATCCATTTTCTCCCCCTTTTTGTCATAATCAAAAAGTAAAACTTTTAAAGGTAATTAAAAGGAAATAGAGAAAAGATACATTCATATAGAGAAAACATCAGAGTCATTCATTCATTCAGATAAAAACAGACAAATCATCAGATAAGAAATTCAAGTACAGGTGCACAAACATCAGATACAGAAAAACATAAAACTAGGTTTGCTTGGAAAGAATCATCTTCAAAAGTTGAGTGATCTCAGATGAGGATTCTTCTTGCTTTGTCATCCATTTTTCCATGTTCTCATTCTTCTGATCTTGCTTAGCCATCCATGACTTGATCTCAGATTGCCCAGCTTCCAATACAGCAATCTTATCTTCTAAGTCTGGATTCTCTTTCTTGATCTCAGATGAAGAAGGTGGAGTGGATTCTGTTGCAGGAGCAGAGTCAATAATTATTGGAATTACAGAGTCTGGAGCAACAGATGCAGAGGAGTTTTCCACAATTGTCAGAGCCAATGGATTGTCTTCAGAAGCAGATTCTTCTATGGCTTTTGTAGCAGATACTCCAGAAGATGAAGGTACATCATCAAGAAGAAAAGGTGCGGATCTTTTCATATTCCATATCATGCTTCTGGAAGTCTCAGCAAATCTGAGCTTCACATCATCAGAACAAACATTCTTCAGATTTGAGGCAATAGTATTGAATCTGGTAATGAAGCTATTCCAGATAGCATCAGATTCATTTGCATCCATGGTTGACAAGCATCTTATCTTCACAGAGCCTAAATGCATCTTTATTTCTTTCATAAAAGTTGCAAATAAATTATCAACGTTTAGCCTAGTTTTTGGTTTAAGAAGGGTTTCCAAGGTGAAAGGCTTCAGTTGAACAGATGGAGGTGGAATGGTAAATTCTGGAATGATGATCAGAGGACTAGGATAGGCTGGTTTCTTTTGAGTAGGCATAATGTGAAAGAACGGTTTGATTCTGCAAATGGATGGGATGACAACTTTTGGATTATCAAAATAAGGAACAAAAGCTGATGGTTTTGGTTTAGATGTTGGCGTTGGTTCAGGAATGATAGCATCAGATGAAATAGGTTGATCAGATTGTTTAGATTCATATTCTCTAAGATAAGGGGGTGAGATAACATCTGGATGAATATCAGATTCAGAGGAATCAGATGAGGTAGATGGGGTACAAGATGTAGAAGATACTTCAAACACAGTCTTGAGAGGTTGAACATCCAGAATTTCAGAATCAGGTATGTTTGATTCAGTAGGATTGGATAGTTCTGGTTGAGGATTAGAAGGTTTGGATGTTGGTAGTTCAGAAACAACTGGTTCAGATACAACAGGTTCAGATGCAGCTGGTTCAGATGCAACTGGTTCAGATGCAGAAGTTTGTTGAATTTCAGGTTGTTGTTGTGTTGGAATTGGTTCTGCTGGTTTTGTTGCTTATGGTTCAGATGGAGGAATGTCATATGATTTAAGTGGTGTTGTGGAAATAGGATCAGATGGAATTTGTGAAGTAGGAATAGTGGGTGGTTCAGATGTTTGAGATGGAGCAAGAATTGTTTGATTTTGAGTGTGAGGAGGTTCGGGTATAGAACTAATTGTTGATATATCTACTGCAATTTTAGAAAAGAAGGTAAAGATGTTTTAGTACCTTTTGTCTTGATGCGTTTGGTAGGAATAGAGGGAACTTCTCCAGAAGATTTTCTCTTAATCTGCTTCTGTGGTTTTTCAGCTACTTTTTGTTTCTTCTGAGCAGCAGCTTCTTCTGCCTCTAACTGTCTTCTTTTTCTCATGTTCTCCTTATAAACATCTGGAATAGGTTCTCTTGCACTAATCAGAATGTCAGCAGGAACAGGTGTTCCATCTGCTTTGCACGTTTCAATGTACCTAAGAATAATATCCCTAGGTTCTTCAACACCAAAGATTGGAAAGTCTTGAACTGGAATTCTTCTCTGACTTACTTCAGTAACATTCAGCTTCTTAGGAGCCGTTGTGAGTTCATCCACAACTTTTAGCCTCTGAAGACTCTTTCCATTCAAGGGTTTTCCAACTATTGACTCAAGTTCTTTCTTCACTCCAGCTTCATGTAGAGAAGCTACCAGACCATTCTCTGTCAGAATGTCTGAGATCAATCTTCCAAAAGGAATCCATGTCCTGATCTTCTGTCCTTTAGTCTTAATGGATTCTCTGGATGCATGAAGAGAATGTATGGCAGATCCACTTTGGTACTCTGACTTAAGCAATACATGAAATAGAGTTGTTCATTGTTCACATACTCTGAAGAGTTTGTGGATTTTCTGTGATTGATGCAGCCCAGAAAAATCTTTGCCCAGATTTTGTAGTCAGGTTTCAGATCCTTGAATTTATTTGAAGCTTGTCCAGATGCAGTAACTTCCTCATAAACTTCTTCCATATCAACACGCCCAGCTGACAGATGACAAACTCCATCAGTTTCCTCATACCCAATGAGTTTTCTGATGAGATCTTCAGTGATTATGATCTTATTTCCTAGAACAAAAGAGAGGATGAACTTTGGGTAAATAGATGCATGAATCCAAAATTCCTTCACTAAGTGTGGGTACACTGGTCCAAATAATCTATCAAAATACTTAACCCAACCTTGTGCATCAATAATAGAACGCAAATCAAATCCATTGTTAGCCAGAGAGTCAAATTCCATCATGGATTCACAAAGAACTTCAAGCTTATGAACAGGAGTTAACAAGGTTCTTTCAGGTTCCTTAAACGGAGTAGCACCCATGTTTGATGACGCAACTGCAGCCATTGATGATTGAAACTAGGCTGATGTTGAGGATGATGTTGCCATTGTTGAAGATGAAGAAGATTTGGATGAAGGTTTAGGGTTTTGATGAAGACCAAATAGCAAACAGAAATGCATATACTTGTTTGTGAAGTGAAAAGTGTGAAATGGTGTGATTTGTGGTATTTATAAAGAAGAATTAGGGCACACAAACAGAGACATTTATCACGTACTCACTTAGCATTAAATGGCATTTAATGAAAAGAATAATAATCATTTCAAAACATTAATTGATTCTGCAATTTGGGGGGAAAACCAAGATTTTAACTATTCAAACAATACCTCAAATGTATCTTCAGTAAAGTGCACGCCATCTTTTCAGATTCAGTGTGACACCTGTTTGCTTGCATGTGCTTCTGAATTCTCTTTGAGAAATGAAACGTTAGCCAACGTTCAGATCCTATGAGACTTGTTAGTTCAGATACACACAAATAATAATAATTCAAGAAATCAAATAAAAGAGAGATGAAATACTTCAGAGTTTTAAACATTTTGCATCTGAGAAGTTTGCTTCTGATAAATATTATTCTGGACAAAAATCCATACCAATATTTTTCAGAATAAACTTGAACCTATCTTCAGCAAGGGGTTTTGTGAAAATACCAGCCCACTGATGATCTGTATCAACAAAGGCTAAGTTTATGATACCCTTCTGAACATAGTCTCTGATGAAGTGATGTTTAATTTCTATATGTTTATCCTTAGAGTGTAAAATGGGGTTTTCAGACAAACATATAGCAGAAGTATTTTCACAGAAAATAGAAATATTACTCTCAAAGATCTGATAGTCTTCTAGCTGAATTTTCATCCAGAGCATATGCGTGCTACATCCAGCAGCAACAATATATTCTGCCTCTGTAGTTGATAGTGCAATTGTAGGTTGTTTCTTGTTGTACCAGGAAATTAATTTTCTTCCCAAAAATTGACAACTTCCAGAAGTACTTTTTCTTTCCACTCTGTCTCCAGCGTAATCAGCATCACAGAATCCAACTAGTTTAAATTCATTAGATCTTCTGTAACACAAACCCACATTAGAAGTATCTTTCAGATACCTTAAAATCCTCTTAACAGCTGTTAAGTGTGATTCTCTAGGATCTAATTGGAATCTTGCACACAAGCATACACTGAATAAAATGTCAGGTCTAGAAGCAGTTAAGTAGAGAAGAGATCCTATCATACCTCTGTAGAGTTTCTGATCTACTTTCTTACTTACCTCTTCCTTACCAAGAGTACTTGTTGGATGCATAGGAGTCTTTGCCATCTTACTATCAGTCATGTTAAACTTCTTCAGAAGCTCTTTAACATATTTGGTCTGATGAATGTAAGTGCAATCTGGAGTCTGGTTGACTTGAATTCTCAGAAAGAATCTCAATTCTCCCATCATGCTCATTTCAAATTCATCCTGCATACATTGAGCAAACTCCTTTCCCAGCATAACATTGGTAGATCCAAATATAATATCATCCACATATATTTGACAAATTAACAGATCTTTCTTAAATTTTTTACAAAAGAGTGTTGTGTCCACTTTGCCTCTGATAAAATTTTTCTCTAGAAGAAAATTGCTTAATCTCTCATACCAAGCTCTGGGAGCTTGTTTTAAACCATAAAGAGATTTCTTTAGTTTAAAAACATGTTCTAGAAATTTTTCACTTCCAAAACCAGTAGGTTGGTGAACATAAACTTCTTCTTCTATAATTCCATTTAAGAAGGCACTTTTAACATCCATCTGATATAGAGTGATGTTACTTTGTGCAGCAAAAGAAATGAGTAAATGAATAGACTCTAACCTTGCTACAGGAGCATAATTCTCTGTATAATCAATTCCTTATTACTGGCTGTAACCTTGAGCAACAAGCCTTGCTTTGTTTCTCTCAACTTCTCATTTTTCATTCAACTTGTTTCTGAAGACCCATTTAGTTCCAATTATGTTGAATCCTTTTGGTCTTGGAACCAAATCCCAAACGTCATTTCTTGTGAACTGATTGAGCTCTTCTTGCATGGCAATTATCCAGTCATTGTCTTGCAGAGCTTCATCCACAGAAGTTGGTTCAATAACTAACACCAACCCAAATAATGACGCTTCAGATGATCTGAGGAAGGATCTTGTTCTTATGAGGTCATCCTTATTTACAATGATCACATCCTCTGGGTGAGAGGCCTTGATTCTGGAAGATGATCCTCTAACATTTGATTCTTCGGAAATGTTCAAGTTGTTCATTTGAGACGCTAAAGGAATTGCATATGGCGTTGCTTCTGGTTCCTTCACTTGAGCTTTTTCTGCCTCTGAGCCTTCAGAGTCTGTGAGAATTACTTCTCTATCTGCAGAACTTTCAAACTACTTTGGCTTTTCAATGTCAAGCTTATCATCAAATCTAACATGTATAGATTCCCCCACAATTTGTGTTTCAGTATTGTATACTCTGTAGCCTTTAGAGCATTCAGAATACCCAAGTATGAAACACTTATGTGCTTTAGAATCAAACTTGTTAAGATTCTCTTTAGTGTTCAACATATAACATATACATCCAAAAGGATGAAAATAAGAAATGTTGGGCTTTCTGTTCCTCCACAATTCATAGGGAGTCTTTTCTAGAAGAGGTCTTACAGACACTCTGTTTTGAATGTAACAAGTTGTGTTTATTGCTTCTGCCCAAAAATGCTTTGCCAGATTAGTCTCGTTGATCATGGTTCTGGCCATTTCTTGCAAAGTTCTATTTTACCTCTCTACAACTCCATTCTGTTGTGGAGTTCTAGGGCAGGAGAAATTATGAGCAATGCCATTTTCATTAAAATATTTTTCAAAATATTTGTTTTCAAATTCGCCACCATGATCACTTCTGACTTTAACAATTTTAAAATCTTTTTCATTTTGGACTTGTTTGCAGAAGTCAAAGAACACAGAATGTGACTCATCCTTGTGTTTTAGGAATTTCACCCATGTCCATCTGCTATAGTCATCAACAATGACTAATCATACTTCTTGCCTCTGATGGATGCAGTTTTCACTGGTCCAAACAGATCAATGTGAAGTAATTCTAATGGTCTTGAAGTTGAAACAACATTCTTAGTTTTAAAAGAAGATTTTGAAAATTTTCCTTTTTGACATGCTTCACAAAGAGCATCTGAGTTGAACTTCAACTTAGGAAGTCCTCTGACCAGATTGAGTTTATTAATCTGAGATATACGTCTCATATTAATATGCCTCAATCTTCTGTGCCAAACTCATTGCTCATCATTAACAGACAAAAGGCATTTAACATTTTGAACCTTAAGTTCTGAAAGATTGATTTTGTAAATGTTGTTCTTCCTCTTTCCATTAAATAGGATTGAGTCATCCTTCTGACTAACAGCTTTGCAACATTATTGATTAAATATTATGTCATAACCATTGTCACTTAATTGACTTATGGACAATAGATTATGCTTTAATCCTTCTACAAGTAAAACATTAGATATAGAGGGAAGGTTACCATTGCCAATAGTACCAGAGCCAATAATTTTGCCCTTCTGATTCCCTCCAAACTTCACTTCTCCTCCAGATTTAAGCTCCAGGCTTTGGAACATAAACCTTTCTCCCGTCATGTGACGTGAGCGGCCAGAGTCCAGGTATCATGACTGGCGTCTTGACTTTTCTGCTAAATACATCTGCAACAGGGATTATCTTATCCTTAGGTACCCAGATCTTTTTGGGTCCTTTTGGGTTAGTTACCTTAAAAGTTGGTTTGAACTTCTGTCTTTTTATAACAGTTTTGTTCTGACTCACTTTTGGTTTAAACACAGGAACGTTCTGATTAGAACGTGTGTGTTTGATATCATTCAGATGACCAAACTTAAAATGAGAGTATAAGGGAATTTTCTTAATAATAAGTTTATCAACAAACATTGGATTTAAATTCTATCGTGAGGAAGATTCATATCCAATTCCTTTCCTGTTGTTTCTGCTAACTCCATAGATTATTGAAGCCATCTTGCTTCTATCTATGCTTTTAGCCAGAAACTTCTGAAAGTTGAAGTCATATTCTTCTAAAATGATTTTGCATTTAGACTTAGTTTCAGATTCAGAGTCTTGTTGAGCTTTTTCAAAATTGGTTTTCATTTTCAAATTGTTTTCTTTGAGCTCGGAAACTTCTGACTTTAACAGATTATTCTCAGATTCAAGATTGCATTTAAGCTTCTTGCATTTGAGCTTAATCTGGTTATAGTTTTTCAGGACTTCTGATAACACTTTAATAAGCTCTTCCCTAGTGAGATCAGAAAGTACCTCTTCTGAGTCAGATTCAGAATCAGATTCAGATCCAGATGATCCTTCATTCTAATCTTCCACGTCTGCCATCAAAGCCATGTTGGCGCATTCATCTTCAGATTCTGATGAAGATTCAGATTTATCTGAATCATCCCATGTTGACATTAGAACCTTCTTCTTATGCTCAGGCTTTCTTCTAGGCTTTTCTTTCTGAAGCTTTGGACACTCATTCTTGTAATGGCCATGTTGTTTGCATTCAAAACAAACAACTTCCTTCTTTCCAGATCTTTTTGGTCCAGAGGACTCCTTGCGTTGATCTGGCTTCTTGAAGTTCTTGAACTTCCTCTATTTGTGCTTCCAGAGTCTGTTGATTCTTCTGGACAGCAAGGACAGTTCATCTTCTTCAGAAGAAGAAGACTCTTCAGAACTCTCTTCTAACACCTGCAAAGCTTTCACAGATTTGTTAGATTTTAAGGCAATTGACTTACCTTTCTTTTGAGGCTCATCTTCCTCAAGTTCAATTTCATGGCTCCTCAGTGAGCTGATTAGTTCCTCCAATGTGATCTTGTTCAGATCCTTAACTAGCTTCAGAGCAATGACCATAGGTCCCCATCTGATGGGCAAGCTTCTGATGATCTTCTTCACATGATCAGCAGTTGAGTAGGCTTTGTCCAGCACTTTTAGACCAGCTGTGAGGATCTGGAATCTAGAGAACATTGTTTCTATAGATTCAGATTCTTCCATTTTGAACGCTTCATACTTCTGTATAAGCGCAGAGCCTTGGTCTCTTTAACTTGTAAGTTTCCTTCGTGTGTCATCTTCAAAGACTCAAACAAGTCAAATGCAGTTTCTCTGTTGGTGATCTTCTCATACTCAGTATGAGAGATTGCATTTAACAAGATTGTTCTAGCTTTGTGATGATTTCTGAACTCCTTCTTTTGGGCTTCAGTCATAGACTTTCTATCCATTTTCTTGCCATTCCCATCAGTGGGATGAACATACCCATCAATGACTAAGTCCCATAAATCAGCATCATAACCAAGGAAGAAACTCTCTATTCTGTCCTTCCAATAGTCAAATTTCTCCCCATTAAACATAGGGGGTTTTGTGCTGATTCTATCCCTTTCTTCATATCTGTTGTTGTTGTTAGATGTTGAAGTTTCAGCCATAATAACAACCAAGAATATATATCAAAGTTTTCTCACTAGATCTTTTCTATCACGGTGAAGTGGTAGCACACACACAGAACCGGAGCTCTGATACCAACTGAAGGTGAGAAAATACTTAGAAGGGGGTTGAATAAGTATATAGAAAATATTATTGCAATAAAAACTCAAAGATTTTTATCCTGGTTCGTTGAACTCAACTACTCCAGTCCACCCTATCAAGAGTGATTTGCCTTTCTCAACAAGGACTTAATCCACTATTAATCAACCTGATTACAATAGCAAGCACTAAGAGCAACTGTTCTTAGTCTTCTCAAGAACTACTGACCACAACTGGGTCTTCTCAAGGAACTCTTACAATCAATATGTAAAACTAAACAAGTGTTAGAATGCTTCTAAGTAAGCTATATCACAATTGTGATTTACACTTAAGTTTAAGAACTATGAAATAAATTCAGCAAAGAGAATAAATTGTATGAGAGCTTTTCTTTGAATTTCTTTCAATTATCGTCAACTGAAGAAGAGAGTTGGAGACTTGCTTTTATAGGCTTGAAGATCCAAGACGTTGCATGCTTTGAAGACCGTGTCTGCAAAGTAGCTGGAACCTTTTTGTCTTCACATCACTTGACATTTCCTAGAAGAAGAACGTTCAGAGAAATCCTTTTTGCCTGAGTTCTTGTGTCTAGCATAAATGAGGAAAGAGTCGTTTGGTCTATCCAACGGACATAACTTTGAATTCTTCTTCAACAAGTTTCTAATACTCGGCAAATAACATCAGAGCATTGAGTGATCAAAGTCTTTGATGTTCATCAGAGTTTGCTGAATCAGAGCATTGCAGCAAGTGTGCTTCAGCGTGTAATTTCATAAGAGCAGAGTTTTAGGAATCAGATCCTCAGTACTGACAGCGTAGTACTATCAGAGTCTTCTGAAATAAACTAAGCTTGAAACTCTTCATACAAAGTCTTCAATGCTTCAGATGCTTCTGCTTCAGATCCTTCTGTAGCTTCTGATTCAGAATCTTCTGTAGGCAGCGTTCAGATACTTCTAAGAGATGCTTCTGACGCTTCAGAGCCTTGAATAAATCCATGTTCAGATCTAATTTGCTTTCAGAATAATATTCACTTTAATATCTGCAACAAACATACTTGAACAAATTTTAGAGTATATAATTTCTTAATACAAAATTTCGTAAGAGTTATCATCAAAATATAGAGATATAATTAAGAATCAATCTGTGTTCTAACACACTTCACATCGGACTACCAAAAGACTATTATAACCACCCTCTTATATGAACGTGACATTGAGTCACGCTCAAGTATGATTTGTTACACACTAGCAAAAATCCACTCTAATCTCGTGCTGACTTTAGTGTTCAAGGGTGTTAACCATTTTTTGCATGCACTCTCTCTGAACATCAAAAAATGGTTTACTCTAGTGATCTTCAACATGCCAAATTTTCTTGTTATTAAAGTCTAATGGTTTGACGTTAACAACATTTAACGTGGAATTCTAAACTTAAGCTGAGTTTCTATATTATTCCATATGAGAGACGTGTATTAAAAGAAATTTCTAAATGAAGATGACATTTAAGAAAAAAATCAAAGAAGGGAGTAGCATGGAAAGTTCCCTGATAAGACTGACTCAAACCAAAATCATTTTTTAAGCTGCAGTGATTACTTTGATCTGAATTTAGAAAAGCATTACTCATGCATAGTCTTCCATTGACTTTTCTCTATTCAAACATTTTAGTATATTTATCATAAAAATAATTTACTTAGAGTAACTGGTTCAAAGTACTGATGTACGTAACAAGTTACTCGAGGTCTATTACCTGTATATGTAAGTCCTCATGATTTTGAAAGGAACCATAGGAAAGTTAAAAAGATGAGGCTTATTAATACTCATGCACAAAGTCAATGACTCAATTTTATGACACTCTTGGTTGCTGAAACATTTGTGAAATGGGAAGGAGTTATTCATTGCAACTCATTATCTGCTTCAATATTGTTTCCTACTTGTTGGCATGGTCAAGAATGCAAACAAGCCACTCCTTAGTGCCAAAAAGTTGTACTAATGTGAGCATAGGTGTTGTGCTTAATTTGGATTCATTAATGGGAAAACAACAGAAGATAGCAATGGAAATAGCAGTGGAAGAGTTCAACATTAACCAGTTGAGTTCTTCCAAGATGGATTTGCAGATAAAAGACTCGCATGGAAATTCTGCTCAAGTAATTGCAAGTGGTAACATTCCTTCCAACTTTTTGTCATGTTAGAGCATATAGAATCACATTATTTGTCTCTCTCTCATGTTGAACGTGTTTTTCTTTAGCTCAACTTCATCCATATATAGGGGTGTGCAAAAAAACCGGTTCACAAGAACCAAATTTAAAAATATGATGCACCGATTTCAAAAGTCCATATTATTTGGTTTAAAATCTAATCCAAATTCATTTTATTAAAACCATTAAAAACCGGTAACCACTTTTTAAAACCATGGTTAATCCACTTTTCAAACTCTTTATCTTATTTTTGTTTCATGATTATAAATAACAATTAAAATAATGTATATGTAATAAAACTTTTATATATATATATATATATATATATATATATATATATATATATATATATATATATATATATATATATATATATATATATATATATATATATATATATATATATATATATATTAAAACAAATAATTTACTTTTACTTTTATATATATCATAAATAAATCATAGTATTATAATCATATTTCTTGACTTTGAATATAAAAAAAAATAAAAAAAAGTATTATAAAAATAATAAAGAAGAATTTATGATATAAAATGTCCGGTTTATAAGTGAAAATTACATTATGACACTGGGTGGGGCTCGCATACTACAGAGATATTACTCGACTTATATATTTAATTAATAAAATGGAATGTTCTAGCTTCTCGAACGATTATAGTAGAGTACCTTTTATCTTTATCGTTTATTTTTACTTTTAATTATTAAAATCCAAATATACACGTGATTAACTGAGAAAACTAAATTTATGAAACTGGTCTATGGTTATAAAAACTATTTATGTGCTATGGTGCAAATTTTAATCTACAATTTTTACTATTTAGTGATAATTTTATCGTTAAATTCTTTAGAATGATAAAGTTATTTTTAGGCGGATGTATTTTATTTAGATTGAGGTTAAATTCTTTAGTGATAATACTATTTTGATATGAAATCCTCTCTAAATTGATTTTTTTTTTTAAATTGGTTTTTTTTTTTATAAAATAGATTTTAAAACTGAGCATGTGATCAGTCCGACCCACTCCCTTTCATGGATGATGCGGTAGGACACATCCTAAGCAAGTGGAATAAAACTCTGTTAAAGAATAACTGAATTTTTCGTTGGACTGATCCACTTACATAATAGAGTGACTCACTCCAGCTATATAATATAGTGACTCACTCCAGCTATTACTTTAACCAGACATACCCGGAAGACGTGTAACAAGTTTTATAAGTGTGAGAATTAGTCTCCTCAGTGACTCCTGCATCAGAGTTTTCATATATAAATACTTAGATAAGCACTTGAATAAACCATTCATCTTAACATATCATAATAAAATAAATCTTCTTGTACATCTTACCGTGGACAAGGTAGTATCTATTGTACTCACTGCAAGTATAGTAGGTGCCTATCGTGGGACTCAAAAAAACTAACTTTGACCACACTCTTATCTGAAACTCTTGTCGGTATGATCGTTGTTCCACAATGGTGAGACATGGCGCCAACAACAACAACAACCAAGAGTCCATAATGGAGATGCAAAACCCTATGGAATAATTATGTCGCTATAGTGAAAACTTGCAGGAAACCATTTTGCATTATCAACAACAACGTCAGCATAAGGTCTACCAGTCAAAGGGTATAGAGATTCAAGTTGTCATCACTTGTAACCTTCGATGGAAAAAGTGACCCACTGAAGCATATTAGTGCCATCAATACTCAGATGGAGATTATAGACACCATCGACTCCATAAAATGTAAACTCTTTTCCGAGACATTTAAGAAGAAGGCGCTGAGACGGTATATGAACCGACCTAGGTTCTCTGTGAGCATCTACCAAGACCTCTTTAGGAAGCTAGTTCACTAATTCTCTACAAGAAAACATCGGAAGGTCTCAACGACCGATTTGTTCAATATTCGCCAATGACATTTTGAATCTCTGAGAAAATACCTAACCAGGTTCAACAAGGTTACCATCAAAGTGGTCTACCCCAGCCAACAAATGTTCGTGGAAGCTTTTCAGAATTGACTCAAAGCCCGTTGTTTCCATTGAAGAGGTTATGGTGCATGATGAATATTATATAAAGGGTGAGGAAAACAACACCAAAAAAAAGAATAGGGATGTGGATGAGTGTAGCGCCAGAGGATCTAAATCCTCCATCAGCGTTGGATTTATTTCACGTCACTCATTTGTGACATGGTTGTGGATTTATGTGCTTGCACATACAATTGTCTACAATTGTTAGATGATTTTGTTGGTTTTGATTATGGCTACACCACATGTCAAGTGATATTTTGTGAAGTCTTTGTTTATCAAGATGTTCTCTGTGAGATCAAAATGTTCTTTGTGAGATCAAATATAAAGCCACGTCAACAATGACAACACTTAAGGTCAAACGGCATTCGATGAAGTCTTTCTTGATATTTATCCAATAACCTTTGATGATGGCACCAATCAAGAATTTATCTCAAGCCCTATCAGTTAGAATATACAAGTTTCAGTTGAAGTGATAAGTAAAAGAAGAGAGAAAGTGTAAAAGTTGGTATAATCATGCGTTTAACGTGTGTCTGAGTGATCGATTTAATATAAAGGTATAAGAGTAATTCTCAATATACTAAGGCAACTCGCACACGCATTCTCTTTAAAATGTTTTAAAGTCTCTCTTATTTGATAAAACCCCTGAAAAATGTTTTTATATGCATCCTTAATTAATTATTGACTTGTTTTATCAATTATGAGACTTTTTCACTAGTTAATCAATTACTAGATTATTGTTAATCGATTAACATATTTTTAATGCCTCTGATCGATTAGATTAGAATTTAATGGATTAATAAAGGCGTAATTCAAAAACTTTTCATATTAGAAATGTCAAATCAATTAATAGGTAGGGTTAATCAATTAAGACATTAAAAGTGCTCATAGATCATTTCCTTTTTGAGTAAAGTCTTTTCCTATAAATATAGGGATTTCCCTTCATTTCATTTTACACTAGAATTCGAATTTGAAATCATTCTTTCTCACTTTCTACTCTCTTCTTTTTAATTTTCTAATTATTCACTAAAGTTGCCTAATGTCGAGAGAGTAAAAAATATTTATGAGATTTTTGTTTTACCGGTGTTGTGCTTATCTTGCACTTTACTCAAGAGAATGTTGTCTCTTGTGTAATATCTTTAAAAGAATTATTTTTTTTTTGTTCTTGAGATTAAATCCAATGACAATATTTGTTTGGTTCGTGCTTATCTTGCACTTTACTCAAGAGAATGTTGTCTCTTGTGTAATATCTTTAAAAGAATTATTATTTTTTTTGTTCTTGAGATTAAATCCAATGACAATATTTGTTTGGTTCGTGAGCTCAACATGTGAAAAGCTTTTGTTTGGTTCTCGAGATTAACTAGTGGAAGTATTTGTTTGGTTTAAGAGCTTAGTCTGTGAAAAACTTTTTTTTAGTTCTTGAGATTAGTCTGTTAAAATCTGTGTTTGGTTATTGAGTTTAGCCTGTAAAAGACTTTGTTTGATTCCTGAGCTCAACATAATAAAAGCTATGTTTGGTTCATGAGATTATCCCATTAAAATATCTTGTTTGGTTGGGGGATTAACCAGTGTAAAATCATTTATTTGGTTGTAAGAAGGTCCATGGACACGGGCTGTGAAAAACTCACATCTTTATTTAGTGAAACTCTTAGGAGTAGATCAAGTGGTTAGCCCGAACTTGTATAAATATCTAGTGTTTGTTATTTTTACCTTATATCTTTATTTTATTTTTGCTATATTTCTCTCTTCATATTTTCTCAATTCTTTCTTTTTTATCTCTTCTTTATTCTTTCATTTTAACTGTTCTGCTGCATAATCTCTGTTTTATAAAATTAACTCAAATGTTTTTATAACTTTAATGTTTTTATGATTGGACTTCGATTTTTTATCACATAATTCACACCGCATCCGCTTTTATGTTTGGAGTTACTTGGTCAATGACGACCTTCAAACCCACTATGAAGCCATAAAGATTTACATGCCATTTAACACCAGGTGAGAGAAGATTTGGTGTGAAGTACTCCACACAAACGTTATATCACCTTCTCCAACTCCTAAGTGGTAATTAATAGGGAATGAACCAAATAAGTGTTGTTATATCACCTTCTCCAACTCCTAAGTGGTAATTAATAGGGAATGAACCAAACAAGTGTTGTAAGTACTGCAATGTAAAGGGTCATCATAAATATGAATTTCATTAGCTGAAGAAGGAGATAAAACTCCTCATCGATGAAGGATGTATGAGAACATATATTCAGGGAACCACACAATGTTCTGTCAAGATATCTTTGAATTCTGTCAAGATATTCAAATGTGCTTGAATCCACACCAAGTGTTAGTCCAGGGTCAAAGAAGATAAATTCTCAGGACTCACGCTAACGAGAAGATGGATAGAAGTGAGTCCAGAAAAGTGTCTGACCATCGTCTATATGAGGACCCCGATCACAATCAAAGAAGGAAGATCATTCTACTTCTTCACCACCCTGAAAAAGAAAGAAAATTTTGAGTGGACCGAAGAGCGTGAGGAAGCCTTTTCTAAACTGAATCATTTAGTTGTGCCTGCCTCGATCTTAGTTCTCCCAATAGAGGGGGCAACCTTATTTTCAAACTTGTTAGTGACAGATAAGGTTGTGAGCTCGGTGCTAATCCAAGAACAGGAAGGAAGCTACTAACCAGTTTACTTTGTCAGTAAAGTATTCAAAGAAGCATAGTTGAGATATCAGAAGATGGAAAAGTTGGCAATAGCGGTCGTAAAAATGGAAATGAATTTAGGCCTTACTTTCACGGACACAAAGTCATCATGAAAACGAACTACATGGTTCTTCAGGTATTGAAGAAACTAGACATGGCCAAAAGGATGGTTTCATGTTCTATCGAACTATTAGAGAATGAAATTGCCTTGGTATTAATGGAGATGCATAAAAGTGGTTTTGGGAGTCACATTGGAGGGAGGACTAAAACTAGAGATGACAATGTTGAGTCTAAAATTGATTCTGAAGAAGATAGAAATATTGAAGTTGATGTAAGATATAGAAATAATTTAGTATATACAATTATTATTATTATTATTATTATTATTATTATTATTATTATTATTATTATTATTATTATTATTATTATTATTATTATTATTATTATTGAATCTACTCATATTCAAGAGTCTAATCTAACACCAATATGCTTTTATATAGTTATGGATCTCTCACAGAGCAACCAAGTGCAAGCGATCATAGGAACTATCACACACAATGAAGCAACATTTGCAAGTGAATTCAGTGACACCATAAACACCATTCCTATCATGTCTCTAACTTCATTTTCAACCAGACCAGAACTATTATCTCCTAGATTGCCACATTTCATCCAAGTAGGTGATGATATTAACCTTCACATGAAATGTATATCAGCAATTGTAGGAGAATTCGGATGGAAAAAGGTGACAGTAATTTATGAACTTAATAACGACTTTTCATCTGATCCAGGGATGCTACTTAGCCTCTCTTATTCGCTTAAACTAGTTGGTTCTGATATTGATAACCATTTAGGTTTTCCTTCCTTATCCACTCTTTCAGACCCAAAAACTAGAATTGAAAATGAGCTTAATAAGCTGAAAAAGAAGAGAAATAGGGTCTACCTGATTGTTCATTCTTCTTTAGAGCTAGCTAACATGCTTTGTGAGAAAGCAAAACAAATAGGTTTGATGGAAAAAGGTTCTGTCTGGATTATCCCAAATGAAGTTGCTGGCCTTCTTGATTCGGTTAACTCTTCTGTTATCTTCAACATGCAAGGTGTAGTTGGATTTAAAACACACTTCATTGAAAAGAGTGAGGCTTTTAGACAGTTTAAGTTCAAATTCCAAAGAAAGATTGCTCTGGAATACCCTGAAGAAGATAACATAAATCCAAGTATTTTTGCACTTCAAGCATATGATGCAACTAAGGCTATTGCTAAGGCTGCAAATAAATCATTACAAGGAAAATTTGAAACACTAAGTGGAAAGACTTTCTCAAAGAATGGACAATTGTTGCAATCACAAGCTTTCAACATAATTAATGTGATTGGGAAAAGTTATAGAGAAATGGCATTTTGGTCTTCAGCACTTGGTTTTTCCAACAACATTGTTAGCACAAACAAAGATGATTCTAATGGAGTTTTCAAAACAGTTTATTGGCCTGGAGAAATGCAATCAGTTCCGAAGGGTCACAATAATGAAGAAAGGTCGTTGAAAATAGCAATACCTTCAAATGGCGCTTTTACTCAGTTTGTGAATGTGGAATATGATCGGGGAAACAATGAACCTACGGTCACTGGTTTCTCAATCAGTATCTTTGAAGCAGCTGTTAAACGGTTACCTTATGTTTTAAATTACAAGTTTTGTCCCTTCAATGGGACATATGATGAAATGGTTGATCGTGTCTACAATAAGGTATGGTAACTGCTAACTAGTTTATCGTTGCTTCTGCTTAACACAAATCTAACATTTTGTTTCTGATGCAGACATTGGATGCTGCGGTTGGTGATACGTCAATAATGGCATATAGATATCATTTAGTGGAATTCTCACAACCTTATATTGAATCTGGTTTACACATGGTGGTTACTGAACAACCAGCAAAATCAAAACAAACATGGATGTTTTTGGCTGCCTTTACAAAAGAGATGTGGTTCATGATGACAGCTATGCATGTTTTTGTGGGATGTGTTATTTGGTTGATTGAAAGGGAAGTAAACGAAGATCTAAGGGGATTTGGGTCCATGCTATGGTTTTTAGTCACTGTACTATTTTATGCACACAGTAAGTCCTCTAACACGACAATTTTGTAGGGTTGAGTTACGCTTAACTAGTAGTTTTCAAAAGCATAACCTAATTCGTTGCACATTTTCAATATGCAGGAGAACCAATAAGAAGACCCTTAGCTCGAGTTGTACTGACACCATGGTTATTTGCTATTTTCATTGTGACAAATAGTTTCATAGCAAGTTTGACATCTATAACTATTTCACAAGTAAAGCCATCTGTGTTAGATATACAGACCCTTAAAGAAAGAAATTCCCCAATTGGCTGCGACGGAAATTCCTTTATTGTCAAGTATTTGACTGAAGTACTAAAATTCAAGCATGAGAACATAAGGAAAATAAATTCCATGAGTCACTACCCTGCTGCCTTTGATAACAAGGAAATAGAAGCCGCCTTCTTCGTCGCGCCTCATGCTAAAGTCTTTCTTGCAAAGTACTCGTGTAAGGGCTTTATCAAAGCAGGGAACACTTACAGGCTTGGTGGCTTTGGTTTTGTGGGTTTCTCTCCTTTCACTGTCACTGAATTTTTGACATGTTTGGTAGAAGTGAAATTGGGGTAATTAGATTAATATTTTAGACCCAACAGATGTTTCCGTAAACTAAATCTAACATTTAAACACTCACTAAGTTACATGACATTACACACAAGCTTTTAAAAAATGGTTGATTACCATAACTGCGATCGCATTCGCTGTATTTAACCACATTTTTCTACAATATAAAGAACTAGTACTTTACCTGCAATTTAAAACCTTACTATACATGGTTTTCTTAATTCTTCAAAAACTGATTAACTTTTGTGCTACATTGTGTGGTTTCAAACCATAGGTATTTCCAAAAGGTTCAAGTCTAGCTGCCGAAATATCAGAGGCATTGCTGAGTATGATAGAGAGTGGAGAAACAGAACAACTAGAAAAAGAAATGTTGAATGAAATAGAAAATGGAAGCAAAACCAATTGTTCTGATTTAGAGAGCAAGGGAAAACATAATTCATCGATAGGCCTTCTGCCTTACCTTGGTCTGTTTTCAATCTGTTCTACTATTGCTATTCTTGGTTTGTCATATAACATGATTTGTTGGTTAGTGAAGAATGTAGAAACTTTGACAAGCCACGCAGTTTTAACATTGACACAAGTATGGAGAATATGGAGATGGACAGCCAATATTTTTGCTCGGTTCTGTTCAAAACTGAAATCAAGGATCATGAGAAGAGTAAGCAGCTGCACAGAAACAAGAAATGCAGAAGAGAATGTTGCAAATAATAGCCAGCAAATTCCAGTGGTGGTTGAGCTTGTTGATACTGTACTGGCTGCTCGTGCTTCATGAACTATACATTATGTTCATACTGCTGTAAAAATTAGTCTATTACTGCCAAAATTTTAACATTTTGGATACTCACTTTGCTTAGATACTATAACAGGTGCGATTGATGTTACGTAATGACTGGTCATAGTAACCTTCTTTCAAAAGGAAAACAAATAATCCGTATCGTGTCCCAAAAATTGGAAGCAAATTGATATGAGCACCTTGATGATTACAACCTACGACAAACTTAATTTCGTTCTCCATGTTTCTCCAACAACCTTTCTGGGTTGTGGATTATCCGGTCCTCTGTCCCTCTGTCCTGATGTAAAGTATAGCCATCCATCCCAAAATCCAGCTAATGTTGTTTTCACTCGGTATGGAAGTTTTCCTATCACTGACCATTTCTGCAATCAATAGTAAAACCATTTAGGAACTGAACATAAATCAGAGGTATTTTACATAGACCAAAACTATATGTAAAAAGCAAAACAGTACCATAGAGTCTAAGTTAAATTGGAAGACCTCTCCAATCAGCATCATCCTTTTCGTAACTGGGTGCTTTTCTGTTGTACCTCCGGTAATAATGATTGAATTGTTGACAATTACCCATGCACACTCTATATGGGAGTCTGGCTTTGGCATAGGTGGCAAAACTTTCCATTTCATTTCATCATCCAGCATATAAACATCTCCATAGACCACCTGAAATTTTATAGAGTTTAAGGCCACAAAACAAAAGCATTGCACAAAAATTTAATATTAAGAATTCAATGTGTGCCAGTCTCTCATGTATATTAGGTATTTTTTTCCAAATGAGTGGGAACTTTACACACACCTTGTGCACCAACCACTTGCACTAGACCCCAATGGTATATCATATATGGTGTGACAACTGACAAAAGAGGTGTAATTATGAAGAAGATTATATCTATCAAGTTCAATTTTCTTTTTCATATCTTTGAATTCAACTATCTAAATTACAATATGCAACAGAGAACTCATTTATGCAACTAATAACCAAAGAAGATAATACCTCATGTCTGCGTGAACACTTGAATATTGGTGAACCTGGTTTAGGCATGAAATCACCCTCTTGTCCACCGATAACATAAAGGCGATCATTGACCACAATGCAAGCCCTATACCAAATAAGGCAAAAGTTAGATGAAAGTCCAACAATTTCCTTTCACAGACAATGAATATTGCATCACTTCTCAAGTAATCCTTGAAAAGTTTCCTAGGTTTGTACTTTGTAGAGACCCAAGTTTGGTTTTCTTAAAACATGGATTTCTATTTAAATATTTAAAAGTGTTCTTTCATTAAAATCATCGGTAGAAGATACCGTGGTATATGTGCATCAACAAAATATCAAATCAAAATCTCAACCAATTTTCCCATTATATAGAGTAACATAGTTATCAATGCGAGCTGTATCTTGATTTGATACAAAACTATATCTAACTGATACGAGTCACTAACTAGTGTATATCTATTTCAAACATTAATTTCATCTAGAGTTCCGATATGTTAATGAGATTCCATTCACTATTCAGAAAGTAGGTCGTTTGATTCACGATTTGAAGTCAAACTTATAGTGTCTTGTATTGTATGAATTTAATGAGATCAAACATTAAGGTTAACCATTGCACAGGCATAAAGATTTTCACTAACCTATGCGGTCCACCACGTGGAATAGGAATTTCAGTCCGCCATTGTTTCTCCAAAGCTTTCCCATCCTTTACCGCCAGACTCCAATGATCCAAGGCAGGTGTATGGCGATTCTCCTTGCCACCACCCATGACATGGAGTCTTCCCCTCCACAATTGAGTTGCAGGAGCATACCTGAAAACTCCAATGTCTAATGAGATGACATTATAGAATAGGATAATACAATAATTCGAATTGATACCTTGGGAACGGCAATGGAGGCAAATGATCCCATTTCTTTGTTTTGGTATCTAAGACAAAGACGGTGGAAATAGATCCTCTGCACTGTGGGCCATACTGTCCAGAGACTATATATATAAACCTCCCATCAGTTGCAACTCCCAAATGTGAATGAGCCATTTCTTTTGGTGTATCAAACTTATCTACCCACTTATTGGTCCTGAAATCAAACACATCAACATGAGAGTGCACCTGCAAATGTGTATGCAAATGTGTAAGAAACCAATAAACAAATCATCACAGAGTCAGTAAGAAAATAATACTAACATGATCAAGATTGGCGTATCCTGAAAAGACATAAAAAAGATTATGAATCTGAATAGCGTAACCATCTAAACGAGGGACAGGAGCGGAATCCATTTGCTCCCAATTCCATTGAGGAGCGGGTAAATCCGCGAACGTAGCAGAAAGAAATCTCTGGGGAGTTTTGTGTTGTGTTCTGGTGGTGCTGTTAGGGATATCAATGAGCCAATTGGAAGTGACTGATAGGTGAGAGGAAGAGTGAAAGATGTGGTTACCAATGAAAGCGATGGCGATGAATGTTGATAGAGAAAGGAAGATGATGGTGATGATTTTGGTGGAGAGTGTGCGTTTGGCCATTGGTTGGAGATTGTATGAATGGTGAGAAATGTGTTAGCCATTTTTATTTATTGTTGTTGTTTGGGGGAAACTGTGGGAGATGGAGGATGAGAATTCAGAAGGAGAAAGGAAGGAAGTATTGAAACAAAACAATGGTTGCGCGCCGGTGGTTTTCTTAAATCCACACGCACAGCCTTCATTTTTTTCGTACGCAACTTCTTCCCAGATTTAAATTTATTTTTTATTTGCGTCTCTCCAAGAGCTCACTTTTTCCCTACATATATTATGGGCTAATTGTGCAAATTGAATATAACAAAATTTATGGGCTAATTGTGCAGTGATGATTTCTTAGACTTTTTTTTTTTATGTTGTTTACAAGTTTATGTAATAAGTAGTGATTTGTATCATAACCAGAATTAGTGTTGATGGATGACGTGGGACTCTGAAATTGATGATATAGACCTTCGATATATTGGCACAAGATGGATCAATTAGGTTAGTATTTCAACATTCAAGTCAGTTATTGAGTTTAATGTGAGTATAGTGAAAAATGAATATCAGTTAAGTGTATTTTGAATCTCACGTGTGCTGACTATATACGTTGGATAATCTTGATTGGGGCGTGTGTAGTTGGGTCTTCATGCAAGGCATTTATCTGGCACTGAACAGTTGCCCCTAAGGTTTGTTGAATGTGTGCTAGCCAAAAAGTCTTTCAAAATCGTGGTCGACAACTAGTGATTGTGTCTGACTGTTTCCTGCGATTTCGACATACACAAATATTAGAAATAAGGCATAGGATTCAAAGATACATTATGAAGAAGAATGTATTGATTTCGACAAAACAGTGATAAGAACATTTTGACACATGATCTGTTTATCAAGGAAGTTATGATCTAGAACTTAGAAATAGTTTTGGTTAAACTAGAGTTCGACGAAGCTTACCTGGAGTAACGTTCGACAGGTGCAATTCAAAATAAGGCTGATAACTATTTTTTGACCTTATCGGTTTTCAAGACACGTGGAGAGTTTTAAGCAGCGAAATGCATGCATATTGAAGACGTGGCGTTTTCTGGCGAGAAGACTGTGTTAGATAGCGGTTATTTTTGAGTTAGTATAAATAGAGTATTAGCAGTTAGGATTCGGGGGTGTTCAAACTTGTACAAAAAAACTCTAAATTTACTCTAAGTGCCTGTGCGTGAGAAATGAGTGTTTTTGAGTGAAAATGTACGTGTGAATACCATATTTTACATTTTTTTACCAGATTATTTAAGATTCTTCTTGTAATTTATATTTGCTGCAATTTACTTTAAAGTCAGTTTCGACATTTAAGATCTTGTCATTTACTTTAAGGTCATTTACTTTGTAATATGTACTTCTGCATTTCTTTAAAGAATTGCAACGCTTCATTAACAACTTTGAAGAACATTGCCTAAATGTTCATAATTAACAAACCTAGAAACTAAATAACAACACATGTCCTAGGATCAATCTAGTCGATCCTGTAAGTAACCAAAAGTTTAATAAATTTGGAAGACTAGTATTTGTTTACCAATTTCGACGGTAAACAAATTGGCACGCCCAGTGGGACCGGTGTTGTTAGTTAGAATTTGTGAAAAATATTTAGAAGTTCTTCATTTCTGATTTTATTTAACTTCATTGCATGAGATTAAGAAGTGGTAAAATAATCATTAATAACGAAGAAATGCCAAGAAGGAGACGTGTAACGATGGTGAATCCGCCAAACAATAATGGAGAACCATACCAAGAGGGAAACTACGGCCACAACGTCTATGTCCGAAGTAATTTAATCTACGGCAAGTACGACGACCATACCGTCGAATGCTTACAATGGACCAATTTTGATGGTCGCGAACAGCCATATGGCATGCCTTTTGTATCTGGATTCACAATGCCTTTAAATGGTCGCGAACAACCATATGGCATGCCAACTTCGATGATGGCGAATCTACATAATGCAACTGCAGCGTTCGATCACCTAGTGATGAACACGTTTTCGTCTATTCAAGGGTCTGGATTTACTGTTAATAATATGGGTCGAAATTATCCACTCCCAGGGATGGAATTCTCTACCCAGATGCCCAATTTTATTATGAATTATGTAGCAGTTTTGAGGCAGCAAATGGACGTAAGTAACCATGATATGGTCCATATGCTTGCCCAACATATGGGCACCATATTTAATCCTTTGATTTAAAATACCACCCAAATGAATCAGCAATTGGCAGCGCAGATGACTCGAATTGCAAATTTTTTTGGAGTTCCTCAAGCACCTCGACAGATCCGAAGGGAGTTAATAGTCGAAAACCAGAGGACAATCCTTGAAGAAGATCCTACAATTAACCAAGCCCAGCAAAACGCGCCCCATGTCGATATGGTTGATCAAGGAATTAGAGTCAAACCTCCTAGGGTCGAACAACCAGTTCCAAGGGAGCAGGAACCAAGGGTGGTGATAGTTAATAGGAATCAAGACGCGAATGAAGTTGTACATCAAGTTTAAAATGATGGAATGGTAGTGATAACAATTTGGCTTCCATGGTCGAAAGGATTATGGCACGAAATAGGGTGAATGCTGGCCTCCATAAGCCAAATTATACTTCCCCATTATCTGATTATGTTTTACAAACTCAACTGCCTAGGGGATTAAAAGTCCCAAAGTTCACAAAATTTTCAGGAGATACTAGTGAATCAACTTTCAAACATGTGACGAGATATCTGACTGAAGCAGGGGATTTTGCGAATAACGAAAACTTAAGAATAAAATACTTCCCTGGTTCACTCACAAAATATTCCTTCACATGGTTCACTACACTCCTAGTGATTTTGGTTCATGATTGGACTCGTTTAGAAAGATTCTTCCCGTGAACAATTTTACATGGGGAAGTCGAAGATCAATCGGGAAAAATTGGCTAGTTTCACACCCCAAATTTTACCCCCTAGATTTCATAATCATTTGCATAATATTTTAGGTCAATCGCTGATGCATAGCTAATCAATTATCAAGATATGTTTGCGTTTTTTGTTCACCTGTGAATTAGAGTTTGCCCTAAGAGGCTCAAAGGGTTGATCAGTAAAGATTTTTGATGGATCATCAATCAAATAAGTTCTAATACACTTAAAAGACCTCCCTTTATCAGATATCAAATTCAAATTGGCTTCACTACAAGTTATCCAAGATCCAAGTTCATTTGGCCATATATTAGGGTTTTGTCAATCAAAGTCAACTGATGTCGTAACCCGAAATTTGACATCCCCTCTTGCCTTTTACATAAGCATGTGCATTCGCATCGTTGGCATACGCATTCACACTTTTTCTCTGTGATTGTTGTTGCAGGAATATTCAGGTTTTCTAAAGCTCGATTAATCACATCCTCTTAAAAATATCACATCACCAAAACAAGCACAAAATGAAGGTTTCTATGTCTATTCATCAAAGCAAAAGGTCGAAAGTCGAAACCATGGCCATAACACCATTTTGCAAGCAAAATATGCAAATTTTGCATGTGGTAATCGGTTACCACTTTAGGGTAATCGGTTACCCTGTGCAAAAATGCAGTTTTGCTGCATTTTGTGTGACAACACTTTCACTCTACCATTTTGGGGTCTACGTTGTTCTAGCATTATGTGGAACATTCTAGACATCTCTAGACACTTCAAGACCTTTCAAGATACTTCAAGGTATTTGCTCCAATACATCAATTTGGATTAAGACCACCATGTCGCTTCATTCCCAAGCATGTTAGCCCTTATATTCAAGTTTGCATTGGGATGGTCATCGAGTCAACTACCTAACTAACTGAGTTAACCTCCAACTCAAAGAGTTGAGGCTAACTAACTCCAAGGCAAATTCTAAGGCTACATCCAAAGCTCACTCCGAATCTAGCAACTCTGAAGCAAAAGTCTATATAAGCAAATCACCACCATTTCACAAGGAGGTTCAATCATTTTTCTCAATTTCCACATTCTTCATTCCCATTCTCTCTGAATTTTCTGCAACATTTTCACATTCATCTTCATCCTCTCCCAAAAACTCCTCACAAAAGCTCAATTTCCACCATTAGAGTGTAACAATCTTCGCATCGAAATTGTTATTCTCTTGAGCTAAACCTCATTCCACCATATTCCTACTTGGATTTCTGGATTTACAGTAGATTCTTCCCCAATTCAAGTAATTCTCTCAAGCTTCTTCGGTGCAAATCGATATTCGAAGCATTTATCACATTTTTATCGATTTCGCTATGATTTGATCTCAAGCTTGGAATTCTCTGGTTTACTTTGCTTATTCTCATCACACATCGATAGCAACAATCACCAAGGCAATCCTCTGCCTTGTAGGTTGGTAATTCGCACTTGATTTACTGTTTTGATCACTCTCACGCATTTACGATGTAGTTCGATCATTTTTCGGTGTTGATTGATCATGTGATTATTTGATCTTTGATCTTCATGTTTAATGCTTCCAATTGATGTTTAACTAATGCCTAAGTGATTTTGAACTTCATTTTTCGTGCTCAAATGTTAATCATGGCATGTGGCTGATTGGATAAGTCTTTTGGTTGCTGAAAGTGTTTTTTCCAAAACCTGTTTCTGCCACAATCACAGTGGTAACCGGTTACCTATATGTGGTAACCGGTTACCATGCACAATTTTCACGTGATTTTGCCATTTCTTAAGCAGGTAACTGATTATCTGCATGTGGTAATCGGTTACCACAGTGACAGCATGTCATTTTTGCCTATTTTCAAGCTTGTTTGCTATCCTTTCCTCATGTAACTTCCATGGCTTGATATGATTGGTATATATAGATGTTTCATGAGTTATTCACCTTTTGTTTGAAGCATGTATGCAAACTTTCAATATGCGATTTTTTTTATTCTCGATTATTTGCATTTTTGACACTTGTATGATCATGATCATTCTTGTACATCCTTTGATCACATGCTACATGATTCGTGATGCATACTAAATCACATGTGGTATTGTTTTACACTTCTATTCATGTTTGCATCAAGTTTGTTTCTCATTAGAATGAGCTTAATCTTGTAAAATCAATAATTCGTCCTTTGCTTCAACGATTTTTCATCCCTTTGGAAAATTGTTAGCATCTTCCCCTTTTGATTGATTAATCGAAACTTCATTTTGATTAAGTTGATCCTTTCTTTTGTTTCTTCTCCTTTGGATCGTTTAGAGTTTTATCTTTCTCTTTGTTAGACGATGGTGCAGATCTAGAAGGGGGGTTAAATAGATCGCTTGCTTAAAAGAGTCGGCGCTACCAATAAAATTGGTTTTTAAAATTTGTTTAATAGCGGAAGCGGCCGAGGAACTATACCCGTCTAAAACGAATGGTTACTAGAAAACCGGATATGTGTTAAGCCTATGGAATCGGATAAACGAGATATGAGAATCACTATGTTAATCACACTTTTAATTTGATTATGCTCACTATACGGTGTGACTAGTTCCAATGCCTTTAAAATATTAACACTATGAAAAGACAACACACAAGGTTTTTAGTTCACACAATTTATCAAACACTTGGAGTGCAGAGCACTACAAGTGAGTTTTGTTTTGAGAGTTAGGTGCTCAAATTCCCTCTTACAATCAATGATTGTACTAGGTTCAAAATCAGTTTTACACACCTCAATTCAGAACTAGATTGATATAATTGTTTGCACTAAAAACACCAATATTAAGCAATATAAACGTAAAGCAAAAGACACAACCATTTGTTGAGTCAGTTCCCCCGTCGTCCTCGCTCGGGGTACGTCTACCCTTAATTCTAACAATAGAATTGAGACCTGTTAATAGATAGATATAACATGTTGGTCAAAGTTTATACAAGAAGCGAATAGCTATCAAACAAACGAACACTATTGTTGTTGTAGATCCTATTTCTTCTTACCCTTTGATTCAAGTTGAATCAAGTACTTCGACAACTGTGAATAAACCTCCGATTGCGGCACTCTCTTTAAACAACCCTCGGTCTTCAAAATCTGACTGGCTATATAGTGAGGCCAACTGATTTTAATCTTTTTCTTCAAAATGTAGATCAAATGTACCTCAGCCTGATCAACTAGCGAATATCCGCCTTTCTTTGGCCGCAAAATGTGTGCCACAATCCACTGTAAGATTCTATCCATTGGTTTCAACTTTCTTGTAGTGACAGTCTTGGGAAAAAGATCACTTGCCACAATATCATCCGCATAAGGTTTCTTCAGCATGGAGTTCAAAGCTTCTTTGAACTCGTAGCCAATGACAGTGTGAGTGTCTGTAGCCTTAATGATGGGCTCAGCAGATACTGGAGACATATTAAACAGAGTTTTCCAAACAGCATCGTTCACACGTACCTTTGTAGTTCCAACTTTCGTGTTGAACTTAAAACCTTGAAATTTTCCTTGAAGGTCAGTGTAGAATATCCTTACAAGGTCTTCATTGTACTTTGTATTGCACTCTAAGAAATTATTAAACCCTTGAGCATCAAGAAGATTTATCACATGTGGGATGTGCATACTCTCAGTAGACAGTCGGTAGTACGCATGCTGCTTTACGACAGATCACTTGCTGAAGTTTTTGTCATAGATCTCAGCAAATTCAGGAGGAACAAGGGACACAACAGTTTCCAGAAGAGTTGCAGATGATGGACCTGCATGGGATGAAGAAGCTCTAGTGGATCGTTTTCCGGTAATTCTGCGGGTGGACATTTTCACTTTCAAAGTTGAAGAAGAGGAATGGGTGATGAAGAGAGTACTTTAGAAGATAGAGAAATGATGATGATTTTACCTCTTTGTTGTAGATATTAGGTTTTGGGAAGAGAGGAAGAGGAGAAATAGCCTTGATGTAGGTTACAATTTACAATGCAAAGTGTCTTAATGAAATTGACTAGGAAAGAACAATATGATTAAATGAGAAATGAACAGTTTCAGCAGAAAATTTTTGACAAAATTCCCGCGATGCGTCGACCAGAAGGTCTATGCGTCAACACATATTGTGTTGAAAAAGAACATGTTTAAAATAGCAGGGGTGTGCATCGACCGGAGGGTCGACCTGAGCATACCCGTGTCTCAGGCAAAAAAATGTTCATTTTGTGAGTCGATCGCTACCCTGCATAGATCAACTCATGCAGAACAAAACCAGCAAAACTTACATTTTTGACTATTTTAGCATACATAAAGACATAAATAACAAGCCATAACATATTTCAAGCATACAAAGGAGTGAAATATATACAAACATGATATACATGACAATAATAACACATAATTTGATACATTTTATTTTGTGAACATGAAAGTTTTGAGGGATTCTAGTTGAGGAAGGATATTACCTCAGCTCCAAAAGTAACGAGATGCACTCACATATGGCTTTTAACATCTTCATTTGTTAGATAACAGATGGACAAAGCACATATAGATATAGATATAGATATATATAATATGCGAGAGATATTTCTACACACGATCTGAAATATCAAGAACATCGAGTTCCCGTCAGATATGAAAGAAAGGCTCAGTAGCAAGAGGTTTTGTAAAGATATCAGCAAGTTGATTTTTAGTGTCAACATGCTCAAAAACCACACCACCCTTCTCCACATGATCCCTAAGGAAGTGGTGTCGAATTTCGATATATTTGGTGCGTGAATGTAGCACAGGATTCTTGGTTAGATTTATGGCACTCGTGTTGTCACCAAAAATTGGAATACGCTCAAGTTTGAGATTAAAGTTGAGCAAATGTTGCTTAAGCCATAGGACTTGAGCACAACAACTGCTAGCCACAACGTATTCTGCTTCGGCGGTTGACAAAGCTACAAATACCTGCTTTTTGCTATGCCAACTAACCAAAGAGTTTGAAAATAAATGACACATGCCACTCGTACTTTTCCTAAAATCAAAACCGGAGAAACCAACCAAGGAGCAATCATTTCCCTTAGAATACCAGAGCCCGTACTTTGGAGTACCCGAGAGGTATCTAAGTATGCGCTTTACTGCTTTTAGATGGGATTCATTAGGAGATGATTGGTACCTATCGCACATACAGGCACTAAACATAATGTCAGGTCTAGAGGCAGTAAGATAGAGGAGAGATCCAATCATACCTCGATACTTTTTCACCTCTACATCCTTACCACTTTCGTATCGGCTGAGATTCGCACATGTTGGCATTGGTGTATCGATAGCTTTGGAGTTTTCCATGTCAAACCGCTTGAGAAACTCAAGACAATATTTCGTCTGGCTCACAAAGGTACCCTCTTGTAGTCGCTTAATTTGCAATCCGAGGAAATATGTGATCTCTCCTATCATACTCATTTCTAATTCTCCCTGCATTAAAGTAGAAAACTTCCTTACAAGATCCATGTTAGTTGACCCGAAAATGATATCATCAACATAAATTTGTACAAAAATTAAGTGTTTTCCTTGACGCTTAATGAAGAGGGTTGTGTCGACCTTTCCTCTTTAGTACCCTTGATCAAGAAGAAACTTGCTTAGACGATCATACCAAGCCCTAGGGGATTGCTTGAGTCCATACAAGGCACATTTTAATTTGTATACGTGATCAGGATACTCATGGGATTCAAATCCTGGAGGTTGGGCAACATAAACTTCTTCATTTATATAGCCATTAAGGAATGCACTTTCACATCCATTTGAAATAGCTTAAAAATTTCCGCACATGCGAAGGCAAGTAAAAGGCATTTAGCCTCGAGTCAGGCAACCGGTGCATAAGTCTCCTCATAGTTGATGCCTTCCTCTTGGTTATACCCTTGTGCGACTAAACGCGTCTTATTACATGTTATTACCCCGTTTTTATCGAGTTTATTCTTAAACACCCGTCGGGTGCCAATTACTTGATGGCCTCGCGGAGGAGGTACAAGGTCTCAAACCTCATTTCTCTTAAACTGATTAAGTTCCTCTTGCATTGATAGGAACCAGTGTTCAACGAGTAAAGCCTCTTTTGGGTTTTTAGGTTCTACCTGAGAAACAAAAGCGAAATGATAACAAAAATTACTTAGCTTTGATCGAGTCGTCACTCCCTTTGAGATATCACCGAGGATATTGTCGATGGGATGGTCTTTGGAGGACTTCCAAGCTGCAGGGAGATCATCTTTTTCAGATGGATGAACTTCCTCAGTTTCTTCATGGAGGTCATCTTTTTCCTCCTCAAATTTAGCTAGGTCAGGTTGATCAATTCCCGGCTCAACGCTTTTGAGTATGTCTTCCGAAGATACACCTGCACCATGAACTAAACTACCTTTTCCGAACATTTATCATATAAGAGTAATCAAATGTTACGTGAACAGACTCTTCGACAGTAAGTAATCTCTTGTTGTATATTCTATAAGCTTTACTTGACTGAGAGTATCCGAGGAAGATACCTTCATCTTCCTTGGAGTCAAATTTACCTAGACTTTCTTTTCCATTGTTTAACACGAAACACTTATAACTGAAGACGTGTAGGTGAGACACATTTGGCTTTCACCCTTTTAAAATTTCATACAGTTTTTTGTTTAGAATAGGGCGAATGAGCACCCTATTCAATACGTAACACGCCGTACTAATGGCGTTAGCCCAGAAGTACTTAGGTAACGCACTTTTATTGATCATAGTTCTCCCTAACTCTTCCAAAATTCGATTTTTGCGCTCCACAACCCCATTTTGTTGAGGGGTACACAGAGCGGAAAAGTTATGATCAATTCCATGTCTACCACAATATTCCTCAAACAGATAATTTTTTAACTCACCCTCATGATCACTTCTAATTAATATGATGTTTGTGTTTAAATTGTTTTGAGAAAGCTTAGAAATTTTTCAAAGGATGAGAATGTATCACTCTTGCTGGTCAAGAAGATAGTCCAGCAAAATCTAGAAAAATATCGACAATAAAAAAACCATAATAGTTACCACCTAGACTTTTAATTCTAGATGGCCAAAATAGATCCATATGGAGAAGTTTAAGAGTTCTCGTAGTTGAAACAACGTTTTTAGAGTTAAATAAGATTCTTGTTTTCTTCCCCATTTGGCATGCATCACATAAGTGATCCTTGGTGAACTTGATTTTGGGCAGGCCTATGACTAGATCTTTTGAAACTATCTTATTTAGCAAGTCAAAATTGACATGAGTTAAACGTTTATGCCATAACCATGAGTCTTCACTCATTGTCATGAGACATTTATCGCTAGTCAATGATACTTCATTCAAATCCAGCATATAGACATTATTTACTCTTAGACCATTAAACACATCCTTCATTTTATCATTGTGTTCAATTAGGCAACAATATTTTGAAAACTATACTTTGTACCCTTTGTCGTATAATTGAATAATGCTAATGAGATTGTGTTTAAGGCCCTCGACAAGCAACACATCAGAGATAGTAGTGGATGAGAGATTATCTATACTACCTTTTCCATGTATTGTACCCTGATTGTTGTCTCCATAGGTTACAAATCCCTTCTTCTTTGCCACAAAGTCAATGAAGAAAGATATGTCTCCTGTCATATGTGTTGAGCAGCCACTGTCGAGAACCCATCTTCTCTCGGTAGTCTCAAGACGTTGTACCTATGAACATAATTAGTAAGAATAGGTACCCAATTGTTTATTGGGTCCTAGGTTGTGAGTGAAAACATGGTCGCATTTAGGCAACCATTGATAAACCTCTTTAGGAACCAAAAACCTCCTACAACGACATTTAGCAATGGTGTGACCCTTCTTGCAACAATACAAACAAGAAAAGTTAACTTTTGTATCACTTTTGCTATCATGATTCTTTATAACATATGTGTATTTTTGATATGGATTAAACATACTCTTTCTAAAATGAGCTTTATTTATAGCAAATGTAATTTTGGGTTATAGAGCCTTGTTAAGTTTGGCCTTGAGATTTCTAACCTCATTTTGCCAAATGTAACAAGTATCACACCCGAAGTTAAAAACTCTCTTTCTTATTTCCTCACAATCCACTTTTGTACCTTCCACTATGGAAGCTTTTAATGCCTCTAGTTTCTTTTCGGAATCACGAATCTTTTGCTCTAGGTGAGCAAAGATTTGTTTATTTGAGGCAAGCCTTTTAAAAGCTTCTTTCGCTTCATAATGTAAGGTATTAAAAGTAGTTTGTAATTCAGAATGAGACAATTTAGAGGAATTATCATATTTCGCATGTCGTACCTTTTTCTTTTTGTTCTTTTGATGAGCGAAGAGACAAAGATTGATAGATTTGTCTTCTTAATTAGAGTTGTCATCCTCGGATGACTCGCTATCACTTTCCCAAGCGATATACGCTCTCCTTGGCTTAGCTTGCTTCTTATATGACTGACTTGTTTCCTTTCCTTTGTCCTTTTTCATCAAGGTACAATCCGGCTTGTAGTGTCCGGTCTTTTCGCAGTTATAACACGACCCTTTTGTTTTACTCCCTTTATTGTCGTTATTTTTAGAGTATCTTGATTGTTTTCGAAAGTTGACTAGATTTTTCTCAAAATGTTGGACATTTTTCTTCTTGACATAGCGATTGTATCGCTTCACAAACAGCCCCATATCCTCACTTTGTTCATCATCTTTGTCATCACTCGTAGTGTAATTACTAAGCTCTTTTGTATGGGACTTTGAACAAGAAGTCTTGAGAGCGATAGACTTCTTTTCTTTATTTTTCGTTTTCCCATTCTTTTCCTTTTTCTCATATTGCTCTAGACTAAGGAGCACTTGTTCGTGCTCTTGAAGCTTTCCAAACAATGTTGTAAGGTCCAAAATCATGAGATCATTTACTTCCTTTATGGCAGTTACCTTTGGTTGTCATTCCCTGTTAAGACATCTCAAGATTTTGTTAGTAGTAACATCATTGGCAACTGGCCTACCGAGTGAGTATAGTCTATTAATGAGATGAGTAAATCTCTTTTTCATGTCAGCAATGGTTTCCCTTGCTCCATATGAAAGAGATCAAACTCTTGAGTTAAGGTATTAATTCTCGCTAGTTTAACATCATTGGTTCCCTCATGGGCAACTTGCAATGAGTCCCACATAGCCTTTGTAGTTAAACAATGAGAAACCATATAGTATTTGTCAACTCCCAAGGAGGAGATCAGAATATTTTTGGCTTTCCAATTGTAATTATACTTATTCTCGTCATCATCATTCCATTATACTTCAGGCTTAGGCACAATCATGTTATTTTCATCGGTCATGGTTATTTCCATAGGACCGTTTATATGCACACGCATACAGTCTTTTTGGTAACTAAAGTTTTCTCAATTAAAAACAGGTGCTATATTATAAGCCCTTTAGGTTCGTTAGCCATTTTCTACTAATTATACTTGAAGTACAGAATGAACTACTGCTCCTGATACCACTTGTTAGACGATGGCGCAGATCTAGAAGGGGGGTTAAATAGATCGCTTGTTTAAAAGAGTCGGCGCTACCAATAAAATTGGTTTTTAAAATTTTTTTAATAGCGGAAGCGGCCGAGGAACTATACCCGTCTAAAACGAACGGTTACTAGAAAATCAGATATGCGTTAAGCCTATGGAATCGGATAAACAAGATATGAGAATCACTATATTAATCACACTTTCAATTTGATTATGCTCACTATACGGTGTGACTAGTTCCAATGCCTTTAAAATATTAACACTATGAAAAGACAGCACACAAGGCTTTTAGTTCACACAATTTATCAAACACTTGGAGTGCAGAGCACTACAAGTGAGTTCTATTTTGAGAGTTAGGTGCTCAAGTTCCCTTTTACAATCAATGATTGTACTAGGTTCAAAAATCAGTTTAGCAAACCTCAATTCAGAACTAGATTGATATAATCGTTTGCACTAAAAACACCAATATTAAGCAATATAAACATAAAGCAAAAGACACAATGATTTGTTGAGGCAGTTCCTCCGTCGTCCTCACTCAGGGTACGTCTGCCCTCAATTCTAACAATAGAATTGAGACCTGTTAATAGATAGATATAACCTAATGGTCAAAGTTTATACAAGAAGTGAATAGCTATCAAACAAACGAACACTATTATTGTTGTAGATCCTATTTCTTCTTGCCCCTTGATTCAAGTTGAATCAAGTACTTCAACAACTGTGAATAAACCTCTGATTGCGGCACTCTCTTTGAACAACCTTCAGTCTTCAAAATCTGGCCCGACTGATTTCAATCACCCGCGTGTCGAACCCGAAACTCCCACTCACAATCCTCTGTTTACCGTTACTAAATCGACAGAACCTCCAGCTCTTCGATTACCTTCACTCGGCTAGACGAATCATGCAAAAAACCCCAAAATCTGAGATTCTTGGAGGACAAAACCCTAACGATTTTATTCAAGAAAAACATGTCAATTCCTCAACCCAAACCAGATAAACCAATCTTCAGCTTTGGACGTTATCACCTCGAACATGCATAATGCACAACAAAGATGATTATGTGTAATTGTTGTGAAATGCTATAAAGGGAATGTAGATGATAAGAACCAAATCGACACCTATTTCACTTTTCTTGTTTTTCTCAATGATGTGAAATGAAAGAGCAACTAAACTTATATCCCAAACATAACTGACATAACAAACAAAACCAATTCACAAAGACAATTGACATAACAGAAGTTTGACATAAAACAGCGAGCGATCGACCTATGTAGTAGAGGGGGTCGACCTGAGTAGACCCGAAAGCAAGATCATGTAGAAAATAGGGTCATGTGTCGACCGGAACATAGCATGCGTCGACGCATGACATGCATTTTTAGCCAAACGAAAATGCTTACAGTATGAGTCGACTGGAGGGTCGACGCGAGCCCTCCTGAGACTAATGCACTAAAAATGCTTGCAGTGTGAGTCGACCGGAATAGGTCTTTGGTCGACTCAAAGCCCTGAAACACTTAAAAATGCTTATTTTCATACTTTTTGACACTTTTGATGGAACCTATAGTATGGCAAACGAAACCAACTAATTCAACATTATATGACACACATATTTGACTATCTATATGCAACAACCGTGATTTTTTATACGAGCAGTTGAATTATAAAAGACAAGACAAGTAAATGTGATATGGTGATAACGTCCAACATATATTCTTCTATGGAGCTGAGTTTTGACATCATCAAAATGAGCACATCTATATCTGAGGCTTTGCTCTCACACTCTTTTCTCCCGTGGAGTTGAAGATTCACAGTGCATTGGAGCACTGTACCAATTTTGTGTTGTTGTGTTATATGTTTGTTCTTGCACCGCACTTTGGTGTTAGAGAAGGAATGAGAGTGGAGAATTCCTACACTCATTCTGACTATTTTGGGTAAGAAACGAATGACCCTGTGCCTGGAATAGTCGCCTCTATCTCCTTACTGTGGTGTCCCTTGTTTCTCTAGTCGAGTCGATCCTTGATCACTTGCACCCTTATCTCCTCTTTGGAAGTGACTCTCACCTTTCAATTCAACACTCTTTTCTCTTGAGGCCAATCCATTCTTGGTTCCCCAGATATTTGTAATTAATTATTTCCTTGGCTATTTAACCGCTCTTTGGTTGAAGCCAATTCTCTTCTTCCCCAGCGAAGTCGATCTCTCTTCTTCGGTTTACACAATCACCCTATTAAAACCTAATCCCCATCAGAGTTCACAACCTTATCTTGGTTAATCACCCGCCTTTTGGTCAATCACAGTTCGCCTATTTGAACCAATCACCCTTTTTCTTAGTTAACCACAGTCCGTCTGTTAAGATATTGAGTTTCTTTTGAGTTAATCGCCTTCTTTTGGTTAATCACTCATTCTTTTCGGTTAATCATAGTCCGTCTGTTAAGCACTGAACCCCCTGCAGTTAGCAACCTTTCTTTGGTTCAAATACTGCCAGCTTTGGGTTAGTAAACTGTGTTTGGTTCGAATATCCTTTCCTTTGGTCAAGTGTTGTTTGTTCAGTCAATGTACCATTCTTTGGGTCACAACCTTCGCTTGGTTCCACACCCGTTCTTTGGGTCACAACCTTTTCTTGGTTCCACACCCGTCTGTTAGCTGATCACCATTTATCGGTTAAAACCAGTTCCTTTCTCCTTCCGATTAACCACTGTTTATCATTTAATATACCGATTTCCCCTCATAGTCGAACACCTTCCTTTGGTTTAGTACTCTCTTTCTCTTGGTTCGTCGCAGTCCGTCTGTTGACACCGACCTTTTTGCTCCCCCGCCCCCCAAAGTTTTACTCTTATCTTTCTTTGACTAATCACTGCTTGCCAGTTAATGCACCAAATCCCCCGTGGATCTTACCTTTATTTTAATTATTGTCCTTTACTCCTTTTTTTCCCCAGCCACGTCGCCATTCTTTTGTTTTCTCCCCTTGGAGTCATCTCTTTTCCTCTGCATTCCCCGAAAGAGTTCTTACCTTACCTCACCTTTCCTTAGCAGAGTTCTCCTTTGCTTTTTTTCTTGGTTTTGACATCATTCCTTTTGCATTCCCCAGTTGGGTCTTTCTTTCTCTTTTAGTTCTTGGCTTTGACGCCGTCTCTTTCCCTTTTCTTTTTCAGTGTTAGTTCCCCAAACTACGTAGGCTCTGATTTCCTTATTGCACTATGAGGGTACGTAGGCACAAGATTGAGAAATCTTGGCGAGCCACCTTCCTCCATCTTTTTCTTCTTTTCCTTGGTTCCTTGAACTACAGAGCTCTGACTTCCTCATTGCACTATGAAGGTACGTAGGCACGAGGGCCCCAATCTTCCGTGAGCACTTTCTTTACTATCTTTCGTTCTCTTTCTTTTTCTCTCTTTTCTTCCCTTTTTAGCTAGAAGCCTTTAGATAGATAACCCATCCAAGCCTAGAAGCAAGTGAAATGGTTCCCGTCGAGTACGACGGATGCTAAAGGTGCTATTACCTTCCTTTCGCATAACTGACCCCCTTTCCCGTTTCTCTTCCCTTGGGTTTTATCAATATTTTCCCTGTCCTTTGGGACTAAATAAAGTTCGATGGCAACTCTGTTGTATCTTTGAGTGTGTGATTCACTCAGGTATAATCTCGCTAGCTTCAGCTGGCGACTCTGTTGGGGAGTCCTTGCGCTTGCAAGTTGGGGTCTCGCCTAGTTTTGTTTGCTTTTCTTGCTTGCTTGGGTATTTATCTTTATGCTTTACTCGCTTTATTTTTATGTTATTTACTGCATTTCTTTACTGCTTTAAATATTCATATGTTGCATATTCTGGATATCTGCTATATTCTGTTATTATTGGGATGGGTAGATACTATTTGAGAGATAAGTCTTATCACTGGGCTTGAGCATACATATAGGCTAGAACGTGGATAGTTGTGACGCCTGCGTTTTGCGCGTTGGGTTGTCACGAGAGCCATATCCCAGATCGTGATTCGCTTGAGAATACTTCTGTCCTGCGAGAATTCGCTACGGAGGGGGATTTTTATTTGAGTCATATGGTTTAGGCAACCTTTCTAGGGACCATTTTGTTGTGTCTAGATCATGTAACAGCCCAATTTTCATTAATTAATTATTTATGTTAATTAATTGATTTATTGAAATTATTGAATGATTATTTAAATGATTTGGTAGATAATTGGAGAGAAGAAAATATAATTGAAAGAAAAGAAATAGAAGAGAAAGGGATATAAAGAAAAGTGGAAGGAAAAAGAAAGAATAGAAAACATAAGAGAAGAGAAGAGAAAAAAAGAGGAAGAGGAGAAAAGAGAAGGGAAAGA